>OY294045.1:64201524-64373011 GCA_958510825.1 Brachypterus glaber | reverse complement strand
TAAAAATGAAAAAGTTAGGGCAAAAAAAAGAAATTATTCGCATTGCTAAGATAAGTCAAACGAAATGACTCAATTTACTTCCAATAAAAACGTTGTTTCCGTACGCGCGTGATTCTAACCAATAAAATAACGTACATGGTACCCTTGATATTACATCTCACTTATTTCGTCGCACGCATACGGAAACCAGTTTAGAGCTTTCAGATCTCTGCAGAGTACATGTTTATAACGAGTCTAAATAGATTTCACCTTCAAGTCACCTCTTTACAAATTGGATAAAACACAACAAGATTTTGTCGGTAGTTTGTTTTTTCTACAAACGCTATATGTTTTAGTTGTGTAATTTTGTATTTTATTTATATTTTATTTATAATATGAAAATAAAAGATTTGACTAAAAATAATAATTTCGAAGAAAATTTTAAAAACATTTTTCACAAGTTGTAAACGTCACGTGAGCTGTTATTGCGAATAAAAAAGTATTGGCCAGGCAGATTTTTTTTAACTTGGTAAAACTAATACCCAGACACCATGTTACAATACTATTAAATAAAATTTGGATTATTTAAAAGTCCAACTAAATCATAATTTTCGGACCTGTTGTTTTTTTTTATTTTTTTTTTATTTAATAAAAACGTTAGGGGATTTTCATTAATTTATATACTTTTCTTTGCAAATGTAGTAGTTTGATAGCTTATAAAACATTTTTATAAAATTATTATTAATTGGTTGTACCCGGCTATGGATTTTGACGTCACGACTCGGTAAAATCCGATGTCTACTAATTACTAAATAAATGACAAAAAAAGTCAAAAAAGAAAAATATCACATGGGCATATCACGTGCACAATAAAGTAAAAAAAATATATATATACAAAAAAGAAAAATATGAACACTTTGGCAAATCTAAAGAAGATAATATATTCAACCGTCCAAAATATAGGACTTTCCTAGTAAAATCATGTATAAATAAAATAATATTTTAGGATGTGACTGATGATATCCAGGGTGCTATGTTGGCAGGTTTAAAAGGCTACTTGGTGCAAACTGGTAAATACCAACCAGGTGACGAAAATAAAATTAATCCAAAACCAACTGCTGTAGTGTCAAGTTTTGCTGAAGCTGTAGACATTATTATGGAGAAAATAAAACAATAACATTAAGATAATAAATAGGTAAGTATATTAAATAAAAACGATAAATGTATAAAAAACGTAAAAAATTACAATAAGTTAGTACGTACAATATTTATAAAAATTCACAATACAATAATAAAATAGATATAAAATATTTATTTTTTAGCCTGAGTTCGCCTAGAAAAAAAAATCAATATTATTTTTTTATTAATCACAATGCAACTGGAAAGTAGAAAATAACGTTAGAACGACTTGACCTAACGTTAGATGAATGCGGTTTGAATGTTAGATGCCTAACGTTAGAAACTAACGTTAGAATAACTTTTATCTAACGTTAGATGTTTTGCCAAACGTTAGATAAACGTTATTCTAACGTTAGGCAACTAACGTTAAAACCGGGACATTTATACATTAAATACGCGTTAGAAAAAAACGTTTATCTAACGTTAAATTTCTACTAGGGCATGTTTAAGTTGAAAGACGTAAACTCGGCGCATTATCTATCTGAGTAACAAATTGGATCAAGGAAGCTATGATTAGTGGTTTAAAAATGACTTTTAGTAATATTTTTATTACGCATTGTGCTTTTGATAATTTATGACATTTAGATTTAAATAACTGTCAGGTTACGTCTTAGAAATAATTATAAAAAGTTTTTAAAAAGTGGAAGTTATAATAAAAGTAAGTTTTATGAACAGTATTATGTTAACTCGCCAAAAAAATATTTCCACATCGTTTACTGTGAAACCCTTATTTAGCACTGTATTATATTGCTTAATTTTTACAAAACAGTTGTAGATTGATACTTTAGTTTTCTTTTTAAAGATTTTTCTTGTAATTTCTTCTTGCTTTTTAATAATTAATTGGATTTTACTTTAAACGTCAAAATAATGTTCGTATTGACAATGAATTTGAAACTTGATAGCAACCTTACATAGGGAATTAAATTTATTCTACCAACCATACAACAAAAAACAAATAAACATCAACTCAGATAGATTCTGCGCGGAATTTATGTGATCAACAAAAGTAGAGTTGAAAGAATCTGATGTATACCAAAAGTTGGCTCTTATGATACACTCTATATGCACATAGTAACTTAAATATGCCTTCCTTTAAAAACATGCCTAATGCAAATTTTAATAAAGAAAATATCAGGCAAATACAGAAAAATAATACGGTAAATCACAGATCTAATAGATAATTATCTATTATAATAGAATAGGTACTTGAAAAATATTCACATGCATTTTTGATTAATTTATTTAAATATCCTTATGTGAAAAATTGAGTTTTTTCTGTAGTTAAAAAAAGCCTCTAAACATGAATTGTATTTTTTACTTAAAAGCGTGCAAGATAGAAACGAAACTAACTCGAAATGAAAGTAATTTTATGGCAGGCACAACTATCACTAACTAAACTAAGCCATTCTGTCCTTTTGGCCAGGTGAGAAGCCATATTTCCTTTTAGCCAATTAAAAGAAAAAAACGGCTTAATTTAGTTAGAAAAAATTATGCCTGAATCAGCCTTTAGGTCATTGATCATCAAACTCGGGCAAAATTTTAGGTACGCCACTTTTTTTTGAGTTCAGTGTATTTGTGAGTTGCATGCACATTATATTAGCATTAAGGGTGGGGAGGCTGTAAGCCAGACAACTAGACGCATGAAGACATTAGTATATTACTATTACTATGGTCTGTTTCATCAAGCAAGATAGTAAATTAAAAATCGCACAGTGAATATTTTTAAAACCGATTCGAATATTGGATGTGCGAATATACTGCGTAGTTTATTTAATAAAACGTAACTATATTCTATACACAAACATATACTATTGAAACCTGTTGTAAAAATATTTACTGTGCGATTTTTAATTTACTATCTTGCTTAATGAAACAGACCATAGTTTTTATGATTTTAAATATATTATGAATAATTTTATATTATGCTTATTATACCTATAGAAGGTTTTTTAATGCATGGATAAAGTTCAACATTGATATCCTAACATTTCTAGGGACACTCGAACAGTTGTTACTTCTTCTAGTGTTTTGGTGGTTAGCTGTTTGGGTTTCTGGTAGTTTTCGCCTGATAAAAACCCCAAACCAACCAACCACCAAAACACACTAACACACAAACTAGACAAAGCAAGAACCGATCGAGTGAGCCTAATAGTCCAGGGATATGAGCAAAAAATACCCTGTTGGGACTGTGGCTTAACCAGAGGTCTGTCGAGTTTTTCAGATAATAGAGGCGTATAGAAGCAAAACCTATGTATTTTCTGCGGTGGATTTGGTGTGGTTTTTAAGATATTAACAATTAAAGGTCAGAAATGGTCTATTTTTGCACATTTTTGCATACCAGTAAAAAAAATTTTATCAACAATCAAAGTAACCATCTTATAGGAAATTAAAAAACCCTCAAAATGGCGTGTTTTAAATGTCGATAGGATGATTTATTGCTTAGAAAACTGGAAAAAAATGATCAAAATTTGCATATTATTCAATAAACAATAAATTTTGCAAAAATCAACCTACGACTTTGTTATTGTGTAAAAAGTCGCGTCTTATAGTAGTCAACATAGACGCCCGGAGGGGGGCAGGGGGCCGTGCCCATGGGGGGGCCCCTGGCTTTTCATATAATTTATTGTTTTGTTTTTAACAATTCCAAAGTGTTTGGTCCTTCAGATTTCTAAAAAAAAAATCCTGTGGCGCTAAAAATGGTTACAAAACGCAAATCCATGAGAAACTTGTATTTAAAATATTTTATAAATAAATAAAATTTGCTTTAAAATATCTAAACGTTCAAGTGTTACGTAACGCCAAATGTACCAAAATTCATACACTTCATACCTCGGTTCTTGCGTTATTCAAGGCTGTAGAGATATCATATTTTGGCTACCCCTCTAACACACCCCGTATTAGGGGGGGTAGCCAAAATATGAAATCTCTATAATCTATATAATAATAACTTGTAACTTGTTTAAACATTTTTACAATTTTTTTTTGCAAAATATCAATATTTTTTGTGTTATTGTTATTGGCAAATATAGGAATGGGTAATTTATACCTTAATATACAAAATATTGTTATAAATAATTGATTTTTATTCAATTTTATGTAAACAAAGTAGCTGTGAATTTAAAAAAAAAGTGACTAACTTTGCCCCATATTAACCTAGATAAATATTTTTCTAAATTCGGGTAATTCGTGAATATGAAAAAATTATTCTCCTAAAATCAATTGCAACAAAGTTATTCAAATTTTTTATAAGGTAAAAATGACAGTGTTTTGTAACGAGATTTTGCTATGCTAAAAAATGATTTTTTTTAATTAATAATATCTTTTCATAAAACCACTCTTCCCCTTTCATAAGATACCCGTAGAATTATTATATCTTCATTATGTAATGGCATAATATTGTTGCAAAAAAAACATCTCTGGGATAAAAAATTGCAATTTTCCAAAAACTATTCAATGATTAGTTCTGAAATTTCAACTACATATTTAGTACTATAAGACGCAACTTTTTGCACAAAAACAAAGTCGTAGGTTGATTTTTTCAGAATTTATTGTTTATTGAATAATATGCAAATTTTGATCGTTTTTTGCAGTTTTCTAAGCAACAAATCATCCTATCGACATTTAAAAAACTCCATTTGAAAGGTTTTTTTAATTTCCTACAAGATGGTTACTTTAATTGTTAATAAAAAACTTTTGGACTTTCAGTCCAGTCCAAACTTTTTTATTGTTAACGTCTTAAAAACCACATCAAATCAACCTCAGCAAATACGTAGGTTTTGCTTCTATACACCTGTATTACCTGAAAAACTTGACAGACCTCTGGTTGAGTCAGTCATGGCAAAAGTTTCATATCCCTGGACTGTAAACATTTCATAGAAACAAATTAGCAGAGTTTAACTATGCAGCCGACCCCCACACGTTATGAATGTTATAAAGCACCACCCCAAGCAAAGCAGAAAGCAAAACTTACCTAACTGGAAGCGGTAAGCCAGAAAACTTATTAATACTGCCTTTATTCTTAACATCCACATCCTTCACTTGCACATTGCCCATAAACTTATCCTTACTTTCCTTACTTAAACCTACGTTTGGAATACTTTTCGGTACATAACATTTATTTTTAACATCATTATATTGCACATTTCCCACACTTGAAGAGTATTTTTCTTTGATTTCCTTACTTACAGCTATTCGAGTTTTTGGCACATGAAATTTGTTTTTAATACTGGCATCCGTATACTGCACTTTCTGTACATATTTTTTATCAGTACCTACGCCTGTAGGTATGTTTTTAATACTTTTTGGTACGTTGTATTTCATATCGGAAATTGTAGCTGCATTCTGAGTAGTTTTTGGAGGATGTAACTTTTTGTTTCTATCTTCGTATTTTTGAGTTTGGTCAACGATATGACTGGGTTTTGGTAAATGATATGCATTTTTTATTACATCCTTATTTTGCGTGTAGCTTTCTTCATGTTTGTAAGCCTGATCCACAACATGGCTGCTTTTTGGCAAATGATATGTGTTCTTTACATGAATGTCATTCAAATCTTTATGATAATTTGCCTCTTCGTTTTTGTATGCTGTATCAGTGTAACTGCTTTTTGGTAATTGGTAAATATTTTTTACTTTATTTACTTGAATTTCCTTGCTTTGAATGTTTCCCTCTAGTCGTTCTGCATTTTTGTTAATTAGAACTTCATTGTGAGTAACTTTTGGAACAGAACGCTGTTTCTTAGCTTCCAAGTTTTCAATTTGAGTATTTTCCATAAATTCGTCCTTGCTTTTGTGACTTTTCGCTATTTTTTGATGGGTTTTTGGTATGTTACATTTATTCTTTGAACCAGAATCTTTTACCTCGTAGTCATCCAAATTATGCGTGTCAGTTTCTTTGACTGCTTTACTAGCTTTACTACTTTTCATAAAAATAAAACCTAGTTTACTTTTAGGCCTTGACTCTACATCCATCTCTTTAGGAGGAACGAGTTTCTTATCATCACTGTTCCCAGTTGATAAAGTTTTAACTTTAGCCGATTTTATTTTCGGTTTATTCGCACTTTTTATGTCACCTTTTGGCTTTGATTTCTTGTGCACATTTACAGGTGTGATACATTTTGGTGGTGTCCTACTAAACGAAGGTATTTTGCTTTTTTCGTTTAAACTTCTTCTGTCTGATTCTATATCGGTTTTCTTTATTTGATCCGAATGAAAAACGTTGGAAAAACGTTTTTGTACTTTTCTTAATAAAGATTCAGTAGGAGATTGTGTTCTATTTTTCACTGGTCTTAGTTTTGATATCTTTTTTATGTTTACCTTAACATCGTCAGTTATATTTGTTGTTGTGTTCTCAAGTTTCTTCAAATCGCTTTCTGAGAGTTCAGAAACGTTTGTGTTTTCTACCGATATTGTAGATATATTCATATCGTCACTGCTTAGATGACATAAAAATTTAGATTTTTTCGAACTTGATATTTTTCCAATTTTATTTTCATCTGATAAATGTTCGGATTTAGAGGAATTTTGATGACTGGTTGATGGTTTTGCCATACTTTGTTCTGCCAAATATTTAATACTACTTGAAACGCTCAAATCTAACTTAGTAATGTCTTCTAAGAAATCGTCAATATCTAAACTGTTTCTCATTTTAGAAATATTCAGTTCTGAAACATTTCCAGAGTGATTTTCAAAACTAGTTGATGACTTTAACATAGTTTGTTTTGATGAATGTCTTTTGTTGTATAAAGTACTTATATCTAACTTGGCAATGTCCTTATAGTAGCCCTCAATATCTTTTTTACTTCTTAATTTTAACGTACTTTGTTCTGGAGAATATCCAAAATTAGTTAACGGATCCAAACCAAGATTAGAATCGTTTTCAGTGTAGTTCCCAAAACTAGATGACGGTTTTGACAAATTCTGCTCGGAAAGATACGTATTTTCATCCCTTAATTTAGAGTAGTTTTGCTTTGGTATGTATTTTATGTTATTAGTAGACTGAGTGTTTGCGGAGTAATGCCCAAATGTAGTCATTGGTTTTGACATCTCTTGTTTTGGTAAATATTTTTTGCTTGAATCCAGTATGGTTATGTCTTTATAATAATAGTCGTCAGCGTCAGAATTACTATGTCCTGGTCTATAAGAATAACAACTAATCTTCGAAATATTGTCGATGGAGTTTTTAAAACTGTTTGATGGTTTTGGAATATTTTGTTTGGGTAAATATTTTTTGCTTAAATCTAACTTTGCAATTTCCTTATAATATTCATCAATTTCTACATCGCCGGTTAATTTTGAGTTATTTTCAGGTCTGTATTTGATATAATTAGTTGTGGGGCGCAAACCCAACATATTTTTAGTTGGGCTGTCGATATAAGTTAATGGATCCACCATACTTTGCTCTTCAAATTGCGTTCCCTCAAATTTCTCAATCTCTATATCATTTACTTTGGAACTACTTTCTTCTGGTCTATATTTAATGTTATTTGAAGAAAGAAATTCACAGTTTGATACATTTTTACCACGACTTTCATCAGAATTAGATGGCTTTGCTATACTTTGTTCGTCAAACTGTTCAATCTCTTTGCTATTTCTTAATATACCCTTTGTCGGGGTTAAACCGAAATTTGGTGTATTTTTAGTAGAGTTCCCAAAACGGTTCGATGGTTTTGACATACTGTGTTCAAGTTTTGCGCCTTCAAAATCCTCAATATCCAGGCTATTCCTTAGTTTAGGATTAACTTGTTCTGGCCCATACTTAATGTTTGACGGATTGAAACCGAAGTTTGGGGTACTTTTCCCAAAAGTGGATAATGGCTTTATCATAATTTGAGGTTTGTTTGATATATTTGAATCCGAACTCTCAAAATTCGTTGGCGGTTTTAGTATATTTTCTTGGTCATAATTCTCACTATCTCTATCTCTTATTTTAGTGAACTGTGTTTCATCTGGTCCATGTTTAATATTCGTGAGATTCTTAATGGGTTTTCCAAATGTACTTAATGGTTTTATCATATTTTGTTCATCAAATTTAAATTCATCCAGATTTAAACTATCTTTTAATTTAACACTGCTATTTTCTTGATTGCAGCCAAAGTTTTTAGGAGGATTTTCAAAACTAGTTGAGGGAATTGAAATAGGTTGTTCCTCAGTTGGTGTATCGTTAAAATCCTCAATCTTTAATCCATCGGGATAAATTTGTTCTGGATTTAAAACTACATTTTGAACGCTTTTAGAAGATCTGTCTGATGATTTAGACTTTATATCTTCACAATATTCGCCACTTATAGCATCCCTTGGTTTAATATTACTTCCTGACCTATATTTAACAATATTGGAAGGATGTAAACCTTTCTTTTGGTCATTTTCAGATACATTCTCAATATTATTTGATAATTTGGACTTGTTTTCCATCTCACCTTCCCTAATATTTGAAGTATCTCTTTGTTTTATTTCATATGAAGAGTTTTTATTGAAAGCATTATCGGAGTAATAACCAAAACTAGGTTTTGGCAAATATTTTCTGGATGACTCATTTATCTCCAATTTAGCAATATCTTTGTAGTAATTTTCAATTTGTAAATTACCTCTCAAATTGGTATTGCCTTGAGGCATATATTTAATCCCATTTAAAGAGTGTATACCCAAATTTGATGCATAACCATTCTTAAAAGTTGGTTGCTTTGATATGTTTTGTTTTGGTATATAGCTTCTGTGCATCGGAGTACCAAACTCTAATTTTGATATGTCTTTGAAATAATCCTCAATGTCTAAACTATCCCTTAACTTAGAATTTCGTTGATCTAACATATATTGAATATTGTTCGAAGCATCCGATCCTGAGGAAGTTTCGTAACTTGTCAAAGATTTTGACAAATCATTTTCTTCTGATTTTTTTTCGTTGTTTACAGTTACATCCAACTTAGCGATATCTTTATAGTAACTCGTTATATCAGCATTATTTTTTAACTTTGTTTCGTTTAGTTGTGAATTTTCGGCGCTAATTTCAGGTGGTGCTGAGGGGTTTAACATATTTTGTTCTGGTGAAGACTTTTCACTACTTGAAGCACTAAAATCCAACTTTGAAATCTCCTGAAAGTAGTCTTCAATGTCTAAACTGTCTGTTGATTGTGAGTTCATTTGTTCTACCATATATTCTAACTCCAAGTTTGAAACGTTTTCAGCTATATTTTCAGAACTAGCTAAAGGTTTTGATACAGTTTCTTGTGGTAAAGACTGATTGTTAATTAAAACGCTTTTATCAAACATTTCTTTGTGATTCTGCATGTCTTTGCCAATTGTGAAGTTAGAATTAAAAGGTGTAAAACCAAAATTAAGAATATTCTCAGTGCCAATAGAATGTTTTGATACATTTTGGTCTGCAACAGAGTCAGGCCTACACGAATCTACTTCATCTTGATATTGATACTGTATATCTTCACCCTGGTGTGAATTATTTTTCTTCATTAAATACTGAATCGACACCAGATTTAACTTTGATATGTCTTCATTAAAATTTTCATATGGCACATTTTCCAGCACTTTTCCCCTAAAGTTAGTCATATTTTCTGGTGGATTAACACCAGCGTCTATAATAAAATGTTGCGGTAAGAAGCTGATGTCGCTAGAACTGCAGATAAAAAAAAATAAGCTTTTTATTTTAAATTATACCATATTGTGTATTCTAGCCAGAAAAAGATGTCGGTATGGAGTTTTACTTTAATCAAATTTGGCAAGATAATATTATTTACGAAAAAAATTAAACAATGTGTATTTTAAAACGCCTGTTACATGTCAAAAATCTTAAAAATAATGAAATTTTTTTTCAGAAAAACAAAAATAATACCTCTACGATGTTTTGAGACAAAAACAGTAATTTTTCGGTAAGTTCTAAAAAAGTGGTCTATCCAAAATTTCCCGCACGACCACAAAGTTATTGTTTTTACCCCATGGTTCCCGCCAATTATCAATACTCAATTTTCCTGACTTCTCTGGCTAAAACTGAGATTTTTCCTGATTTAAAGTTAAATACGTTTAAATATCCGCACAAAAACAACTATTTTTAAAATTTTAATATTAAATATAACATTTAATTTATACAAAAAAAAAACTAAAAATATATTTTTGCAATGTACCCAAAGAGACGTTTTATTTGATGTCCTACTCAAGAAAATTACAATTTTTAATAAACATCCCCGACTTTTAACGAAAATACCATTTTTCCTGACTTTTTGAAAAAATGGCTATAATCCGGACATTTCCAACCGATTTCTTAAATCCCTGCCTTTTCCTTGTCTTGCTGAGAACGCTCCCCCTCACCCCCACTCAAATCCTTACCAAAAACAAATTTGAAGCCTTTAAAGCGTGTTCAAGTTATTGTGGTGAACAATTTTTAGACACGGACAGATTTTTTTGTGGAAATCGACTTTTCTGTCCATAATATGTCAAAAAAGTATCAAAACAACAGGCGAAACTGGCAGTGTGAATTTGTAATCCCGCATTAGGCACTAACAAAATTTTTGTTTTTTCGTGGGTAGAATATCTTACGTCCGTAGACGTTAGTGCCACAAAAAAAAATCCCAAAATCTCAAAGCGTTAAGCCCCCATGGAGGTTTGAACTTGGGAACATGGTGTGTTTTCAAAAGGAGGCACCTACGAAAGAAATCGACATAGTTTGAATCTGTTAGCAGTTATTGGTACTTTTATGTCTGGAGAGGTTAGTGCCCTCATTAGGTCGCTTCTTTGTCCAACCGTTTTTTCAGAAATCTACATTTTTCTTGACGAATTTTGAAAAATGTTATATAGTGAAATTAGCTGATTGTGGTTTCCAAGGACTTCTTATCGTTTGTGTCTGTTTGTTCCACCATAAAATCATTTTTATCTGTAGGCGTTTAGTCCCCAAAAGCAACAAGATAATTTTGACCAACTTGTCAAATTATTAACCTACGAAAAAATTCCCTGTTCTGATAATGACAATATAGTCGCTCCATACACGGTGTATTTGAAATAGCGTCGGAAATTTTAACAGATAATTCTACATCATAAAATATGACAAAAAGTTCCTATAAATATATGTCTAAAAATGCGTTATAAGGGAGCTACGCCCCTTTGAAAGAGGCTAAAAAAATCGGTTTTTATTTAATAACTAATAATAATAATAATAATAATAAAGGTCTTTATTAAAATAAGTACAAAAGTTACAAGATTATTTTAACTATTGGGCGAGGTTTAGTTCGGCCGATAGATTTCTTGCTGAGGTTCTCAGGCACAACAAAAAGAGCTACCAGCCGCCTATTCTTCCACCTAACCCAGGGAAAGAATAATGACATAGAAAACAATATTAAATATAAAAAAAAAATATATGAACATTTATAAAATATAAATAAATAGAAATAAATACATAAAAAATAAATTGGGTTCAGAATAAGTTTATCAAAAAATAAGGATAAAAACGTATATCAGGTAGATAGAGACTGCAATTGTTTTTGAAATGTTAGCTGAAATAATTGTTTTTTAAAAGCAAGTAAAGATTTAGTATGTCTTAAATTAGCAGATAAGTCATTAAAGAACGTGGCAATGTTGTATGAGAATGACCGTTTATATAGTTCAGAACTGTGTTTAGAGACAGTAAGGGTGCTCTGAAAACGTATATTTATATTGTGAACATCAGATCTATAACGGATTTTTTGGTAAAGATATGGTGGTGATTGGTTAGATATTATCTTAAAAAACAGGCACGCAGAATGTAGATACCTACGGTTTTCCATATTTAGCCAATTTGCTTGGACAAATGTGTGACTTATATGATGATATTTTCTAATACCATATATTAACCTCAAACAGGAGTTTTGTAGTTTCTGTATACGAACCGTATCCGTTCTGGTGAGACAGGGACCATAAACAACATCGCAGTAATTCATCTGAGACAGGACAAGAGATTCACACAACATAGTTTTAGTGCTTTTATTCAAATAGTATCTATTTTGGTAAATAATTCTTAAATTTGAGTAAGCTTTTTGTAAACATCTAGAGACATGTTGAGTGAATCTAAAGTCCGTATCCACGGTCAATCCAAGGTTCTTAGCATTATCTGTATAGGTTATTACTGAGTTATTTAGTTCAACAGCAAGGTCCATATTTAAAAATCGTTGTCTATCATTTTTTCGACCAAATAAAACAACGGTTGACTTACTAGCATTTAAATTCAAGCAATGTTTAACAGAGAGTTCATGAATATTTTTTAGATCAAAATTAAGAGCTGCAACTGCCTGTGGCGCCTCATCAAGTTTAAAGGACAAGGATAACTGGGTATCATCAGCATAAAAGTGGTCCACGCAAGATAAACAAACTAAAGCAAAACATACAATATATATAATAAAAAGAATAGGGCCCAAAATGGAACCCTGTGGAACTCCTGTGAGCATACGTAAAAAACCTGATATTAAATTATCATAAAACACTGCTTGAAATCTATTAGTTAAATAATCAGTTAGCAAGTCAACCGCAGATACAGATAAACCAATAAAATGTAAAATAGACTTTAAGATCCTTGGATTGATCGTATCAAATGCCTTACTATAGTCCAAAAGTACCATTAAAGTTAACAGACCCTTATCCGTGGCAGATAAAATATCGTCAGTTATTTTAAGAAGAGCTGTCGCACAACTATAGCCTGGTCTAAATCCAGATTGGGAAGAGGGAATAATTTCGTTAAAATCTAAATGTTGACGTAGTTGTTTTTCAATTATTTTTTCTAGAATTTTGGAAAATGTAGGCAAAATACTAATAGGTCTTATATCGTTTAAGCTAGCAGGTTTGGAGACTTTCGGAAGTGGGATAACTAATGCTTTCTTCCATAAACTTGGAAAAACTGATTTTTTTAAGCAAAAGTTCATAATGTGTGTAATATGGGGGAGAATATGTGGTACACAAAGTTGAATGGTTGATATATTTATACCATCACACCCTGTTGCTTTGCTTTTAATATTAGAAATTATATGCAACACTTCTGTTTCAGTGATTTCCTTAAAGTTTAAAATTGACATATCCTGGTTTTTAATATTATTACTATAATAATTTATAGTCTCTTCATCTGGCACCAATTTAGGTATAGATTGTATAAAATGATTATTAATCATTTCTACATTAGAGAGCTCAGATGGTAAAGACTTAGAACATCGTTTACTCGGTAAGAAATCCAACTTTTTAAGTGTTGACCAGATAGTTTTAGAATTAGAATTTGCGCCATTTAGACTAGAATTATAAAAAATCTTTTTTTCCCTCTTAACTGCCAGCGTTACTATATTACGGAGCTCTTTATAATGTTGCCAGTGAGCGATATTTTTAGTTTTTTTATAACGACTAAGTGCTTTGTCTCTTGTTGACATCATATCTCGTAAGGTATCTGTTAACCAGGGTGAATATTTTTTTGTTATCCTGTAAGTTCTAAAGGGAGCATGTTTATCTAATAAAGTGGTTATATTACTATTAATAAAAATAACTTTATCATCAACACTTTCTATGTCATAAATGTTATTCCAAGGTATAGACTTAAGGTCTGATTTCAATCTTTCATAATTAAAATTTTTAAAATCTCTTGATGTTTTAAAAATAGGTTCTTTTTTTTTAAAGCTGATATTAGCAGTAAAAAATACCATCTCATGATCACTAATCTGTTGTACCGGTACGATACGGGTTTCTAAAATCAAATTTTTGTCACTAACTAATATATAATCGATAAGATTAGCTGTACAATTGGTAATTCTCGTTGCCTGATTTACAATTTGAAACAAACCGACACCTTCAAAAATATTATTGGCATAAATTGTATCAGAACTATCAATATCAAACTGGTTAATATTAAAATCACCAACACAAAATACTTCATCAACTAATGGAACAATATCACTTAAAGTAGATTCAAAGGTATTTAGAAAATTGACATAACCACCACCTGGCCTATATACTTCACCAAAAGCTATCCTTATATTTGAAAAATTTAATTTTAGCCATACCTGCTCAATGTCTCCACCAACATGCAACACAGTAAAATTTATACTAGATTTTAAATAAATACCTACACCTCCACCATTTCTGTTTCGATCATCTCTTATAAATTCGTATCCGTTAATCTGAACTAAATGGTCTGGAATTGTATTATCCAACCGAGTTTCACATACTCCAAAAACATCATAATTGTTTAATAAGACCACGTCTCGAATATCATTAAGATGAGCTAGTATAGATCTTACGTTAAGGTGGCCACATTTTAAACCCATTTATTGAATTATAACTTAATTAAATTAATTCAAAAAATAAAATAAATAAAAAAGTACAAAAATTGAAAATAGGTAAAAATAAACAAAAGGCGAAGGCGCCTGTTACTTTAAATTATAAATGACTATGAGCACAAAAGATAACAATAAAAAACAAACAAGGATTGTGACAAGAAGAAAAAAGAATAAATATACAGATAATAGTTAAATAGGTAAAAACAAAAAACAAAAATCTTGGTAAACCAAGTAGCAAGTATTTAAGGTTTTCTTGGTCTTAGATTAATTGAGTTTGTGTCTACTTTATTCTTTTTCGTTTCTTGTACCATTACACTATCCTCCAGGCAAGCAATAGATCTCTTATTTTTTCCGTCTGATTTCCCTATATTTGTATCCTCGATGCGGTCAGTTACTATGTCAATAGTAGCAATAGTACTATGTCCCTCAGCTATTAACTGTTCGTAAGTATAGGTGTCACCATTAACGATAAGTTTGTTATTCTTTATTTGAGCGTTTTGATTTTTTCCCTTTGCTTCTTTGAAATGTGTGTATAGGACCTTCCTTATTTCCCTATCTTCCTTGCTCAAGTCGTTTGCTACGGAAATTTTCGATCCCTTTGGGATATATCAACGAGGTTTTGCACGTCAACTAATCCTACCAATGATGCAGGGCGAATGTACATTAAAAACTAAGAAAAAAAACTCATATACAGGTACTTCCAAAAATCAATCCTAATGGAGCTCCTAAATATGCACCATTTTTAAAGGGCTATGGTAGCTTTAAAAGCGTTTTTTCGACCTACATGTATGGAAACTTTTTTTCTTAGTTTTTGATGTAGAATAACATTAAAATCATTAAAATTTTGGTTTTCGACCTTTTAGTATTTTTCGTCCTCGAACCGTCAAATTTCACCTTCAAATGAACTTTTCTCGAAAACGGTTAATCCTACAGTATTACAACAAGAGTACCTTTTTTATGTATTTTGACCTGAGGAATCATATTTCAAAAATAAAATTGAAAAAAAGTTACACAGAAAAAAGTTTGGGACAAAAAACTGATAAGGCCCCCCGTTTCGCACACCCCTGGTTTAAATAAGTACGTGAAAATGACATACAAAGATGGGCCTTATTAGGATTAATTCACGTGCAAAACATCGTTAACATATCTTAAAGGGTTCCTGAGTTATTAAATAAAAACCGATTTTTTTAGCCAATTTCAAAGGGGCGTAGCTCCCTTATAAAGCATTTTTAGACATATTTTTATAGGAACTTTTTGTCATATTTTATGATGTAGAATCATCTGTTAAAATTTCCGACGCTATTTCAAATACACCCTGTATAGCTCCCTAAAACGTAGTGCGTTCTAGGTGTAAGCTGCGTCCTGATTAACTGTAGGTCATTGAAAATTGTTTTTTTGTTGTTAGCTATGGTCTGTTTCATCAAGCAAGATAGTAAATTAAAAATCGCACAGTGAATATTTTCAAAACAGATTCGAATATTGTGCGAATATACTGCGTAGTTTATTTTATAAAACATAACTATATTTTATACACAAACGAACCTGTTATAAAAAAATTTACTGTGCGTTTTTTTAATTTACTATCTTGCTACATGCATATTATTTTAACTTGAAATTTTCAACTTGAAAATAATTTTTGACTTGAAATATGGATTTAGTCTAAACATCACCGATATATGGAGTGACTCTAATGTTATGATTGAAATGGGAAATATTTTTTTCTACGACTGGTTTAGAATGTAAGCAAATAAACACACTTTTCAAATCCATTCTAGCTCTAGATACGGTATGAATATTCCGTATCAAGTGTTAGAATGAGCACATGTAGTGCCATCTCTTGTTTATAAAAGTAAAGAAAACTGTAGCAAAATTAGCAAAATTATATATATTTTACCATGAAATATTGAATAATTTAATGCAATTTAAAGTTATGCGTTAAAATTACATAAAGTTTATTAGTTTTTCTTAATATTTGACCAGTTCTTTATCAATTTAGTTCAAAAAATTAAAACTGCTCCATCTATTGTTAAATATTTATGGGAGATTTAGCTCAGTGGTCAATGGCATCGATATAGCCTAACACTGATCTAATGATCGTGAGTTCAAACCTCACTGGCGCCGATTGCCTTTTTCAGTTAATTAATAATTGAAATTTGGCGAAGGCGTACTCCCTAGATATATTGGTTCGAAAGTCAATTAAAGCCGGTGGTTCCCTCTACTACTAGCCCACACAAGTCCTGGACTTAGGGGATGCTTAATTAAGTAGAATAGTACGAGCTTAAAAACAAACATAAACATTTAAATCTGATATCTGTCACAACACCCTGACATAACCTTCAATTTTTGCATTATAATTTGTAAATATGTGCTAAAATTAAATAAAAATCTTTTTTAAGTACTGATTTGATAAAATTATTAAATAACATTAATTGCTTTATTTAAAAAATATGTGTTTTGTTGCATTTACAATGTCGAGTCACAAAAAACATTGTTTTTAACCTTGTCCGCAGTTTAAAGCCATACAGTGTTTCATATATGCAGTCGATGAAAAAGTATAGTCTACAACACGTATGGAATAGTCATTCCGCGCTCGCGGGACCGTCATACTCGCCTGCCGGCTCGTATGACAAACTTTCCGCTCGCGCAGAATATTGTCTATTCCATACTAGTTATAGAATATACTATTCTAGGTTAATAATTTGACAAGTATTGTCAAAATTATTTTGTTCCACTTTGGACTAAACGCCTGCAGATATAGTTCTCCGCATGAAAGCAAGTCTTCGACGTAAGGGGGAGGAATCATTCGCGCTCTCTTCTTTCCATCAAGAGCGTTATAATGCGTGCGTGCTTACATCGGGCCTCCCACTTGCACACACGTTCCAAACATATTTCCCGTAGCTACAGATCCGTGCTTCAAACTATAAGAATGGTTTTATGGTGGTACAAACAGACACAAACGATAAGAAGTCCTTGGACACCACAATCACTTAATTTTACTATATAAAGTTTTTCACAATTTGTCGAGGCGTAGAAAAATGTGAATTTTTGAAAAAACGGTTCGACAAAGAAGCGACCTAATGATGGCAGCCAAAATATGAAATCTCTACATCCATAACGCGAGAAACGGGGTATGAAGTTTCTGAATTTTGGTCAATTTGTGTGACGTATTTTATGGACGACCCGTTAATGCGGGATTACAACTTTACACTGCCGGCGAAACTAACGAACCAAAATAAGAAATTGAAAATCGGTAAAAATCGTTAACGAACAACTTTAAACTTTTTCTGGCGGAAATACACGAATAGAGAAATATTTACCTGGTAATATGAGTGGCTGATTTTCCCGGAGCAGTTGACTGCCGACGCTGGCTCGTACTTTGTGTAGGCTTTTTCACGTTAACACCGGCAAATTCTTGAAAGAAAACATTATGTCAATAATAAGGACAGAAATTTTTAATTTTAAACAAAATTATAAAAATATTAATTTATTATTCCATCAATCTATTTTCTAATCATTGTATAGAGTGATATTGGTAGATTGACAGTTTTGGGCTGCTGGCCCTCTTCAGTACCAAGAGTTGCCACTCTGTACAATGATTAGAAAATAGATTGATGGAATAATAAATTATGTCAACAATATTTTAAAGCTAATCTTACATTAGACAAGTAGACAAACATTAAATTTATTCCTCTTTATTAAAGATATATGAAAGTTCTCGGCTGGGATCATTGTTAAAAACGTTCTACCATACAATTAAAGCAAAACCGTGATAACACTAATATTGTTGTTTTAAGCCTCCAGTTACGAGGCAAGGTTTTTTACTTGCATATTTCTTAATTTTGGGACATTTTGGGACATTTTTGCGTCACATAACAACAATGATCTCAGCCAAGAACCTTGTTGATATTGTAAGCGTCACATATTTTGCTTTACTTGTACAATTGAACGTATTTAACAATGATCCCAGCCGAGAACTCAATGATCCCAGCCGAAGAACTTTAAATTTATGTGACGCTTACGATATCAACAATGATCCCATCCGAGAACTCAATGCGAGCGTTACATAAATTTAAAGTTGACGTTGTAAATGTCTTATGGCTCGAAACCCATGATTTTTTTTTACAATTGTCACGATTTATGTTGGGATTTTCCTTACGATTTCTCACGATTTCCTCACAATTGTCACTATTTTTGTTGGGATTTTCCTTACGATTTCTCACGATTTCCTCACAATTGTCACGATTTTTGTCGGGATTTTTCTCGCGATTTCCTCACAGTTGTCAAGATTTTTGTTGGGATTTTCCTCACGATTTCTCCCGATTTCCTCACAATGGTCACACAATCTTTTTGGGATTTTCCTCACGATTTTCCACGATTTTGTCACAGTTGTCACGATATTTGTTGGGATTTTCCTCACGATTTCTAACGATTTTGTCACCATTGACACGATTTTTGTGGGATATTCCTCACGATTTCTCACGAGACTTTCCTCACGATTGAGTCACAATTGTCAAGATTTTTGTTGGGATTTTCCTCACGATTTCTTGATCCCAGTCGAGAACTCAATGCGAGCGTTACATATTTTGGGACACTTTTCCGTAACGGTTTTTTCGTAACGGTTTTTTTCGTAACGGTTTCAGCCCTCTACCCCCCGTCTTAAACATATTAATGTTAAAATAAATACGCCGTTTTATAGCCAATGTAAAATTATATAAGTCACCCACGTGATATGAGTTAAGAGAAAAGAACGGGTTTAATTAAAAATAGTTTCTGGTAAGGTGTTACCGACGGCAAAACAAAAATTTGTATTGCTAAAAGTAAATAAAACCAATAAAAAACAAAAAAATCGACCTAAAATCATTTAAAAATTTATAAGTGCGATGCGCACATGTAAACGCAACCGCTCTCGACAGCCAGACCGTCCGCATACCTACCCTAATAGTAAAAGGGAGGGGGTATCAAAAAATTAGCCATCCCAGAATCCTTTTTTTGACGACGTTGCTAGCTCTCCGACTATTTGGAAAGTGTCACAAAAACGCACTCATAACACCTGTACAGACATTTTTTAGCACCTCTTGTTTCACATTTTAAATCCAAAAAAGCAAAAAGTATTCTTGCAGAGCAGAAACTTAACTACTGTAGATATAGCTTAATTATAAAAAAAAAATCGGAAGGCCCCGATGATATTCCAGCAAATCTTCTTTTAAAAGTTGCCGATTTAATTGCTGAACCCTTGTGCGATATTATTAACTGCTCCTTTAATACAGGTAAATTCCCCGATCTTCTCAAAGTGGGAAAATGTGTGCCCATATATAAAAAAGGTGATCGATGTTCCCTGGAGAATTATCGTCCCATCTGCATTCAATCAATTTTCTCGAGAATTTTAGAAAAAGCAATGGCAAGAAGGTTAACCTCTTATTTTGAGCGCTTTAAATTATTTTCCAAGTCCCAACACGGATTTAGGAAGGGAAAATCCACATCCTCTGCACTTTTTGAGTCTTTGTCATATATTGCAAGCTCTATAGACAAAAGACTTCGAGCTTGTGGGATCTACTTCGACTTGACCAAGGCGTTCGATATGGTGGATCCTAACAAGCTCGTACTTAAAGTCGAGGAATATGGAGTAACTGGAATAGCTGCAATGTGGTTAAAGTCATATTTAACAAATCGATCTCAATTTGTGGAAATTCTAGGTACCAATGAAAACATAAGAAATTTCAAATTTAAATCACAAACACTTCCTTGGGATATCGGAGTCCCCCAGGGTGGAGTACTCTCGCCCTTGCTTTTTCTAATTTTCTGTAACGACCTCATATCCACACTGAGTAGTGTAGATGGTGCACATATTTTCCAATTTGCAGATGATACTTCAGTAATAATATCCGCCAATAATATCGAAAGTTTAGCTAGGGCCGCAAACCAGATCTATAAATTGATGCTAAATTGGTGCCACGAGAATGGACTTCTTTTAAATCCGACAAAATCAAATATCATTCAATTTATTAACCCGTATAATGACCCTTCTAGCGAAAGTATCTGGGTTCATTCTGCAGATAGCAGTATTGCAGTTGTAGAGAATACAAAATTTTTAGGAGTAACTGTCGACTCTAAACTAAATTTTAATCACCACGTTGATCATGTGGTAAAAAAATTAAATAGCGCTCACTATGGTCTTTCTATACTTAAAAATAGTGTATCTCTAGACTTGCAAAAGATGTTCTATTTTGCTTATGCTCATAGTCACTTAAACTATGGTATTCTATCCTGGGGCTCAACAGATCTATATCGTCTTTTCGTAGCACAAAAACGAATAGTGCGATCATTAAACGGATCAGGCTATCTGGATCATGCTGCCCCAATATTTAAAAAAATGGGTATTATGACTGTGTACTCCCTATATATGTACAATATTATTCTATTTGTTCGGGACAATATGCATCTGTTTACGACTAACGGTGATTTAAGTGGGAGTTTACAGACAAGAGGATCCAATATGCTTAGTATTCCTAGACATAACACTGCCACTTACGAAAAATCTCCCTATTATATGGCCACAAAAATTTATAATAAATTCCCAAACCATATTAAAATATTAACAGGCTCCAAATTTAAAAAACAAACAAAGCTTTATTTCATTCAGAATCCATATTATAGTATTCAGGAATACCTTAATACTTTAGTACTATAATACTTTATTATTGTGTTAGTATGTATTTGTTGTATTAGTTTGTATAAATTTTAATCTGTATATTGACAATATCCTATGATTGTAAAATTTTTTTAAGGAAATAAATTATTATTATTATTATTATTATTATTATAATTAATCTAGATGGTAGGTAGTTTATTTTCTTATTATACTTCTCACAGCGCACAGACGCTAGGAGTATTAAACGCTAGTTTCAAATTTTTCAAAAAACTTCCCAACTCTTGTATACAAATGTATTTCATAAAAAATAACTACTTTGAAATTTTTCGTCTGTCTGTCCGTCCGTCCGATGTCACGTTCATTGTAAGTAAAAACGAATAATCCCAGTCTGATAATTATAATCCGACCGACTCAAAATTTTCATTAATTTTTTTTATATTATTATTATAATTACGCAGGCACACAAAAAAAATAGGTATTGTGCCTGTGCACAAGTATCTACACAAAAAAAAATATTGTTCACCAGACGCGACAAACATTTCTATACGTTTTTTGGGTCTCTGAATCTGAATCAACTTTCATCACTTTTTTGAGGTTAGTCCAAACGAAATGCGACCTGACCGAGTCAAACCAACTCCAGATTCGGATTCACCGACCCTAAAAACATATAGAAATGTTTGTCTCGTCTGGGGAAACAGACCTTTTTTTGTGTGCCTGTGTTATTAAATTCTATGTATGAGAGGAAGATCTATCCCTAGGGCCCTATTGTTTTTTAAAATAATCCTCCCAAAAACAAAAGAGTTATAAGGGTTAAACTTTTGAAAACGATGAAAAAAGCTACAGGAAAAATCCGATTGCATTAATTTTTGCAGGAAAAAAATACTTTTATTATAAGGATTAATCCTACCAATTTTGAAAAAACTATTCATAAACAAAGTTATAAGGGGGGAAACTTTTTAATACAGTATAAAGTATAAGTACGCGCACGAGATTAAAGAAATTTTATTTTGGGAATTATATCGAGAGAAAATGCAATATCCACTGTTAAGAGTATTCAATGAAATGCGAAGCATTACATATCTTCCCGGCTTATTTTGAAACGGTGCCAAGCTTTTAATATTACATCAGAAATAGGTAATTATGAGTGCAAACGGTCCGTTTGACCCATTTTAATTTGTGTGTTTTGGCGGAAATGCAAAACGCCGCACCGTTACCGACAATAAAAATATTTTTGTTTCGACAGGTCGATCTTAAAATACTATATTTTCTTCCTCTACATCCAACCACGCTTAAGTTGGAAAAATCCAGATAGGAAAATTATGGAGTTGATGATCTCAGGGATGTCTTCAGGGAGGTTGGGATATTCTACAAAGTTGGCTAATTTGTAAAGGCGATGATATTTTTTTAGGCATCAAATTTATTAGTTGGGTAAATTGGGTGATACAGTTGGGAAATTGAGAAATTTGTAATATCAGTCGGGAAAATCGAAGTTAGAAAGGTTTGTCTTTAGTCAGTGGTAAAGACTTTATTTTAGAGTTGGGAAAATTCTCAATCTTTAGTTTGGAAATGTCATACCCCCCTCCCGCGTCACCCCTGAAAATTGTCCAAAACAGTGAACAATTCTGTGGAATTTTTTTAAAAAGCATTAATAGGTTTTATCAGGGACGGCATTGAAATCGTAAAGGAGGATATCGTTTTAGGGGGGTATTTTGGGCCATATTAAAAGTATTTGTTTTTAGGTTTAAAATGATAAGAAATGGAGAACTAATCAATTTAAACTGTTTATTTAGTAGTAATTGTTAAAAAAAAAATTTAATAAAATTAACTAAAAATGTACATCTTGGCAATATTGCTTTTTATTACGAGACAAAGTCAACTAGTCAAGATTTTCTAACATCACTTAAGTCGAGCCTTTTTGACATGACTTGAATGAAAACTAATTGTCAAGTAAATTTTTGATAAAATGGTACCAATAAAGTATTTGGATGCGATGGGTACATGAATAAAAAGAGTTTTTATATAATATATCTGGAACTTTATGAAAAACAGTAATATAACCTATACAAACTTGAAGCTAGAAACTAATTTAAAGGGGATACAAAATCTTAATTTAAGGGAGATTTTCCGTCTGCAAATTGCGGATGGTGATTATAAAATGTTATGGTACAGTTTCTTCTTGTTCTTCTTTTCACACATTTCCAGATTGCATAATATATTAGAGCAACTATATACTAATTGGTAATACCAGGTTTTAATTTGCTTTGCTCAATCTGAGAGAAAACGTTTTCTCTAAAGAAACTAAGAGCATCGAATCGCGCCTATACACTACATAATTTTCCTTAAGGAATTCTCATTTCATGAATTTTGTTTCCAATTTCTTCATGAAAAAAACGTTGAATTTAAATCAGTTTTAACTTTTAAACCCATATTAAAACTAAATAAACACCAACCTCAAAGTCTACGGACGGAGAATATTTTATTTATTTATTTATTTTAAGTTGTTCAGGACCTACCCTGTTGAAAATGCCGGGTCTACGCGGGTATAAATGGTGCACAAACCGGACTTGAGCGGATGAACTTCACCCGCTAAAGTCCGGTTTGTGAATCATTTATACCCGCCCAGACCCGTCATTTATGATAAAAATACTACACTGATAACTTTCTAATAATTTTTGAATGCAACAAATCTATTCCAAACCATCCCATTTTAATTGTTCTTTCATAAAAAGAATAGATCAGTACTGCATATACAATCATTCCATGCACTTTCTTTATAATCTGTAATCTATTTTGATCCAATTTACCCGGTCGGAGAGTTTCTTCCTTATTAAATAACTGTTATATCTTGTATACTGTACATATGTAGTATAATACATAATAAATTCTTTAAATCAGTTTCTATTTCTATAAAACTATTTTATTTTATTTAACAATTTACTGACACAAGTTATTTGTGATGTCAAATATGACGAGGAGAACTAAATTATTTATACTACTTAATAATGTGCCCTGTTGTCAGATTGATTTTTTCTTTTTGAAAAAGTCATTAAATGTCACAAAAAATTCACCTATTCGGGTGCTATTTTGAAGGTGTTCCGAAATGGTTTGGGAGCTAAAAATTTGGCAAATTAAGTATTTTTTAAAGACCCGTGTCTGTGCAAAATCTTATGAACGACGGCCGATGGCCCAAAACCCGATATCCTCCTTTTACATCATATCATTTTGACAAGAGATTTTATAAGTTGGGTTAAGCTTTTGACAAAAACCGTCTAGGGTAAAATACTGGATTTTTTGTTAGTTGTTTGTATTTTACTATTTAAATTATTCTTATAATGCTTTATAATTAGAAAAGTTATGTAAATTCTGTTGTTTTATTTTTCAGATAAATTTTATTCTACTAATTTTAATTTTTAGAAAAAAAAAAATCAAAGCGGATACTGTGTTTTTGACAAATAAATAACCTTACTTTAAAAATTAATTCTTACCTGTCAAACTAAATCAAACTATGTTGTAAAATGTACGATTTCAATGCCCACCTTGATAAAATCTATTAATGCTTTTTAAAAAAAATCGACAGAATTAAGGTATATCAAACTAATTTTATCACTAAATTTTTGCCTAGAAAGGTATTTTTATGTAGATTTATAATTTTAATTGAAAAACATACCTTAGGTACTGAGGCGAAATAGTAATAGTTGTAATATAAATAAAATATATGAACACCCTGTATTAGAAAATATGTAAAATCAACAGAAGGTTAGTTAAGGCACCTTCGCCAAATTATAGTATTTAATTTTTTCGCGCCAATAATTTAAATATTTCTCAAGGACTTTCTTAGGGAAAAATCCTTGACAGTTTGACAGTTGGTCACTTGTTACTGACTACCGTGATCAACAACACCAATTGTTAAGATGTTGGTGTAACTTGAATTATTGAAACCATCCTCAGGATTAAGGCAAATTTCTCATGAAATTTGAGTTATCTGGTGCTTTCAGGTAATATTTATTTAAATATTTCTGCTTATAAAATACTAATTTCTAAACTTTCAGTTTTCAGTTATACAAACCTTAACTAACCTACTACGTTTAAACAACAGTATAATAATAAAGTCTGGTCGATCAACTTCTTCGTTTACTCTGAGCAACCCACTGACACCCCGAGAGTGAACAAGGTATTCTTACACGGCGCCCTAATCTCTTCAAAAGTTTACATTGTCACAACTTTGTCGCCCAACTCGAGGCCAGTTAAACTTCAGCTGGAGTCTCATCAGCTGAATCATCACTGCAAAGAAACAAGATGCCGGTCGACCATACCCCAGTGAACAGTCAGGGGGTAACCACCCGCAGTAGGGGCTTCAACAGGAGGTCCTTGGAGGTATTTGATCTCCCAAGCAATGTCAACAGGATGCCAGTCCTGTCTCCACAGATTGATGTAAATTTGGCAAGTAACACAACAACCCTACCTCAAAGTGCCACAGGTATGCCTAGAACAACAATAAGCGTGTCAAATTCATCAAATACCAATAGTTTTGAGGCGCACAGGGCGCAAGATGAATTTCGACCAATATTGGGCCAAACCCGAGCCCAATCCAACAGCTATGAAAGAGGGTCAGCAAGTTTCGGTGGCAATGCCCACTGGGGGCAACCTCCAAACAACGCTTGTTTTGTACCACAACAGGCAAATGACCATGGGGGACAGCCTCCACCATATCAATTAGTTTATAACGTACCACAAAATAATGTACAGGTACCACCACAATGTAACTTAGATATTGTAAGTCATGCCACAAAACTGCTTCCTACATTTAGGGATGATGGGGAAACACACCCTATCGATTTCATAAAAAAATTAGAGAATATAGTAAATACTTATAACTTACCTATGCAAATAGTCGCTGCTATTTCAGGTGAACTTTTTGGGGCACGAGCCAAGCCATGGTGCGATGCTCTGATAGACTCCTTTGATACCTTTAGGGCTATGAAAACTGCTTTTATAGAACAATTTTGGTCGCGTACAAGACAAACACAGGTTCGCTTAGCCTTAGACACAAATAAATATGATCGTTCAGGGTATGTAAACTATTTTTTAAAACAAGTTACTAGGGCGAAACACTTGTTACCACCATACACAGAACTAGAGCTAATAGCTTTAATTTCCAGGCATTTTCCACCAGCTATTTCTTGTTGTTTAATAGGTGCATTAACAATAAATGATGCACTCATTAGACTCCGACAGGCAGAACATTTTGATTATGATTTTGCATCGGCTTCTTCTTCTTCTTCGGTCGATAACAATACTAGATCGGGGGACGTTAGAACTACCAAGTCAGAGTTTTTGAACAAATGGGAAAAGCCGAAAGAAAACATAACCTATAAAAATCCAAATGTGTCTCCAAATCATAATAAAAACTATTCGTCTTCCCCGAGACCATTTAAAAAACTTAATCATGTGCAATTCGAAGGTCCGGAAGAAGAACCTTCGGAAAACTAATGGTTTCCCACCCGTCCAGTCCGCCCTTGGGGAACATTTCTAGGACTGATTCTGTAAATTATCTTGTAAATAATCCCCGTGAGGATTTGTTAAGTGAATGTGACTTTAACCATGTTCAGTGGGACTTAGGCCGTACTCCAATCATAGCCATCACTATAAAAAATGTTCAGTACCCTTGTCTGGTAGATTCCGGCAGTGAGGTAAGTGCTTTTTCAGAGACCGTGGGCAATCAAGTCATTACAAATGACTTACCCTTTTTCCCAGTGACAGGAGTACGGGTGTCAGGTGCATTTAAAAATAAGCACAAAAAAATAACACACCAAGCACTCTTAAAATTTTCCTTAGCTGGTAATGAATTCGAGTTTGAATTCTTATTTATCCCTGACTTAGTATACCCCGTTATATTAGGTTGTGACTGGTTAAGATCGGTTAAAGGGAATATAAATCTTGAACACAGTTGTTTGTATGTTAAGCATGATAAAAATATTGTAGAGATCCCGGAAATAAAACCATATCATGACTTTTCGGCGCCAATTTCAAAGCCACTGAAGAAAATTTTTGCAATTAATAAATACCACTCTGTAAATAATAGTCACATTACTGAAACAGCTTCTATAAATGAGGAAATTAGTGCAATTATGTCTTCTTTAGACCTCTCAAATAATGAAAAAAATGATTTTTTCAATTTATTGCAAAAGCATAAACAAATTTTTTCTGATAGACCTGGTTTAACCCAGGAGTATTTTCATGAAATCCATTTAAAGGATGATACACCTTTTTTTCAACCTCCCTACCCCATTCCAGTGGCGCATCGGGAAGCTGTGCAAAAGGTCATTGACTCTATGCTACAGTATGGTATTATTGAGCGAACAAATTCTTGCTCATACAGCTCACCTTTATCTACGGCTGTCAAGAAGGATGGTACCATCCGAGTAGTACTGGATGCTCGTCGTCTTAATAAGGTCATGCTATCTGATGCCGAACTTCCGAGGAAAATACACGATATTTTGAGAACCTTACCCCCTAAAATTAAATTCATGTCCACCATTGACTTGACTCACTCTTATTGGCAAATTCCATTAAGGCCAGAGGATAAGAAGTTCACAGGTTTCCTCCATGCGACAAAAACCTATCAATTTCGAGTCTTGCCTTTTGGTTTAAAAACGGCAATTAGTTCGTTTTCCAGGGCCATGGACAAGATTTTGGGGACTGAGTTTAGCGAATTCGTAGTACCCTACGTGGATGACCTTCTGGTCATCTCAGAAACCCTAGACCAACATTTAGAGCATTTAGATAGGCTTTTTACTCGTTTGGCATCTGCAGGCTTAACACTTCGGTTAAAAAAATGTCAGTTTCTTCAAAGAGAAATGAAATTTTTAGGTTATATTCTGGATCAGCATGGGATCAGATCCGATAAGGATAGAGTCCGTGCCGTGTCTGAGTTTCCACAACCCAGGGATAAAAAACATTTACAATCCTTCTTGGGCTTGTGTAATTTTGACAGAATTTTTTGTGAAAAATTTGCGTCACTCGCAGAACCTCTTTGTAAACTACTCAGAAAAAAGGTCAAGTGGACTTGGTCTGATGAACAAGCACAAGCGTTTCAAGGGCTTAAAAATCTCATTGCTCAGGAAGTACTTCTCTATCATGCTGATCAGAACCTTCAATATTGGGTTCAAACGGATTCGAGTGATGTAGGGCTTGGTGCCCAATTATTTCAGATACAGAATGGTCAAAAACGAGTAGTGGCATATGCTAGTCGTTTGCTCCTTGATCGAGAGAAATCCTATTGCATCGCCGAAAAGGAGGCCTTGGCTGTGGTTTGGGCACTGTCCAAATGGAGGGTTTTCCTACTGGGAAATCACTTCATTATTCTTTCTGATCACCGTGCCTTAACCTATTTACAGACGTGTAGGCTGCTTTCCCCCCGCCTTACGCGTTGGGCTCTGGCCTTCCAAGAATACTCATACGAAATCCGTTACATTAAGGGCTCAGAGAACGTGGTCAGCGACGCGCTTTCACGATTCCCAATAGCTCGGTTGCCGGTACCAGACGACAAATGCTTCCGCATTTGTTTCATGGTAAAACTTGGACCAAATTTCGCGCCTGTTATTGCTTCTATAACCGAGGATCAAAAACAAGACCCTAAACTTTCAGAAATTCGGCGTAATATTGAAATCAACCCCGCACAGCACCCAAAGTTCGTCATCTTCCAAGATATGCTCTTTCTTAGACAGTCCGAGGAAGAACCATGTCGCCTATGTATTCCAAAAAAGAGGATTACCGACTTTGTTAAGGCTTTTCACGAGTCTTTGGGACATTTCGGTGTCTACAAGACCTGGGCTGCCTTAAAACGGGAAGTTTGGTGGCAGAATATGCATTCCAGCGTAAAATCCATAGTAAAAACCTGCCAAATTTGTCAGATGGCAAAAACCACCATTCTTCCAAAACCACCCTTTGAAAGTATTATTCCCGAAGGTCCAAGGGATCTTATGGCCCTAGACCTATACGGCCCGCTTCCAAAATCTAGGGGCGGCGTGACCTATATTTGTGTTTGCCTAGATGTCTTTTCAAAATTGGTAATTTTGTATCCCCTTAAAAGGGCTACAACGCTTTCTATTTTAAATCGTCTAAGAAACGATTATTTCCCGAAATATGGTCAACCAAAGCGTATTTTGACTGATCACGGCACGCAATTCACGGCGCATGCGTGGAATTCCAATTTAGAAAGACTTGGTATTCAGGTCGTAAAATCTTCAGTGAGGCACCCGGAGGCTAATCCTTCCGAAAGAATAATGAAAGAACTTTCAAGGTTCTTTCGCACCTTTTGCAATGCTAAGCACAAAAAATGGGCCTATGAGATTGATCATCTCACCAACATGTTAAACTGTGTTGTTCACGAATCCACAAATTGTACACCCACAGAGTTGCATACCGGGAAACCTCCACCTTTACTACTTTCCCATTTAATTAATTTTCCAGAAGTTCAGCAGGCGGCTGATTCTCATATTAAAGTTTATCTGGCGAGAGAGGCCTTGCTGTCAAAAGCAGACCGACGAAATTTCGCACGATCAAAAAATAAATACACTGACTTTAAAATTGGGGACTTGGTTTTACTCAAGGCTGAGCCAAAATCCTCTGTTTTAGATGCGGTCACAAAGAAGTTTATGCTTCTGTTCGAGGGTCCATATAGGATAAAGAAGGTTATTGGTCTTACCTCTTTTATCCTGGTGAATCCCGAAACCAATGAGGAAAGAGGACGTTTCCATAGCTCTCATTTAAAAAGATATATTGAACCGTAAAGAAAATTTTTGATTTTACCAGTTTTTTCGCCTTTTTATAGTTTTTAATTCAGGTTGGCTCTTTACTTCACCATCTTAAAATCTAGGGGGCAGTTGAGGCGAAATAGTAATAGTTGTAATATAAATAAAATATATGAACACCCTGTATTAGAAAATATGTAAAATCAACAGAAGGTTAGTTAAGGCACCTTCGCCAAATTATAGTATTTAATTTTTTCGCGCCAATAATTTAAATATTTCTCAAGGACTTTCTTAGGGAAAAATCCTTGACAGTTTGACAGTTGGTCACTTGTTACTGACTACCGTGATCAACAACACCAATTGTTAAGATGTTGGTGTAACTTGAATTATTGAAACCATCCTCAGGATTAAGGCAAATTTCTCATGAAATTTGAGTTATCTGGTGCTTTCAGGTAATATTTATTTAAATATTTCTGCTTATAAAATACTAATTTCTAAACTTTCAGTTTTCAGTTATACAAACCTTAACTAACCTACTACGTTTAAACAACAGTATAATAATAAAGTCTGGTCGATCAACTTCTTCGTTTACTCTGAGCAACCCACTGACACCCCGAGAGTGAACAAGGTATTCTTACACGGCGCCCTAATCTCTTCAAAAGTTTACATTGTCACAGTACCGGAGTTCCGAGTTATACTAACGTCCTTACTTGGAATGTAAACATTCGTAAAATATCAACTTTTACACGTCAACACTTAAATAAATCCATGATACTGCATAACCGCTTAACGTCATTTTGCAAAACCGCGTAAGGTTTAAAAATAACATTTTACAGGAGAAGAGAAAAACTAATTAATGTAGCTATTAGTGGAAATATGACGTTTTTTGTATAATAATAATTATTATATTTTAAACAGTTCAACCCCTTATAGGATGGTGGCTTATAGAGAAACCGCTTGTTTTAGGTTGACAATAAATTTATTTTGGAGCGCCGATAACAATAAATAACAAAATCAAAATTAGAAAAATAAAGAGTCGAGCTGTTTGAGTAGAATCTTGTCTACACGCTAATCTTGAATACAAATTAAGTTTTAGTGACTTGCCAACGCAAACCAAGAGTTAATACTGCTAGTAGGAGGTCTATACATTATAAAACCATCAACAGTAGAATCTGAGGTGCTCGGTTCCGGAAAATAATGGACTTTTTTCCTTAAAAATTACGATAGCGGACTTAATAATATATAATAATATATAAATTTTGGTCAGAGATTTCAAATCCGTTCATATAAAATAGTTGCAGATGCATTTGGTAGGTTATTTTCAAAAAAAAAAGAAGTGCAGTATATTAAATATCTGTCATAATGTGTCAGAACAATAAATCAGTAATAATAAGTGTTTGACAAATAATTTGTCATTATTCGATACACTAATAAGCATATTTTTTGAGAAAATAAGATGCAAAAACCTCAGCGATAGTTTTTTCTGTAACGGAAATCAATGGACCGTTTCTGTGAATAAGCTAAAACAGTATAAAATGAAGAACTATTAAGTCGACCGTAGTAATTTCTGATGAAAAAAGTCCATTATCTTCCGAAACCGAGCACCTTAGATTTAACTGTGAATGATTATATAATGTGTACTAACAGGACTAACTGTTGGTTTGCGTTGGCAAGTCACTAAAACTTAATTTGTATTCAAAATTAGCGTGTCTAAGAACCATCGATGTTAGACCTCATAAGCCTATTGAAAATGACGGGTTTGTGGCACAAACTTGTGCACCATTTATACCCGCTCAGACCTGTCATTTTGAATGGGGATGAAGCCTTGTATTTCCAAGTATTTTGCAGTTTGTTTGATAAATTACTTTTCCATTTTCGTCGTTGTCATCATGAAATTATCAACAATAAAAACTTACTCTTTAAATTCCGTAAGATAATTTACCTTTAAAACCTGTTCACTTACCTACAGTCGCAATTTTTCCTGCCGCAATCTTATCCTCTTCGTCGGTTCTTCGTTTCTCCTCGGCCAATTCGTTGGGCTTTAGCGGCGGGATGTTTACCATTTCCTTTAATTTGATCCTCAAAATGCCCAATACGTCCCTATCGTGTTCGTTTTGGCCCATCTTTGCCAATCCCTGGTCCAGGCAGTTCTGCAATAACCTAAAAGTAGGATCGAAGTATTTATTTACTTGGGGCTAGCAAAAATTAGAATTTAAAAAAACGAATAAATAATACACTTTAAACTATACTGCCGTCCCCAGACAAGAGTTTGTATCTGCAAAAAAAAAGAATTTTTTGTTCTGTTCATATCTGGGATCCATTTTATGGATTTTAACTAGTCAGTTAAAATAAGCACTGTTTATAAGTTTGTGGCAAAATCTTTAACTTTGAAAAATGGTAAAATATCAGATACGACTTCCTGTTTTTGCAGGGTAGTATATTTTCTTATCACTTGGAACATAAGAATTTTTTTTTTTTAAATGTTAAAATATGTTTTTTTTTTGATTTTTTTTAAACATAAATTTCTATAGAATCTATAATTTATTTAAGGCGTATATATTTGAGCCATTTCGCCTCAATGATTATTTATATCGATAAAAAATCTAAAACAGAAAATAAAATTAAAATGTTCTTATCAGGTGCACCTATTTCTAGATGCGGTGGTAAGGTATTGCGTTTAAAATAATACTTATCTGCTATATCTTCTTTACCTAAAAAATATTATTATTCAATACCTTAACAAAGTTTAAAATTTTTGCCTAAATACAGAATTTTTAATAAAATTTTTGATAAATCGTTAAAATAATTAAAAAAGAAAGAAAAACTGAATAAAAGTTAACTTCTAACGTTTCGGGATCTAATCTAATTCTTTATTTAGGTAAAAAATTTAAACTTTATTAAAGTATTGACTAATAATATTTTTTAGGTAAAGAAGATATAGCAGATAATTATTATTTTAAACGCAATACCTTACCACCGCATCTAGAAATAGGTGCACCTGATAAGAACATTTTAATTTTATTTTCTATTTTAGATTTTTTATCGATATAAATAATCATTGAGGCGAAATGGCTCAAATTAATAATACTATAAATAAATTTCTAATTACAGCAATAGCGTTAAAGCATTACGGACTAGACAATTTGGTTGGTACTACTGGTACATTCCTTTATGGTGTCATAATATGAGACCTAGGTATCCTAGAAGCCCAGAGAAGTTTTGTAGCTCAGAAAAGTTGTGTTTATTCGTTTAAAAACAGAGCGATTTTGGACTTGTGCCACATAGTTTTAGAAATGTGGCTGGGAACAAAGTGCGGACCATAAATAAAGTAAATTTTAATATATTTTTTCAAAAATTCTGAGAGATTATTGGGTAGCGTGTACCACGCTCAGTTCATCAAACATTTCGTCAGAGACACTGTTGTAACGCAGCACTGCCTTTTCCCATAAATATTCCAAAGAAATTGTTTTGTGCAAAAAAAAATACAAAATTTGTGTCTTAATACACAATCAAAAGTAGTCACAAAGTAAAATTTTTTGACATCTCATGCATATTTGTGAATACGTCTCTGATTGGTCGAAAGTTTTCATCTCTCTTGGAATATGTGCTTTCACTCAAGACTTACAGAACAGAAATAGCAACTTTTTATAAAATAGTCCGTAATGGTATGATCCCCTGGCTGTACTAACCTGTCAGGTGGCATATTTAGCATTCTCTTCATCGTCGGTGCCATACCGGTTACGGTGCACCGGATATTAGACACCGGGTCGTCCAACAACGCCAAAAGAGGCAAATAAAAAAACTCCTTGAAGTAGCGATTGCTGAATATGGCCATTGCATGGTTGCACAGGTCCACGTAGAGAACCCGAATATAGCACGATTTGGAGGAGTGTATTCGACTGTGGAAGTTATCCCTGATCCATTTTCGATTCACTTCTTTGAGGTTGTATCGGAGTAGGATCAGAAGGGTGCGGATGGCTTGGGAGCGTACGGGGCGCGTTCGCTAAATAAGGGAAAATATGCTGCGAGTTATTAAGTATAAATACAAAAAAGAACAACTAAAACCAAACCAGGGTTAAATACCAAAAGAAAATTATGACTCTTTTATAAACATGTAAGCACTATAAATAAATATACACGCTTTAAGTAATTTTAAACAAAAGATAAATTTTTGACAGTGTTTAGAAGCAACTCAATTTTGGTTTTTACGGTGTGGCAATGGAGGAACCCCGGGGGAGAGCTTTTAAAAACTACTAATGCTATATAAACTGCCGCACATTAAATTCCGGACACCTAAAAAATTGACATTTTTTAAATTCAAATATTTCGAAAACTAATTAATGGATTTGACTAATTCTTTTTTTTATTTTGAAGCTTAAACATTCTCTACTTTTGTTTGTTTTAAGAATGATTAATTTTTTTTTTTCGTATTAACAGCAACAAATAATGTACAACTATGCTTTTTACCCCATCTTCTAGGACTTGCATGGTACGCCACTGCAACTGTTTATCAAATTATTAAAGTCTTTCTTATTGCCGCAGTTTTAATGAATATTTTCTTTTTAATTTTTTTACATTTTTACTTCTGGTTTAGGAAATATCAGGATTTTCCTGAAAGTTGTCATTTTTTCAGTTAATCATTCTTAAAAGAAACAAAGAGAATATTTAAGCTTTAAAACTAAAAAAGAATTAGTCAAATTCATTAATTAGTTTTCGAAATATTTGAATAAAAAAAATGTCATTTTTTTAGGTGTCCGGAATTTAATGCGCGGCAGTGTAGTATGGTAACATTATCAGTTTTCAAACAGCCCGAAACGAACTCCCTCTATGGCCACTAGTACTAAGTACAAAACAATTTCAGCGGAGGCCATATTTAAAAGTTCAGAAAAACTTTACGATATGACACTACTGTGTATATATAGAAATCTATTATTTGCCGTAATTCTACATGTGACTGGTACTCTGCACGTTAAAATTTTAGCGGTATGTAAAATTGTTCGATTTTTATTTTTAGTGCCCAGCTCAGAATTAAGTAATTGTGGTGAAAAAGATTAAAATGTTAGGCAATAGTAATTACATAACTAGGAGGAAAGTGTTTTTGCGTCGCAAGTGAAGTAAGCGGAATGTGTAAAATATTTTTCTAGAGTAGGGTACACTATTTTTCCTGTAAAATTAAAACACAATTTTGAAAGTAAATCACACACACCCACACGTTCAGCATTGAGTTCGCATTAATACTTTTTATTATTATTATTAAAATTTAGTGCCTTCAACATTAAATGTTGATGAAAAAATGTTTTAAGATGGGGCAGGGTGAAGTAGGGACACTAGATCTAGGTATTAAGTTAGCCTTGCTAACTTAAGACCTAGATCTAGTGTCCCTAGGGTGAAGTTATGTTAATGCGCACTAAAGGCTGATTGTTAATAAGATATTGTACCAGCTCTGTTTACTTACAGCTTCAATGGTAATGTTAAACAAAACCGGCGTAAAATGTTGATGGATGACGTCAGACGTAAAGCAATTCGGCAAATGTTCAAACTGTTTTAAAAACAAAGCCTGAATTCGCCAGTTAAGCGTAGTGAATATCTCGATCTGACATTTTACAAGAGATCTGGCAACGTCCAAGGATTTATTCGTCACCATTTCCCTGCTGATCACGTTAAATTGAGCGAGATATTCGAGAATTTCGCCCAGATGGGGAACCAAACTTTCGAGAACTTCTTCGGAATTGTCGCGAATCAGGTTGATGATGTCTTCTTTTATGAACGAACTTTGAAAACCTACGACAAAAAATATTTTAAAAATCTAATTTTTGGTGCTCCTTATATTAAAGTTAGTTTTAAAGATAAAATAATAAGGCCATACGTGTGTTTTTCTTTTGATGGAACACTCTATTTTTGATTTCAGCCGAAAATTCTATGTATAAGATACTGACTGATTTTGAAGGCTATCTTATTTTACATGAATACATGTTAAGATGAACTTAATACAACTTATATAACCTAAACTAAATAATAATACACTATATAATTAAATATAAAAAAAAATCGTCCAAACCCGACTCATCGCTCAAAGTCCCCAACAAGGAGGCCGCATTTCCCCTCTGTACCGCCAGGCTTATCCTTTGAGTGATGAAACTTTTTGATTTTTTGCAAATTTTAGAGAAAATTTTCTAAATTAAATCTTTAGCTTCATCACCAAAGGGACTAACGGTCTCAACAGCAAAGGGTACAAAAACAAAGCGGTCTTTCAGCTCCAAGTATTTTCTGTGTCTTATTTTTTCCGCATTACTTGCAGCCGAACCAGCTTTCCCAGATGTTTGTTTAATATACAGAGTTGTTCTTTTAAATGGTACAGTACTTTTATCTTTTTTGTGTGATGAGATAGAGATATGCCTCTTTGAGCAAAGTCTTATCTAAGAACATAATCTACCTGCTGGAGTAATTTTCTGAATACTATCATTTCCGGTTTAACCGGAAATAACTCTAACTTTGGTTTTTTCAATGGGACCCCCTGTATATTTTAGTCTCATTTGATTATTGATACAATTATGCGAAATAACTTTAATACAACTGCCGTGGCATGTCATTCCAAAATTAATAGTTTAAGAGATCTTTAAAAGAAAACAATAATGTACATAATCTTCAGTAATATCATTGTAACATTTTTGTTTGAATTGATAGACATACTGATGAAATTTTTTATCTTTGGATATAATTTACCTAATTATCCAATTTAGTAAACACTATCGCTTCCGGTTTCACCAGAAATACTTCTAACTTTGATTTTCTTAATGGTCCCCTGTATATTTTAGTACTATAAAATGAATAATATTAAGTCAAATAAAACTACCATTTTAACACTTATACCTTTAAGTTATTTAAAAAACAATAGTTTATCAATATTATCCTAGAAGGCCTTCACATTTTATAAATGCGGAGCTTGGTAGGAAATAAAGTCTGCGAATATTTAGCAATAACATGAATTATTGAAACAAATTATATCAGTAGTAATATTATAAGTGCATGTTGAATTATCGATAATTTTTTTACTGGATTTAAAATTAAGCCAAATAAAACTACCATTCCAAAGCTTATACTTTTTAAGTTATTCAAAAAACAATAGTTTATCAATATTATCCTAGAAGACCTTCACATTTTATAAATGCGGAGCTAGGTAGGAAATAAAGTCTGCGAATATTGAGCAATAACATTAATTATTAAAACAAACTACATATATCAAATAAATTTAAAAAGAACCTTTAATAAGCTCTTTGTTTTTACCGAAACCTATCAAATTATGCCTGGTTAGGATCAACCCGTTAATCCTTCACCCACGAGTGGCGACAGTAGCATATTTGTTTCATATGAATCATACGATATGATAAAATAAAGATAAAGTATAAAATTTACAATAACGGTTTTTGTTTATTAACTCGAAAACTATTAATTTTAGAATGATGGTTACATTTAACTTTATTTTTATATTTATATTCTTTATTTAGTAGTAATAAAAAAATGGGTCATTCTATTTAAAATTTCAGGGTTATAGTTTTTTCCAGGAAAACCGGCAATGGTAGAGTTTGGACTTTAGTTTTTTAAAACATAATTTAATATAAAACTTTTCTCAAAGAATCATATGCTTTCCTCCTCAAATAAAAAAGTTAGATAAGATAAGATAATTTATGAATCCTTATGAGACACTAAAATACAATGTATAAGTCTATGGACAAGTCAGTATAAAACAAAAAAAACATTACACAATTAAAAACATAGAGTAATATAATAATTTAAAACAATAAAAAAGTATATTTTGCAATCATCCATCAAAATATTCTTCAGTACTATACAGAATTTTTTCGGTTAAATATTTTTTAACTTCCAACTTAAATTTATTAATTGCCATTATATTTTTTATATTTGGTGGTAATTTGCTGTATGTACGAATTCCCATGTAACACGGACCCCTTTCAAACAACGTGGTCTAGGGATCGAAAGATCGTTGCACTGCCGTGTAGACATTGCACTGGATACTTCCTTATTTCTTAAAAACTGAGAGAAATTTTGTTTAACATATACGCATAATTTATAAATATAAATTGAATATACAGTCATTATCCCACATTTTTTAAATAGTGGGCGACAATGACTTAGATAATCTGCATCGCATATTACCCTTAAAATCTTCTTTTGAAATGTAAAAAGTCGATCGACTTCGCCAGAACTTCCCCAAAACAAAATTGAGTAAGATAGTCTGCTGTGGATATATGCATTATAGAAAAGTAGTAACGAGTCAAAACTTACGGTACTTTTTAAATTATGAATTGCAAATTTAGCACCGCAAAGTTTTTTATATATAAAATCTATATGACTTTCCCAACCACAATTTGCTGAGAGATGTGTACCTAAAAATGTAGTTTGGCTGTCTTGTTTTATGGATTTGCCGTCGAGTCGAACAAGCACGCTGAAAGGAGAGTCTTCTCCCGACCGCACTTGATAGCTGATTAAATGTGTCTTGTCATGATTGAGAAGAAGTCCGTTATCGACACACCACTGGGACATTCTCCCCACCACTACATTTGCCAATTTAGTAACTTCATGTAGCGATTTACCGAGTAATATAAACGAAGAATCATCTGCAAATTGTGTGACTTTAACATTATTATTAATTTTAAGATTATCTTGCAAATCGCTACAAAAATAAGGAAAAGCAGTGGGGAGAGAATAGACCCTTGTGGCGTGCCGCAGTGTAAAACAGTTTCATCTGATTGAAATTTATAATTTATTACATTTCCATTTTTACTTCTGATTTCGACAAATTGTTTACGATTTGAGAGAAAGCTTTTTATCCAGTTCAAAGCCACCCCCCTAATGCCTATATTTTCTAATTTTTGCAAAAGCCTCTTATGACATGCCAAATCGAACGTTTTAGAAAGGTCGAAGTACACCCCTAGCACCGATTTGCCATTATCCAACCCTTCCAGTATTCTCATCCAAGAGTCAAAAATGGCTGTATCCGTACTTTTTCCTTTAATGAAACCGTGTTGACTTTCGCTAAAAAAATGTGTTTCAATCAAAAAGTTTGTCAGTCAGTTGTAGAATATTCTTTCGAAAAATTTTGAGAATACTGAAAGGGTCGACATTGGCCTATAGTTACTCGGGTTTGTACGACAACCTTTCTTGTATATGGGTATAACCCGAGACGTTTTTAAACCCTCAGGAAATTCTCCCTCAGTAAGGGATAAATTTAGTATGTTTTAAAGGTTCTGCTATCAAAGTGCTCACTTCTCTAATTAAAGAACAGGGTATTTCATCCGCCCCTGATGATGTTTTCCTCGAGATATGAAATAGGGCTGCAACAACCTCATCATCAGTAGCTGGGTGTAAAAAAATAGACTTCTCTATATATTTTGTTTTTATAGAATTCGTTGTATCACGTGCTTTATTCGTAAATTTTTTATTAAAAATACTGCCTATTTCTTTAGGATCTGAGGTTTTTTTATCATTATATTCGAGTGTTACTGATTCAATTTTATTTTTATTCGAGCATGCGTTTCCTCGTAGAATGCCCCATACCGCCTTTGACGATTTTTTCGCGTTCTTAATAAGTTTGTCATTGCGACTGCGCTTAGCGTTATTTACCATGTGTTTTAGTTCTGTTTGTAACTTTTTGTACTGAATTTTTAATTTCTCGCATGGAACGGTCTTATTTAACCAATTTAAGTTTTTTAATTCAGCAGACAAAAAACTTCATTCTGGGGTTAACCAGGATTTATTACATTTTTCTTTACATTTAATGATTTCTACTGGAAAGGCTAAATCAAAATTGTTTATGAAAGTATTATAAAATTCGTCAAAGGCAGCATTGGTATCGTTATTTTTAAACACCTGTTCCCATTTTTCGTCGTACAATGTTTTTTGAAATTTTAATTTATTTTCAGTAGAGAAAAAACATTTTAGAATAAAATTTTTATTATTTACATTGTTGTCAAATGTTTCAGACAACATTACTTTACAGGCTAAATGATCGGGCAGGCCCGTTTCAAAAGTACCCGGTAAGGAGGGTGAAAAATTTGTAAAAATATTGTCAATAGTAGTAGCGGAACTACCTACTATTCTTGTTGGTGTTACTATGTTTGGTAATAAGTTGAATGAATGTAAAATATCCAAAAATTTCCTGGAAATTTTGGTAGATTTTTTTAAATTTATATTATAATCTCCTGCGAGGATTAAAAGGTCGTTATCCTTTGTTGCCTCTGCAAGCAGACTTTCTAAATAGGTTAGGAAAAGTTCATCATTTGCCTTTGGGGCGTGATACATGCTAATAAGTATATACTTTTTTCGGCCAAGCGTAAATTAGAGGGGTAATATTGACATTGGAGAAATTAATATTACTTTCTTAAATATACCCAAAACTATTTATTTTAAAGTAGTAGTTATGTTTGAGTTTTTTCTCCAAATTGTGCCCTTAATCAAACAATCTTAAAATATACAGGGTGTCCCATTAAAAAAAACAAAGTTAGGGTTGATTCTGGTGAAACCAGTAGTCAAAAAATTACACCACCAGGTAAAATATGTTCTTAGATAAAACTTTGCTTAAAGAAGCATATCTCTATCTAATCACATAAAAAAAGAAAAAGGTACTGTACACCGATACCCAATTCCACCAAGTATGCACACGGCTCGCCTTTGAAGTTTAAATATTCGATCCTTTATGCTTGCATGACTCCATGCCAAAAGGCAGCAATTTAGGCTTCTTTAGTGCAAAATAATTGGACATAATTTAGACATTATAAATTTATTTTTTTGGGAGAAAAATTATATAAACATTCAAAATAAAAAAAAAATTATTTTATTTTGAACGCATTTTTTTTTCTCAAAAAAATCAATTTGTAACTAAATTATGTCCAAATTTATGTCTTTTTAGCCCAGAATAAGCCTAAATGTTAGGTAAAACATTGGTATATTTATATAATGCAATAAAGTTTTTATTTGCTTAATTTCCGTGTGTTTATCACAAATAACCTTAAGTAAATTTCAAGAATAATCCTGTATGAAATATTATAATTGTTTTTTTTGTAATCAAATTTTGCGAATTATTGGGAACTTACCAACTAATTTTAATATTTCGTGTAAACTCGAAGCGACGGTTTTTCGAACAAAAAAGCAAGGATCTGCCGCTAAATTTTTGAAAACAGAATACCAATTTTCAATCTGGTTTGGACAATAATTTACCATAAAATAAGTAAGAGCTGGTAAGTTATATGCGCAGGATTCTCTGCATTGTGCTTCCTAAAAATAAAATAAAAACAAGCCGTGAAGATATGTAATGATACGCATTCCATTATATATTATTTACAGTAAAGGGAACGTTCAAGTATTACTTAACGCAAATTTTAATTATTTTGGATCCCCCCCCCCCCCTGTTACGCTATTTTCCTATACCATTAACATGGGCGTAACACTCCAAAATGACCCCCACCCCCCCTTTAGAAGCGTTAAGTAATACTTGAACGTTCCCAAATGGTATATTGCATTTCCCAAATACTCAAAAAAAATAATAATTTTCAAAAAAAAATTTTTTGAAAAACGAAAAATTATTGAAAAAAAAAATTAAAAAAAAACTTTTCCAAAAAAAAATTATCTTTTTTTTTATTACAATTTCTTTTTGCAAGAAAACATAACTTTATTTTATACACAAACATATACTAAGAAAAAACAGACCATAATCCAAAATTGCTGCAATAAGCAAAAAACCTTTTATTTCCGTAAATATTGATGTGTTTGCATGCATTAGAAAGTTTTATTTCTTAACTAGACCGATACATAAGAGGCGCAATTTGTTGGAAAAATATCTATAATGAATTACAGAAAAAATTAAACCGTGGACATGTACTGATTTTTTTTTTTTTTTTAATAAATTTGTTTTATTTTAATTTATATGATAGTAAATAATAACAAGCATTGCAAATAACACGTTTTATTACATATTCGTACATACAATGCGGTTCAAAAGTCCAAAAGTCTAAAAGTCACCTCCCTTCTTAACTTTTGAACAAGTTTAGATATCAACTTCAAATTTGGAACACTTTAATAAGACAACCCAATCTATCTTTTCGCAGATATGTAGTATTTTCAGCTCTTAAAATGTGGACAGGGGGCATGGGGGACCCTTTATAAATGGAAAAGGTATCGTGTGCTACATCATTTTAAAGCTTATAAAATTATCTATTTAACTATATATTTTTTGTTTTTTTATTTTTTTTTAAGGTTTTAATTTAATTTAAGAAAAAACAGTACTTACTGTTTTTTCAACTGACTGCTGAAAATATAAGGTTCGCGCAGCCGTAGCGTCGCGTAAATGATAATGTATAAAACTACACATTTTGCGAAAATTGGATATCTTAAAATGGCTATTTTTGGACTAGTTCTGTTCTTCAACTAACCGATTAATTTGTATTCAAGAATTTTTTTGTCTAGGACGTTTTTTAAGCGATTTTGGGAAATCTATACTATTCTAGCGCTTACGCACTGTGAATGCAGAAACGAGTACCCTTTCTAGACGAATATTTTTAATTTGCTATATCTCGGAAAATAATAGTCCTACACGTTGTTTTTGCAGTACCCTACAGAATTTTAGTTGGTTTAATGGGTTTAATGGGCCCTAAGGGAGCAACGCCCCTTTAAAAGGGGCAAAAAAACAGTTTTTATTTAATAACTTGGAGCTCAAGCAACGAGGTTTTGCATTTGTCCAAACCAGGGATTATTTTAATGTGCAGTTGGACACAAAACGTGCAGTGGGAAATTTAAATGTGCAGTGGAAAATTTGAATTTGTGCAGTATAAAACATAATAAATATTTATTAAAAATATTATAAATTAATATTTCAAAAATATAACAAATTGATAGTAATATACCAAATCAATAAGACTTTCTGGTTTTTTCATTTTACAGCGTTTGAGCTTTAAAACTCAAAAAATTTCCTGTGGCGCATTTTCTTGCGTTTTCAAGAATAAAAAATAACACAGACTAAATTTTAGAGCTTTTGACATTAAAAAATGCAATAAAAAATCTTGTAGCGCTTTTTGTGGGTTTCTGTTCCTTGAATGCTAAAAAAAATCAACAGATTTTTATAGCGTTCGGCCTTGAAACGCTCGAAAATTTTGCCTGCAGCGCTTTTTATTTATACAATTTAATCTTTGTCAAAAACGAAAGTACAATTTATTTTAAACCATTTGCAATTTTGGTGACTATCCACCACTCTTTGTTAATTTGTGCAGTGGGAAAAAAGCTTAAAATAACCCCTGATCTTAACTTAATGAGGCCTATTATGTTATTTTCATGTAGCGTCGTGCGAAACACTTTTTTGCTCCAAACTTTTTTCTGTGTAACTTTTTTGTAATTTTATTATTAGAATATAATTAAATTAATATTTTTATAATTTAGTTTAAAATTAAAAATTTCTGTCCTTACTAATTCTACGTCTAACCACACGTTAGTGTACTATGTGCTTGAGACACACAAGCCATCAACTTGCTACCATTCAAAGTCATCAGACTAGGAGAGGTATGAGTAGTTGTCTACATTTAGCAATAGATGGCGCACAAGTCTACATCAATCTAATGACTATATTCCGTTTACGAATAAAGTCTAAAAACGTTTTCTTATCAGCGTGCAGATTTGACTCTTGGTACTGAAGAGGGCCAGCAGCCCGAAACTATCAGTCTACCAATATCACTCCCTACGATGATCAGAAAATATGTTGATGGAATAATAATTTATCAGGTCAGATTACATAAAAAAGTACTCTTATAGTAACTGTTTTGAGTAAAATTTATTTTAAGGTAAAATTTCACGTTTTGAGGTCCAAATATTAAAAACTGAAAGTTTTAAACCCCAATATACAATGATGCAGGGTATATTCACACTTTAGTTACTTCAATTACTTTAGTTACCAAAATGTGGCTATGTAAGTACCTATTTAGATTAGATGTTTTTTTGTAAAATTTTATTTATTTTTTTGTTACTTACTAAGTTGGAATTTGTATCTCTATTAAAGTCCATATTTTTACCTAACCCCCATCTGGAAAGGGTTTTATAATTTTGCAGAAACCAGACACAATCGATTTGACTCAGATACGACTGCAGACTAGACAAAAGTTTTCCATATCCTCTTGCTATGGTGGTGTAAGTGGAACTTAATTCTTCGTTTGCTTTAACGCAAACTGTTTTTACTAATGGTATTATGGTTTCTGGTAATGCATCTGTAGAAAAATATTTTAAATTAATCTTTACAAAGAAGGATTTTGCTTTAAAGGCGAATTTTGGGCTAAATGAGAAAAATATGTTTTTGTTTAAAACAGAGAAAAACTATGAAAAAAAAAATGATAAAAAACTGTTTACACAGTTTATTTGAAGAAAAAAATATTACATAAAAAAATATTTTACATTTTTGTGTTATCGTAAACCTAACAACAATGCATAATTTAAAACTCGTCATGCTCTAAGTGAATCTTTAGCCTAATGTTGACAATTTAAATAAATTTTTGTGTTTTTTTTTTAATAAATTCACCTTCAATCATTTTGTGCTTTTGATTATAACCTCGATATATATTATTCTGCAGCTATTTAAATGTTTTGGGAAAATAATTTTAGTTTTGAGCTAATATATTCGTGCATTAGGAGAAGAGGAATGGGTTGAAACTTTGTCCTTGGCCCCACAGGAAAAATACATTATTTTGCTTGACACATTAATGTGCAAAGTTATTTTTATTTATTTTTTGTTTAAAAACTAAATATGACAAAGTGATTACATAGGAACTTTTTTTTAAGCAAAAATGTACTACTACCTACATACTTAGGTATTTGAAATATCTTCTCTAATTTTATTGATCGACCAAGGGTCGAAACAATATCCAGTAAAGATAAACCAATGATTTTTTTTTATTTGACAAATAAAACAATAACTGCTTAATGACATGACACTTGAAACATGAAAATTCGTAACGTGCAATTTTGCTAAATCGTGCATTGACATATGTCAAAATTCTTAATTAAAATAATTAATTAAAGTATGTTACGGGACATAAGAAGGGCTGAAATTTTGGCTAAGTATTTATTTTTTATGTATCTATAAGCATGTAAAGTCTTATCGTTGCAGGCGATTTAGCCCAAAATACGATACACTCTTTTAAAAAATTACACACCATGGTGTATATTGAAAGAACTTTTACAATGCGACAATTTATAGTAAGTCTGACACACGGCAAGAAACCTACGATGAAAGGGCCAGCTAAATGCAAAAAATACTTTTAAAGTAAGATTATTTCACTACAGTCACCCATTTATTTTAGATTATAGTTTAAAATATAAAAGTGTTGTTAACCACCAAGATTTAAAGAATGCATTTTTTGACAATTTAAAACAAATTGTGTCACTTCCGGTTTTGCCGGAAATTACCTTAACTTTTGATTTTTAAATTGAACACCCTGTATATTTTTACATATTTTGATACAGAATTAAATTCTGAGTGCAACCATGTATCATTTGTGAATTATTGACAGAACATGTCATTTTTTAATTGATGGTACATATGCCTACCATTAGTCTCGAAAGGGTTAAATAAGTTCTGATTCATAATTTGCATAGATCTTAAAACAATTTTTTTACGTTGATTTTATGGGTATTGGAATAGGGATAAAACTTTAAATTTAGGGCCTCTTCACTAGATTTGTTTTGTCCTTCCCCATTATAAAATTTTTAATTGGTCCCCCTACAATGGCCCCCCATAAAGTCGCTTCTGGCAGTAACACTAGAGTTACACCAGTAGTGTATATTACACACTATAGGGCGGATATAGGTGGATTTAGGATGCATTTAGGATGCATGCCCCCCCCCAGCGAGATATATTAGCATAGAAATACATTCAAAATTATATTTTTGGTGAATGCGCTGTTTTTTCCTTATGAATGCCCCCCCCTTAAAATGAAATAAATCCGCCCCTGATAGTGTATACTTGTACCTTAAAAATACACAGCTTAAGCAAATTATACTAGAAGTGACTTCAACAGCAAAATCATAAAAAAAATCCAATCCCCGGGAAATTGATTTGCGTTACGTAATACTTAAACAGGCCCTTTTACCTTCTGGAAGGAATGGAATAACAGACACAACAACCTCAATAGACGCAATCTGGACGGACAAATTTTCATCTGCGCATAATTCGACTAGAATTGGTAACAAAACTGATTTCACGACAGGATCACCAGCCAAACCTAAAAAAGAAAGAATAAATAAAAAAAACGCTGCTGCCAACAAAATAATACTTTCCACTACAAAGCTCAGTAGATAAAGTTTAAATTAAAACAAAAACCGCTCCAGCGGTCCAAAAGTCAAGACCCTTTACTTTTGAACACGTAAATAAGACAACTTAAACTATCTTCGATTATACCTCATATTTGTAACTTTTAAAATGGAGGCAGGGGGTATAGCCCCAACAGCACGTTTTGCTTCTAAGAATATTCTAAGGAAAGAATATTCTTAGAAATATCTAAGAATATTCTAAAAAGGAAAGAATAGAACATTTGTGCTATCAGGGAGAGTTTAATGGAAAGGAAGAGAGAGTTTAATGGAAAGGAAGAGTTGTGTGATTTTAAAGTCCATAAAATTCTCTATTTGGCCATATATTTTAGACATTTTTTTAAGGGTATAAAATAGGGTTGGACTTTTTGAGAATTTTAATCTCAAAATTTTTTTAGCAAAAAAAATGAAAAATCAAACCTTTAAAAAAAAGTTAAAAAAATATATGAAAACCCCCTATTCCCCCCGACCACCTTTAAAAAAAAACTAAAAATATAAAATATAGTTTAAGTTGTCTTATTTACGTGTTCCAAATTTAAAGACTCGTTCCAAAGTTTTGGCCCTCCCTGTATAATAATTCTCCCCAAAACAAATATTTCAAAAGAAAAGTTTAGTTCATACCTTTCGAAATAAGTGTTAGCTGACTACACATAATAGCTCTAACTTCATATTGGCAATCTTGACAAAGACTTGCAACCAGTGGTAATATATCTTTTTTGATCCTAAAACATGATTATGTATTTAATTGGATTCTGGGAAGATTTATGGTTTGGACGATTGTTATCTGGGTTGTTGCATTTTGTCCATTAAAAATTATAAGCAATGACATGTCTTTGAAGTTCCATGAAAATCAAGTGGCAGATATCAATTGTTTATAAAATTTACTCCTACTATGGTCTGTTTTTTCAAGCAAGATAGCAAATTAAGAATCACACAGTGAATATTTTCAAAACAGATTCGAATATTGGATGTGCGAATATACTGTGTAGTTTATTTTATAAAACATAACTATATTCTATACACAGACATATACTATCTTGCTTGAAAAAACAGACCATAGTAAGAAATATAAAGAAGTGTAATGAGTATACATATTTATACATACATATTGTGGAACTTGTACCTTATACAGGGTGATTTATTAGCCTCTTTACATAAACTACACAAAGAGAGTACCGACATACCCAAAATCTCGGACCGAAAATGGCAGACGGAAGTGCGTCATCAAAAGGATAATTTAAACAAAATAATTTTTAATTTTAATTGTTATTCTATTTTTCATGAAAGTTTGACAATAACAAATAACAATTAACGACAGTTTGCATTAATTTTTTCAATATTTTTGAATAAACGCTACTTAAGAAGATGAATTAACTTAAAAATGGTTTAATTTTATATTGGCCGTGTACATTTGGTTCATTTTGATATTTTGTTGCTTTGGTTTAAGAATTAAACTTATGTATTTGTTTTACGAAAAAAAAAAGGTTTTCTTTATTTTCGTTCTAAACTAAATGTAACATGTTTTAATTCGTTTCTATTTGCATATGCAGAATATAATTTTCAATTAGCAACTAATTGCAACTGTTTGAATCCGTTTTTGCGAATTGAAGTCATTTTCAATTAGCAATTGTGAATTGATTCGGATTCAAACAGATTAAGAATAAAATATTTTTAATCCGGTTCAATTCGCAAATACATATTAAAATTTTGAATTGCTTCTCACCGACGTTTGAATAAATAAAATCGATATAGCTTATCTAGATTATGTATGTAAAGTAAATTACTGAAAGAAAATTGTATACACATTATACGAATTCTAATGGATAAGATGCGCCCGTGGGCTTCTTTAGACGGACTCGGCAACTTTTTATGCTAAGACCTTCCAATTTCACATAACTGTTGGAACCTGTTTGAATCCGTTTTTTTTGCGAATTGATTCGGATTCAAACGGCTTATTTTTAATCTGTTTTAATTCGCAAATGCGATTCCAAAATTCAAACAGTTAGATTTTGTTTTTAATCTGTTTGAATCCAACATTTTTTATCGGGTTCTCCCTTTATCTAATTTAAATGACACAAGCAAACTATTTTTGACAGGTGATTATTTAAAATTTTATTTACCTAATTTTGTTTTGCTAAATCATGTCTACTACGTTTTTTCTACTTAAAAATAAAATAAAAGTGCTATAACTTCCAAACAAAGATAGGACCTACGTTTATATGAACGTTTCTTTATTAAATAAAATTTAATTTTTATTGCCAAAGATTATAAAGAGGCTAATAAATCACCCTGTATATCAAAGTAAAATTTAATATATTTTAATTTATTGTTAAATTTTTTTTTTAATCCTTTAATATTTCATAAGCAGGTATAAATGGTGCACAAACCGGACTTAAGCGGGCAGTGTCGGACTGGACAGGTAAGACAGTGAGAAAAATATCACGCCCCCCCCCCCGCCTATGATGTTTATTTAAAAAAAATTGGGGGTGATGAGCTTTTTTTTTGGTCAACAAAATTGGAGGAAAAAAAATATTTTATACTTGGGGGCCCCTAGGTTACAAATCTCACTAGCCTCGGAATGCCAAGTCAGACACTGTGAGCGGGAGAATTTCATCATACCCGCGCAGACCCGTCATTTTCAATAGAAATTATATAACAGTAAAACAATAAAAAATTCGGCATTAAAATCTAGTTGCAAAGAATAAAAAATACTTACTCATTGGGTGTGACTTCTGGATGAGATGCAATTTGGCCAATTATTCTACAACTTGATATGCGAAAGACCAATGGCTTGTTTAATTTTGAAAATGATATAGTATATGGTAACAGCTTAAAAAAACATGAAAAGTTTTATATTTTGTATATAGGATAAAAATGTATAATTAATGTATAGCAGCTGAAAATACTAGAGGCATCTGCATCACTCAGTTTTCTAGTGTTCTATCGATTTGGCGCGGTTATTACCGCACTGAAACAAGATACAGCATGTGACTCAAATGTCTCTTCATTTGAGCAAAGTTTTATTTTAAAATAATAAAATTATTATAATAATTAAAATTTGTAAGTTTTATTATAAAACCTATGAAGTTTTATTATACAGTTTTTACTTCTAGAAATGTAATAGAGAAAAGTAAAATTAGGTATTCCAGAGATATTGTGAGTTGTCCATAAATCATGTGATGCCCTTTTGACTAAGGACACTAGATTAGTTAAGTCTACTTCACTGGGGAGTGAAGTAGACTCAACTACTTTTGACCCCCCATGTTGGTTTTGGTCTACCCCCATCACATGCAACTTTTTTATTCAACAAAAAATTAATGACTTAAAATGGTTCTCACCTCCAAAAAGCTTTATCCATGAAGAGTTTGTACGTTAACAACTTTTTACTACTGTCTACAACTGACTGTCGCCTTGCTAACTTAAGACCTAGATCTAGTGTCCCTACTTTTTACCCCTAACCAAAATCTTTATAACTAAAAAAAGAGGTCCTCTCACCTTTTCATGAAATATCCAACCTGAATCCCTGAAATAGCAACTTTTTTCTTTTAAGAAAAAAGTTATTGGATCAAAGCAATATGCAACTTTTGATAATAAGTGGGGAGATGCCCCCATCCCCCCATATAATATATGCTTTAAAAACAGCAATATGCAATATTTGATAGTATGACCAAATGCCTCCAGGGGTTCCCCCTCCCCCACCCCTCTGATGATACTTATTTACCGCGAAAGATTGTGCGCGCAAATAATAATCGCGCCTACATTTTACCATCTATGCCAAAATCCTCACAACAATAGCATTGCGCATGCAAAAACAAACATTTTTACTGCACTTAATTAGGCGCATTAAGAGTAGGAACAAATCTAAATGAAAAATATATATTATATAGAAATAATATGTATAACAATGAAGTAAAATTTGGCTAAAACGCATTTCTCCAAACTTTTTTTAATTTTAATAGTTTGTATGCGCGGTCAATGACTTCGTAGCGCTAAAATATGCGCGCGGTAAATTATGCTGGTAAATCTTTGCGCGGCAAAATACTGTCACACAGACTTTCATGTTAAATACCCTTACATATTTACTCTCTGTTACAAAGAACTTTTTCTTACTTGTGATCTTATAACAGGGCCAGGAAGGTATGGTATCCCAAAAATAAGAGTATCCAGCCATGTTGACGATATGATAGGATCCCTAGAATCGATTCCTTGGAAAATAGAGTGCAAAATATCCACAGAAACTTTATTTTCCAACAAATATTGGAAAGCCTTACTTGCTACGATATGTAACTCAAGAGATGAATTTATTAGTTCCAACTGAATCTTGGGTAATAGTTTTTTCACAGTTCCATCATAGTCAGTTTGTAGAAGCTTGGGTAAGTTTTCAATAACGCTAATTTTCTGGATTTCATCTCCTTTCCTAAAATAAATACATTTACTTAAAGCAATTTTGAGGTTAGGATTACATACTCGTAAAAATTCTCGATATTGGCAATGTTTGCCCACAAACTTGTATAGAACTTGTAATTTTCAATGTCAAAATAATTTATCTCCATCGTCCCCCATTTAAAATAACTTATTTTAAAGCGTTTTTTTCACATTCGTAATTTTTTCATTTTGTTGACAGAACAGACGTCATCTCTGACAAAAGTTTGGGCGGGGAATTTAAAATTTAATAATACCGCACCCAAAATTACAGGTAGGACAATAAATAATTTATAAATAACTGTGCTTTAGTGCAACGAACTCAGTTTTTATCGGATATAATTATTAATAGAGTAAAAATAGGTTAAACATTAACAACAGGAAATTGTGTCATAAATAAATTGTTTCTACTCACATTAAAATTAGTAAGCTTTTTTCAATAGGTTTGTTATCAAGTAAAGGATCTAAAGTATGCTTTTGAATTTCATTTAAACTCTAAAAAAAATAATTAAAATGGTAAAAAAATCTACATTTTGGAAATTTACTTTTCCCCTGCCAGGCTTGTCTAACTGCAAATTTTCAATTTCCTCATCCATTGTTACCCCTTTTATGTTTTTTGCAGCAATCATTTTGTAAGAATAATTTTTAAAAATATGGAGCAATCTTTTTTTTTAATATTTTTGAAATTAAAATAATTTGACTTTTTGACCAAAAATGACATATTTCAATTTTCTACAAGGGCCTAATTGCACCTGTCTATGCCGGAGTATGTTTTGTTTTTTTGTTGTTTGGTGTTTATTTTTAATGAGGGAGCATTGGTTTACGCATTGATGGGTTTACGCATCAATTTACGCATTGATGGGTTTACGCATCAATGGGTTTACGTTAACGTTGGTTTGGCGTCTGTTTGGTGTTTTTTTTTTGTTGTAAAAAACACCACACAGACGCCAAACCAACATTAACGTAAACCTCATTAAAAAAAAAACACCAAACAACAAAAAAAAACTCCGGCACAGACAGCTGCAATTAGGCGTTAATTTTCTATTAAACTTTTGTAAATGCTGCCGCCATCTAGTAGTGGGTAATTAGAACTTGTCATTAAAAATGTAAAGCGTTCTTCTCGGTTTTTTATAGCAAATCCAAAGATTCGCCACTAGATGGTGCCAACAAATAAGTATTGGTGTCTTCATCTAACGGCTGATCTTTGTATCGAGTCTTTTGAGAACGGCCGCAAGATGGTGCGACAGAAAGTGACTTTAGCGGTACGTGTTGTTAGAAAATGGAACTAATCTTTCAAGCGTCAAAATTTTAAAAAATTTAGCAACGGTTTTTTTTTGTGTTTACATAATTTTTAGTTATATTCTTGTGCAGTGCACTGCAGGCATGCCTATTTAGTAAAAAACGTAAGTTATTAAAATTAACAATTAAACTATAAATAAAACCTCATAAAAGAACTTTTACTTATTTACAAAGTTTCATTACATACCAAAATAAAAAGACATAATTTTACTTTAAGTTTTTGTTGAAACAAATGGACTTTAATTAGTTGGATAAAAAAACATTAAATAATTAAAAAATGCAGGTAAAAGATGAGCCTAGAAACTTCAACTCCCATAATGGAGTATTCAACTCCAACAAGAAACAATGATCTCAGAAGAAGAACTTTAATGCAAGTGACTGGAATCACATCATCAGCAGCATCTCCATTGAGGAGGACTAGTGCAATACCTTTACCCACAGTACAAACTGAGACCAACGATGAGAGTGAAAGATTGTCGAGACGCAGCATATTGGACATGCAAAGAAGACTGTCAAATTTGCCCCAACCTCACTCTCCTTTGAATGAAAGTACAAAATTTCTGGGGGAACAAGACATGAAGGACCATTTTCAAGTTTGCACAAAGTTGTATTCAGAAAATGTAAGTGATTATAAAGGTAGAGCTAGTACAATATGGCAATGGCAATTCAACATTGAGTTCATATTAAAATATCTCCACCCTTCCCCATACTAAAACATTATTCTTTTCAAGATGTACTGGCTAGGCCATTAAATTTCAATAATAATAAAAAAAATGTTCCTACAATAGGGTAGGTTGGAGTTGTGTTAACCCTTTACTGGCATGGCCAGAAATTAAAATACTCAATGTCCTTGGGACTCCAAAATTAAAAATGTTGTGTCTTTTTTTGAGTTGTGTCACTTTTAAAGCAAGGGTGCGATATCAAAAAAAGTTTTAAACAAAAGTTATAGGAGCTTAATGGAAGCACAAAATGGTGTATATTTGATATGTTTAGAGGCACAATGGAGGTAGGCGTTCATTTTTTTTAATGGAAAGGGTGATCTTGTGATACATTTTATTTAAACTCATAAAATTCACTATTTAACCATATATATTTTTTTTTTGAAATGGAATTTTTTTCGACATTTAAAAATAATCAAACAATTTTTGTTTAATGATTAATTTTATGATACAAAAAAGTAAATTATACTTTTAAACTAATTTTAAATGATATAAAATTTCAAAAGAAAATCTAATAAAATTTCAAAAGAAAATCTAAGAAAATCGCATTTTTTAACAAAAACATTGAAATTCAGCACCTTCATCCTTGTATGGTTAAAAAGAAAATTTAATTAGCTTTAAAATGATGTATCACACAAGCCTAGTTTTCCTTTGAAAAAATCAGCGGGTTTTATACTATGTTGGAAAAACGGTAGGCATTGAAAATGTCTTATGGGAAATTCATTGACGATTGCGATATCAACAAGGAATTTTTATTCTTACATACGGCCTATAGCCTACGTGAGAAAAACCCCAACCAAAATCGTGATAAAATCGTGAGGAAAATCCCAATGAAAATCTTGACAAAATCGTGAGAAATCGTGAGGAAAATCCTAACAAAAATCGTGACAAAAATCGTGAGAAATCGTTAGGAAAATGCCAACAAAAATCGTGACAAAATCGTGAGAAATCGTGAGGAAAATCCCAACAAAAATCGTGACAATTGTGATGAAATCGTGGGGAAAATTCCAACAAAAATTGTGACAATTGTGACAAACATTCATTGGTTTCGACCCCTGCCTCCATTGTGCCCCCTATCAAATATACATAATAATATAGCTTTTATAACTTTTTGATATATCTAGCAGTTATTCAAATATGTATTAAGAACTGTCATGATAAATGTATGTAAACTTTTGCTTTATGACAATATTTAATTTATTTTTTTTAGAAAATTAATACAAAAAACGCGTGGCAATTACACATAATCGATCTCCTAAGACACCTGTCACAAAAACAGACTGGCGACAATTTACAAGTGGCCAGTACATCTCTGGATATTAGTGCAAAAGTTTATGGCATAAGAGTGGATGACATTTACACAGATGGATTAAAGTTGGCCAGTAATATGGCCAGGGCTTCTGAAAAACAGGCTCCTGCAAGAGGAGAAGGAGGTAAGTGTATACATGTCCCCGATTTTTAGCAAAATAAATCCCAGTCAAGACATTTGGTTAAAGGGGAAATTATTGGTTGAAGTCTTCATTAAAGCGTTCCCGAGTTATCGTCGTCACAGATTTTCTTTGACAAACGGTATGACAGGATTTTTTTCTGAGACAATCCCTATAGATAGATAGATAGATAGATAGATAGATAGTTTATTGTTTATAAGAATATTAACAATTCTATAACAATCAAGTTATTTAAGATTACATTATTTACATTTTTACATCTTTACAATATTTTAGGATTTTTACTAGAGTTAAGTGTTTTTTTTTTAATTTGTACAATAAAATGAAATTTAGTAAATATAGAAATTACCTGTTGTCTGAGCAAAGTATGTATCTGGAAAATACTATTAACAAAACCTATTCATGTAGGATAAAAGCCCCTAGTTTAAAAATATTTGTTAATAGTATGTATAAAAGTTTAATATAACTTAAGTCAGAAATTATTTCATGAAGGTCTACAGTCTGAATTAATACTCTAATTTCAGTCCTAAGTGGTTCATAAATGGGACAATTAAAAATAATGTGGTTAAGGCTATCTGGTACGTTTTTATTACACAAAGTACAAGTTTGAGTTTGATCCCACGAATAGGCGATACGATTTATATGCAGATAACAGTATTTTTGATCAGAGCACCTTAGTTGAGCTAATATAACTTTTAAATAGTTAGGTAGAAAATTGTCTTTGTAAATAACACTTTTTAAAAATTTATATTGCATACAAGATACGGATAATAAAATGCGCGTTGTGTCATCAAATTTATCCTTCACTCTACACCTTTCTATAAAATCATTTATATCCGATCTGTTTCTGATTTCTGTGACATTTAAATTTGGCATCACTTCCTCAATAGCTAATTTTAATTGAGATCCCTATACTGTATTATATTGGTTGTTAAGCAAGTTTAATAATATTTTTCATGGATTTATATCCCCGTAAATTTAAGTTTTGTGACGTATTTACCCCCCCGAAAACACACTTGCCACCTTTCACCCTATACATTTTTCAGATATGGATGACGAACAAGACGCACCCGAAGGTGCAGAAAACGAGAAGGCCGTCGCGAAAAAGAAAAGGAAGAAGAAATTTCTGACCAGTGGTGAAAAAAATACTATCAGCAAAGATCCGAAAACCCTAACCTCGTCTTTACCGAAGCTCGAGTCTGTGTTTTTCTCAACAAGGACCAATGCAGAGGCTAGTTCAATTGATAATTTATTCACAAATGTGTTAAAAATGGACAATACTGGATATAAATTTATGATATTGTAAGTTTTATAGTTATATAATAGTGGAGTTTTCTTTTTGAGGCTATCGTAAAAAATACTTAAAATTTCCTTTCACTTAAAATTTGATGCGCCACGAGCCAAGATATATTAAAAATTATAGCTTAGTTATTATGACCCGGAAGACCGTTGAGACTTTGTATATGTGTTCTTTATGTCCAGTCGGACAACTTCTTAGATAAGAAAATTCTCGGTAGCGGGGCGTTTTTTTTTGGACCCCTTCAAACTCATTGATTTGATGCGAGTATTAACGACCTAAATATAGTCTTTTCTTTTAATCGCAAGTTTTTTATCAAAAAAACGAAAAACATTTTTTCGGAAAAATATATTCGGTCATTTGACGCGTCGGACACTCCTAACAAGGCACCTGACAGCTGATTTTTTCAGGATCTATTAATAAAAATATTTAAAATCAATTGGTAACCTTGTACAAAAAGTTTTTTCTGGAAATTCCTTTGTCGGACGCCCTTAAGTTAAGGGTTCCGTCCAACCCCTATATTTACTACCTCACTTATAATTTTCATTTTGTACTTTTTGTAACAATGTCTCACATAAAACACATAGTACTTTTTGAAAATCTTAAAAGTTGCGTACATTAATTATTTCTACAAATCATTAATAATTACAATTTCTTCAAAATTGATTTTATGGATGTACATTATATATGAATTTATATAGAAATGTTTTAAAAATTAATTTTAATTTTTTTTGTAAACCAAGATTGAAAGAATAAATGTGTGAATTATGTAGGAACCAGCCTAAAAAAATCTACCTTATAATATAATAAATCCGTCCCCTTGTACATCAAGAATATATATGACCTTGTAGTGTTAGTTTTTTAAAGATTCACTTTTAGCAACCTCAAAAATCCCAATATACCAATTTCACGAAAAGTACCCCCGCCCCTTAGGGGGTGGATTTAGAAAAATAATATCTTAAGATTCAGTTTTAGCGACCTCAAAAAGTCCAATATGTAAATTTTCAAAAAAAACACCCTCGCCCCTAAGGGAGTGGAGCTAGAATTGTTTTAGTATCAGATTCACCCATATCCAAACCCAATATACCAATTTTCACGAAAACTACCCCCGGCCCTCAGGGGTGGGTTTAAAAATAAATATTTTAAGATTCAGTTTTAGCGACCTCAAAAATCCCAATACTGTATATCAAATTTTCAGTCCCTCAGGGCGTGGAGTTGGGATTATTTTATTACCAGATTCACTTATAAAAAAACCCTACCTATCAATTTTCACGAAAATCTTATTATTAGATTCAGTTTCATCAACCCCTTTCAAAGGGGTTGCACAATTTTCAAATTTTTGTAAAAAAATATTGTTTTTCCCCATTTGCCCCCCTTGCCCCACCCCAATGTTCACCAAAAAACAATCCCGAGCGAGAACTTTTGTTAACATACCTGTATGCCAAATTCCAAGTCACTAGTTTGAAGCGCTCTTAAGCTATCTTGCTTACAAGATTTCCCAGACAGACCTGATCGGTCGACATTTGTTTTTTGTATGCTTGAAACTGATTTATATCGGCATAAAACGTCATAAAACGCAATAATACGCAAAAAAAAATTAAAATTTTGCACGAAATTTTGAAAATTTTCAAAATGAGAAAGCAAAATGCATATTTTTGTATGATTTTTATTTTAATAAGTTATTTTGAATAAAATTTTACATTTTTTTAATAATAATAATACTTTCAAGTCTATTGATTGCGTATTAAACATTGCAATAATGTACGCGTTTTAAAAAATTCAGTTTTTTTGTCCGACTATTAATTTGACCAAATATCTTTGTCAGACAATTAGATCACTGATCAGGAAATAAGACATATTACACGCTTGTATTTTTGTCCGATATGAGTTAGTAGGGGTAGGGGTTGCACGAAACCCATAACTTTAGGGCGTTAAAATGTTGGTTTTCGACATTTTAGTATTTAATTTTTCGTCCTCGAACCGTGAAATTTCACCTTCAAATGAACTTTTCTCGAAAACGGTTAATCCTACAGTATTACAACAAGAGTACCTTTTTTATGTATTTTGACCTGAGGAATCATATTTCAAAAATAAAATTGCAAAAAAGTTACACAGAAAAAAGTTTGGGACAAAAAACTGATAAGGCCCCCCTGTTTCGCACACCCCTGGTTTAAATAAGTACGTGAAAATGACATACAAAGATGGGCCTTATTAGGATTAATTCACGTGCAAAACCTCGTTAACATATCTCAAAAGGTTCCTGAGTTAATAAATAAAAACCGATTTTTTTAGCCAATTTCAAAGGGGCGTAGCTCCTTTATGACGCATTTTTAGACATGTTTATAGGAACTTTTTATATTTTATCATGTAGAATCACGTGTTAATTTCCTACCCTATTTCAAATACACCCTGTATTCCTATACCGGGTGTTTCAGGAAGGTGGTTCACCTCCCTTATTTTTTTTTATACTTTGAGCTATCCAAATGAAATTTGGAGATCATGCATAAGACAAAATTTGCGATTTTTTGACATATCAAACAACTTTTTTTCACTTCCGGTTTCACCGGAAATGACCTTAACTTTCGATTTTTAAATGGGACACCCTATATATTTGTACATATTTTGTCTTAGAAATCAATTCTAAATACAAACATATGTCACTTGTCAATTTTTGACAGATCATGTAATTTTTTATTTAAATTTTCATTTTAAACCTACAGTGCCTTGAATTGGCTTATTTGCTTAATTTTAGGTCTAGTTTCTTAAGAAAAATACTATTTTGATTTTTTTCCGAAAACTCTATTTTTGGTGCGCTCTTAAAAGTTTAAAAGTTACACTTTTGCCCATAAGTCATTTTTTTTTAATGGGAAGGGGGTGGCTCATTACTTTTAAATGATAGAGAATTTTTTGCGAACATTTTGATACTACACATGCATGGTTTATTTTAAAGAACTTGGCCTTAAAATACTAATTTTTACTATTCACTTTTTGTAATTGCATTTGCATTCAGATTTAATAAGACAAAACAAAAACTGAGATGGCTTTGAAAAACAGTTTTTAGAAATGTCATCCTTCAAGTTTTAGTTTTGACAGTTTTATAGTTCATACTCTGATAGCGTTAAGATAAAAATTTCAAAATGTTTTTCAAAGCCATCTCAGTTTTTGTTTTGTCATATTAAATCTGAATGCAAATGCAATTACAAAAAGTGAATAGTAAAAATTAGTATTTTAAGGCCAAGTTCTTTAAAATAAACCATGCATGTGTAGTATCAAAATGTTCGCAAAAAAATCATTTAAAAGTAATGAGCCACTCCCTTCCCATTTAAAAAAAATGACTTATGGGCAAAAGTGTAACTTTTAAACTTTTAAGAGCGCACCAAAAATAGAGTTTTCGGAAAAAATCAAAATAGTATTTTTCTTAAGAAACTAGACCAAAAATTAAGCAAATAAGCCAATTCAAGGCACTCTAGGTTTAAAATGAAAATTTAAATAAAAAATGACATGATCTGTCAAAAATTGACAAGTGACATATGGTTGTATTCAGAATTGATTTCTAAGACAAAATATGTAAAAATATATAGGGTGCCCCATTTAAAAATCCAAAGTTAAGGTCATTTTCGGTGAAACCGGAAGTGAAAAAAAGTTGTTCAATATGTCAAAAAATTGCAAATTTTGTCTTATGCATGATCTCCAAATTTCACTTGGATAGCTCTAAGTATAAAAAAGTTAAGGGGGGTGAACCACCTTCCTGAAACACCCGGTATACACATATAGATAGTAAGAGTTCTCGCAGAAAAAAGTTTTGGGCAAAAAAGTGATAATTACTTGCGAAACCTTAAGGTTTCGCACGCCCCTGTTTAAAATATATACAAAAAAAATAACATGGTAGGATACGAGGTAGGGTAGGCCTTATTAAAGTTAGATAACATGCAAAACCTCGCTGCCATAGCTCGAAGGATTCCCGATTTATTAAATAAAAACCGAATTTTTGGCCCCTCTTGGATTTTTTTCATATGTTTTTATGTAGAAGAATCCCTTAGAATGAATGTAGCTATTTAAGAATCATCCTGTATAAAAAAAAATATTTTATCAATTTTAGGAGTAAAGAAAGGGCTTGGGCTGACAAACCAGATCCACTTATCACAAACTTTAAGGACGAAAAACGGAAAAAACATAGTTTTACAGTGAATGCTGTTAAAAACTTCAAAATTTGTCCAGCGTTCAGCGATTTTCATTTAGATGAGTGGGACCCTGAGGAAGAAGAAAAACAGTAAGTATTATTTCCCCAAGGAAAATCTTACTTAATAAAAAGAATAAAGTTTGACGCACGGATCTGTGGCTACGGGAAATACAGAGAGCGGCGATTGCCGATGTATCTGTATCAACAAGTTTACATTTTAAATTGTTTACATTAAATTATAATTAAAATAAGTTAAATAATTAAGTTATGAGTATTATCACAATTAATATCACAGAGAAAGAAAATATAATACAATACTAGGACGGAAAGTGGACCCATTGGTTTCCGACATTTACGAGTTCACGGTCCAACCTATTCTTGAACTGATTTACAGTTGTAGCCTGTGACCTCGCTTAGACCATTCCACTGATACACAACACGGTTGGTAAGGAAGTTTTTTTCGGGGTAACTTTAAACACCTTTCCTTGTTGAGCTTTTTATTAATGTGATATAAATATTTATTAATGTCAAAAAACTACCGCCGGATGGAGTGACACTATAAAAATAGAATATTTTATATCCTCTGTCGGTTTTGTCCAAATATAATAACCTAAAAAGATTCTAAAGTTGAAAGTCTCAAACAATGCACGCGTCAACAATTAAAATGCCACCATAGTTACTAAGTAGGGAAAAACTAATTTGTAGGTAATTTAAGATCAGCAACACAGGATTGGTCAGATTAAATATCTTCCTTTTTAATTAGTATTGAAGAGTTTTTAATATACCCTCAAATTTCTGTACGCAGGTTCTGGAACAGGCTGTATGTTTGGAATGTTTGTGCAAGTGGCAGGCCCAATGTAGGTACGCACGCCTTATAACTCTCTTGACAGAAAGAAAAGAGCGCGAATGATTCCTCCCCCTTACGTCTGAGATTTTCTTTCATGCGAAGAACTATACTGCTTTTACTTTTCCCAAGAAAAGTCTTGCGTTGGTAAAAAAAATTGAAAACTTTTCACGTTTCTCGACGTTTTATGTGATATCCAGAAAAGATAATTTCAGACAAAAAGGATTTTTGTCTGTCTGTCTGTCTGTACGGGAAATTTGTGACCACAATAACTCGAGAAGTTAAGTATTAAAAAAAAGTCACACGTGTTATGTAGAAAGCTACCAAACCACATTGTGAGATGACAGTAGGTTATGGAACATTTTACCCAATATCTTTTACAGGAATTGAATTAAAGATTGCATATTTTTTGTACATGTTCTGATACATGAACAGGTGAAACAAATGGTTATTTTTAGGTGTTTTAGTCAAAACGTTTAAAAGTTATTAGAAAAAAGTTCAACAACTTACTGTCATCTCGCAATGTGGGTTGGTAGCTTTCTGCATAACGCGGCCCAATTGATATAGTTCTCCGTATAAAAGAAAGTCTCCGACGAAAGGGGAAGGAATCATTCGCGCTCTCTTCTTTCCGTCAAGAGCGTTATAAGGCGTGCTTGCCTACATCGGGCCTCCCACTTGCACACACATTCCAAACATATTTCCCGAAGCCACTATAACCTCCTCCTTTTTTGGAAGTCGGTTAAAATACAGATTGATTTTTTCTTTTTGAAAAATTCATCAACCAAAATTCAACTATTCGGGAGCTATTTTGAGGTGTTCCGGAATGGGTCGAACCATTTAAAAGTTGAAAAAACGGATTATGTCAATAATTGACATAATCCGTTTTTGTGCTTAGTTTCATTCTGTTCAAACATTTCCTACTGCAGAATGATGCAGTAACACACTACTTGTTCCAAATCGCAGCCACGCCAAATTTCATGTTTTTTTAGGTAGAAGCTTTCAAAAGTTAGCAAAATATGACTTAAACTGTCTTGGTTTTCTTTTGTGATTTTGATTTAGAAACTACCTATAATTTTTAATAAATATTAGCAAATATTACCAAATCTTCGGTAAATAATTATTTGTACCAAATCTTCAGTAAATAATTATGCGGTCATTAATGACCAAATCGGCGCAGATTGTGGCTACGGATTATCTCTGTTAACACTACATTTTACCTTAGAGTAACCTATAACCAATTAGTGGAGAATTATACGAAAGTTAAACTTGATTTAAATTCAAAGTTTTATTAAAAATTTATTTTATTAAAATATATTTTTTAACATTTACAACTAAATAGATAGTTTTAATTCTCCGGTTCTTATAATTTTAAACCTAAAAACATAAACTTTTGATGTGGCCAAAATCCAAAATATCCTCCTCAAACGAAATCCTCGATTGTAAATTTTCCTTTCCTAGTGGTTGCGCCACTAATCTAGTGTCCTTAGGGGGTAAAAATATATTTTCTTTTTTTCATGAAAAGAATAGTATATTCTATAACTAGTATGGAATAGACAATATTCCACGCGTGCGCAAAGTTTGTCATACGAGCCGGTAGGCGAGTATGAAGGTCCCGCGAGCGCGGAATGACTATTCCATACGTGTTGTAGACTATACTTTTCTTCGACTGCAAATATGAAACACTGTATGGCTTTAAACTGCGGACAAGGTTAAAAAAAATATTTATTTTTAAATAAAGGAATTAATCTTATTTAATAATTTTATCCAATCAGTACTTAAAAAATATTATTATTTAATTTTAGCACATATTTACAAATTATAATGCAAAAATTGAAGGTTATGTCAGATTGTTGTGACAGATATCAGGTTTAAATATTTCACAATAGATGGAGCAGTTTTAATTTTTTGAACTAAATTGATAAAAAACTGGTCAAATATTAAGAAAAACTAATTAACTTTATGTAATTTTAACGCAAAACTTTAAATTGCATTAAATTATTCAATATTTCATGGCAAAATATATATTTTTTTGCTACAGTTTTCTTTACTTTTATAAACAAGAGATGGCACTACATGTGCTCATTCTAACACTTGATACGGTATATTCATACCGTATCTAGAGCTAGAATGGATTCATTCTGTGTTTGAAAAGTGTGTGTATTTGCTTACTTTCTAAAGCAGTCGTAAAAAAATGTAGATTTTTTTTAATAGCGTGCGTTTTCTAGAAAAATCTGCAACATTTTTCAATTACGATTATTTTTAGGTTAGCCGCGGAAAAATCGGCGCTCAATACAGAAAAATCATTGGTTAATGAGGTAGTTTTTGACGATAATGGAATTCCCATTCCCGAACTAGATGGATCTATCCATGACATATTTACAAATGATAATGATGGTAAGTAAATATTTACTTTCCAATTATGGGAGGATTGGTGTAGTGGTCTACCGCGTCTGTACATGACAAGTCTACTACAACTAGCGTGAGTTCGATTCTCACTGGCGCCGATTTGCATTTTTCAGTTAATTAATAATTGAAATTTGGCAAAGGCATAAGTGAGGCTCCCTATAACCCAACCCCTAAAGTTAGGGGTTGGTCCCAAAAAAAAACGCCCCGCTACCGAGAATTTTCTTATGTAAGAAGTTGTTTGACTGGACATAAAGAACACATATACAAAGTATCAACGGTGAGGTAATAAAAAAAATTCTACCGAGCGTGGGCTCCCAGACTATAAGTAAGAGACTTTTCTGTGGTGGTAGTAGTAGAGGAAACCACCGGCTTTAACCGGCTTTCGAACCAGTTTTTAGGGGGTGTCTCCGTTTTACCTGTCGCCTTCGAAAAATTTTAGTTATTAATTGAAAAAGGTGAGAATCGAACTCGAGCTAGCCGACGCGTCGCGACGTGTCAAGTTTATGAATTAAACGACTTAACCCGTTTGGTAGTCGTCCCCTTTGATTATGATGTTGATTTGTTTTGTCTATAGATGACGATAACATGAACAATGACGACATAATGGAGGAGCAAGAATTTTGCGCCCAAATACAGGGCGACGTCGAGCAAATCGTCGACTTCCAACCCGAGCAGTTGAGTCAGAGGTCCGAATATTCGTACAACAGCGTCGTCAGGTGAGTACTACAAGCGCGTATCCACGGGGGAGGTAAATGGGTCCAGAAAAAAAAAGTCCAAAAAAAATAACAACTTTTTAATGTTTCAAAGTTGGAGATTCAGATTTAAAAAAAAAATGTCTGTGGGGCTATAGATTACAAATACTGCAGTGACAGTCCCTGCACCAGCCAAAATCTTGAACCAAAAACCAAATATATGAAAAAACTATAACTAAAATTGTTATAAAATAATTTGCTTATAAAAGCCGTTCTGCATAATTTTTTTAAAAAGCATTAATAAGTTTTATCAAGGGAGGCATTGATCCTAAATTTTACATTATATCATTTTGACAACAGATTTTAAAAGTTGGGTTAAGCTTTTGACAAAAACCGTCTAGGGTAATACAGTATGTACTGGATTTTTTGTTAGTTTTTTGTATTGTTCTATTTAAATTATTCTTATAATGCTTTATAATTAGAAAAGTTATGTAAATTAGGTTGTTTTATTTTTTCGATAAATTTTATTCTAATTTTAATTTTTAGAAAAAAAAATTAAAAGTGTGTGTTTTTGCTTTGATATGTTTAGAATTTGACAAATAAATAACCTTACTTTAAAAATTAATTCTTACCTGTCAAACTAAACCAAACTGTGTTGTAAAATGTACGATTTCAATGCCCACCTTGATAAAACCTATTAATGCTTTTTAAAAAATTTCGGCAGCGTTTAGAAAATAAGTTACCAATAATGTAATTGCAAATTCGCATTTACGCACGTATGAATAAAATAAATAAAACCTTAAAATATATACACGGTATTTACTGTCTATAGGCGGAAAATATAGGGGGTAATTCTACATCACAAAACATGAAAAACCAGAATAGGAACATAGGTCAGGGAACAAACCCCAAAAGAGTTACGGCCCTTTAAAATGGTCCCAAAACATGTTTTTGTTTTTTTATTCCCCATTCAATATGTCCACATTTGAAGGGCCGTAGCTCCCTTAGGGCTTTTTCAGGGCCTTTCTTTTTCCGCCAAGAGACTGTAAAAACCCTGTGTATTATGCAAACAGGCGAAATTAAAAAACATTAAAAATTAATATTCGTTCTTAAACGTGTCATGGAGGGTAATTACTAGACTGGGTCGAAAAAAATTTTTTTAGTTGGGTTTTCAGGAGGTGCTAGAAGGCTTCTCAATGCGTTAGAAAATAAGCCTGTAAATTTTGACGATGATTAACAATGGGGAACATCTCTCAGAATCAACCGGAAATCGAAATATTCCACAGTGGGCCAGGAAAATAAAACGGACAAAATTCTGTATTTTTGCATCGACTATTTTTGATACCACTGATTTTGAATAAAATAACGAAAATAGAAAATTTTATATAAGAAAACATTATATAAACGTTGTTATCGTATTATTATTATACTATTCACAAGGCGTAGCGCTAGCATAGTATTATACGGTAGTTTCCAATTTCAAAAAAACGTCCTAAAATGGAATGAAAAAATAAGAAACTTTGAAAATGCATGTGACAGGCGTCTGTCCGTCCGTGTCCGTCTCTCCGATGTCACGTTTTTTGTGGACACGATAACTCGAGAACGAATATCGGCTTGAAAATTTCAGGAAAATTAAGTTCTATGAGGGGAAGATCCCTATTGTTTTTGAAAGTAATCCCCCCAAAAACAGAAAAATGTTTTAAAATTTTATTTTTTTTTTCAACTTTTTTCGAAAAAGATTTTTTTTTTAAATTTAAAAAATTATTCTTTTTTATTATTATTTTGGTCTTCTAAAAAAAAATCTATAACTTTTTTTTTACTTCTTGTTTAAAAAAAAATTACCTAGGCCTCTTGTAGACCGCCTACAGGGGAAGTATTCTTTTGTTGGCAGCAATATTTTACTTTGCTTTTTATATACTTTTAACTTGTGTTATATGGGGAAATGCAATATACCATCCACTGTGAATAGTATATAATAGAATGCGTACCATTACATATCTTCATGTTAATAATAATTTATTATTATTATCAGCACGCATTGTGGAAAATATCTGGATCAAATATGGGCCGGACCAAGTCACTGGAAATTGAAATGCATCAGAAGGACGACGGCCAGATTTTCGGGGCAAGCTACGCAAACCAGCGAGAAGGGGGCGCCAAAACAAACGGCGAAGAGAAGAAAGGAAGTCGCAATGATAGAATTTGCGGACGACGAAGAATTCGTTGAGTTTGATTTTACCAAAAAGCTAAATGAGAAGAAAAAAATGAAGATGACTGACCCGCAAAAGTAAGTGAATTATTTAATGTTAGCCAACACAAACAATTTTTAGCCAAAACAATAGAGTTGTAAAAAAACGTTTTTTTAAGGCTTGTTTTTATTTGATTTTTTTTGTGTTCTTTTTTGTTTTTTTTGGTTTTTTTTGTTTTTTTTTTGTGAAAATATTCAAAAAATGACAACTTTTGTATTTTAGGATCAATTAGAGACTGTTTTCAATAGTTTTTATTAGTTTTTTTTTTCAAAATACTTATTTCTTCCTGAAATAATAAAATATATAGATTATACGCCATCTGTTAACGAGTTTAGGAGTTGAAACTTCAGTCACATAACCTCACTTTTCTAACGTGAGGTAAATTTATGAAGTCTGTTTATGCTGCCTGGCCGCAAAAAAAGCAACGTATAAAATCTTTTTATAGACACACCAACTAACGGAAAAGTTCCGAAAGTGAAATGCCTGTTTTGTAAAACACTGGTGTCGAAAAACTCGGTTGTAAAAAACCGTTTTAAATTAAATAAATATTTTTTTATAACTGTGTTTTTTTTTAATAAAAACAAATTTGTTTTTTTTTTATAAAGTCTAGCTTTGTTTTAAAGCGTTTTTTTTGTTTTTTTTTAACAATTTTTTTTTTTTATTTACAACTCTACAAAACAAACCATTTTTAGCAAAAAAAAAAACATTTTTAGCCAAAACAGCCCATTTTTATCAAAAAAACGGCAAAGAATGAGTCGAGGGGTAAACCGCTGACAAAATTCGTATACCTGTTTTCCTTCTAGGAGAAAATCCCTTAAGATTTTCTCGAGATAACTTTAAGATTACCTCGATTTCTTTTAAGATTATCTCAAAAAATCTTAATTACCTACGTTTGGGAAAAATTAGATTTTCTCGAATTTTCTCAAGAGATTACCTCCTACATTTCTACCAATTTGTATACCTTAATTTCTCAGCGGTTTACTTCTTGAAATAAGTCCATTTTTAGCCAAAACAGCCAATTTATAGCAAAAAAAGGGCCTCCATAGCCAAAAACAGACTCCTTTAAACAAAAAAAAAACGTGCCATTTTAGCAACGAATAAGCCTATTTTTAGCAAAAAGGCTCTTTTTGAGCAAAAGGGCAGTTTTTTACCTGATCTTTCACTCCTAAAATTTTACGCCCTATTTTTCCTACAAAAATTATGTTCTTTTCCATAAAAATTACTTTCTGAAAAATTCTTAATTTCTAGTAAAATTAATGTGGTGTTTGACGATTCTAAAATTTAACATTTTTTACAAGAAAGGCTTCGGCCCGTTGATACCCAGTCGCTCTGATGGGCCTGCGTATCCAATTGAATACACAACTATACGTTGTCTATGAATAAAAGTCGGGGCGCCGGGTTGAGATTGTTTTTGGTAATTTACTAAAAATGGTACAGTTGGATCCGAAAAAAAAACAAGATTGAAAATTTAGTTGCGTAAACTCAATAATTACAATACAAACAAAGCCATTGTCATGTTGACAATGTTTGTCAAAATTACTTATAATAATTATAAAGTAATTAGAAATGCGTTAAGAAATGTTAAGAAATCTCAAACTATTAGTATATTGGAAGCAGGATGTACGGAAGTGATTGTGGCTAGTGATCTCTATAGAGACCTTTAATTGTTGCAAGGTTATTTAGTGTTTCGGAGAGTTGTGTTAAGATCATAGAAAAAAGAATAATGGTTAAGATTGAATAAAAAATAGATGGGGGAGGAAAGGGCGTGCAGACTCGGAAAGAAAGAAGATATCAAATGAAATACAGGATGAAAATTTACTTAATTATTTGAGAGAATACCATTTACAAGAAGCGGTGCATGCTATAAATACAAATTTTCCTGGGTTTAAAACCATCGCCCATCGCCGCATCGATAGTTCCAAGATTAAAAAAGCGAAAAAAAAACCTACAGAAAAACGTTTTTTTAAACGAAAATCATAATTTTCATAAATTTGGTTAGTAAAGTTCAAATTTTTATTTTTTCATAAGATTTACTAAATATTGTGTTTTAATTTTTGATTTGATTATTAAATATTCTAAATGTTTTTTCAGTTTATTATTTATTGTTATTATTTTTTTAATATTCGACATTATTCGCATGCATTTTCTGTAATAAACTTTGAAAAAACTGACAATTAATTGTCAAATTAACCTAACCTGTACAGTTGGACCCACAAAAAACGCAAGATTTAAATATGCTAAAATGTCAATTTTACTAATTATTTTATAGTTTAAGTAAGATTTTAAGAAATAGGTTAGATTAATTTGACAATTAATTGTCAGTTTTTTCAAAGATTATTACAGAAAATGCATGCGAATAATGTCGAATATTAAAAAAATAATAATAATGAATAATAAACTGAAAAAGCATTTAGAATATTTAATCAAATCAAAAATTAAAACACAATATTTAGTAAATCTTATGAAAAAATCAAAATTGGAACTCTATTAACCAAACATATAATTCATGAAAATTATGATTTTCGTTTAAAAAAAGGTTTTTCTGGGGGTTTTTTTCGCTTTTTTAATCTTGGAACTATCGATGCGGCGACGGGCGATGGTTTTTGATCCAGGAAAATTTGTATTGTTTATAGCATGCACCGCTTTTTGTAAATGATATTCTCTCAAATAATTAAGTAAATTTTCATCCTGTATTTCATTTGATATCTTCTCTCTTTCCGAGTCTGCACGCCCTTTCCTCCCCCATCTATTTTTTCTTCAATCTTAACCATTATTTTTTTTCTATGATCTAACACAACTCTCCGAAACACTAAATAACCTTACCACAATTAAAGGTCTCTATAGAGATCACTAGCCTGATTGTGCTTCTAATATACTAATAGTTTGAGATTTCTTAACATTTCTTAACGCATTTCTAATTACTTTATAATTATTATAAGTAATTTTGATAAATATAGTCAACATGACAACGGCTTTGTTTGTATGTTAATTATTGAATTTACGCAACTAAATTTTTAATATTGTTTTTGTTCGGATTTAACTGTATAAAAACACCTAAAAATTGTTAAGGTTTTATATTCATATTTTTTTTCAGAATAACCCTCCCAGAGTACGACAACTCGTGCGAGGACCTTTTCCGACCGGAACTGGTGAGCAAATGCGTAATTCCCAGACGGAAGTCCAAGTCAGCAGAGAATAGGAACCCGGAGGTCGACTACGGAGTGGGCGAGTACAACTACGAGAACCCGAACGACTCGCTGTACTGCGCGCAGCAGTCGCCCAACGATGATGGGGAAATGATGGACAATGATGATAATGGTGGGGATTTCGACGACAACGAGCGGGAGGAGATCATGGCGGTTGCGGCGCGACAGAACTTTTTGGCGGAGAATTTGGTGGATTGCCCGGAGTCGGTAGGTTTTTGTTTGGTGTTTAGTATAACTATTTTTAGCTGCTTACATGTACAAAGTCCCATTTTATGTATAAATGGCCCTTTTTTATACCAATGGCATATTTTTATGTACAAATGACCAATTTTTATGTACAAATTACTTTTATGTACAAATAACCAATTTGTATGTACAAATTACCTTTTTTTATGTAGGACCATGCAACAACAACATGACCAGATTTTATGCAAAAAAAAAACATTTCCTTGCTCAGTAGTCCCCGAGAACCCTTGGGTTAAAAAAAAATCGAACCAAAAGTTAAGGTTGGATCCTTGTAGTAATCGGTTTGGAGATAATATATCCACCAACAGCCAAATCCAGAAAATTCGCTTTTGGCAGATAATGGTAACTCTTCTTTGAAGAGGTACATCTTTTACACCAATGATAATAGAAAACTGTTCAAGTGTATTTAGTTAGTATTTTTGACGCAGATTTTAAATATCTTTTCAAAATTAAGCTAATATTTTTGTTTACAGAGAAAAACGTTCTTAAAAAAATGTAAAATTGAAATTTAAATTTAGGGCACTTTTAAGCATTTTTATTTATTACATTTTAGCAAATATAATACTTTCGACTAAACCTGAATAAATTTCAAGTTTTTAACTAAATATATACGCTACTAACAGTTAAAAATATTATTTTTTTCTGAACTTAAGAACCTAAAAAAGTAACTGCTATTTTTACAGTATCATTGATGAAATTACGGTCTGTTGGATAGTGTCCTTTTTTAAAGCAGTGGTTCTCAATAAGTTAAGTTTTATTTATATAAAACTCTGACAACCCCATCTTTGTTTTAAGTAATGATTTAAAATATGTGTAGCCAGCATAGACTATTGTCTAAAGTTTTTTTATTTATTAATACATGTATTGCAATAAGCTTAAATATTTTATTTTAATTTAAATTTATTTTTTTCCATTTTTTATTAAATATAATTTAATGTTAGTTATTATGTTTTATATTTTAACATCTTATAAAATAATAATACATTTTGTTTGGCACAGTAGTTTTTGCAAATTAAAGCATAATAATTTTATTAAAAAAAAATTGTTTTATTGTCTGTATTTTTTTATTTTTTTAATATTATTATTACAAATCCAAGCAATATACCCAGACTTGTAAGTTATATTTTACATCAGGTAACTCTCTGAATAAGCAGGATGAAGAAGACTTTCTAGTCCTTCAGCTGATCAGAGAGGGTGAAATAAAACGGTGATCACTAACTGATTTGTGATAATTTATTAGACTAGAAATTCATTTATATTCAATTTACATTCTAACTATTTCCTAAATCTACACGTTCTGACATTGGGGATATATATTTATTTTCCCTAATGTTTCCTCGGTTTCCTCGTTTTGTATTATATTTTAAATTCAATTCAATTCGTTTATTCATCTTTAGAATGTATACAAATACACATAAATAAGTCAAAAGTCAGCAATGAAATTGGAAAATGGAGACAAAAAATTATAATATGGTTAAACACAACTGTATGTATTATATTTTACCGATTATTAATAATAAATTACATTTTTCGTATTGTTGCTTAACATAGTGGGTCCGAACAGATTTTAATAGGCAGGCTCGCCAGATACTACTAAGAACGCCTCTCCTTAAAATATTAAGTTATATTTAAACATCATACAATGCAATACAAATGGCGTTGTGAGGCAACATAGTACCTTTCAAGTCACTGCGACCAATGACATCTATTGTGAATCCCCTTCATAATTTAATCTACATATAACTTTAGGCTTCCCAAGAAGGACAAAAGTATTTTTGGGGCTACTTGGGATATATCTGCAGATTTTGGATATACCTGTTCGATATAGTAGCTTTTTGCAAACAATAACTTTGCATAAGCAGATAATGTGTTTGGCCTTTTCTGGTGCTTCTGAGCATATACAGCAGGTGTCAATTTTTAAGCGTTATCTTAGAGGGCAATGGTTTTTTTATTTCCGGAATGCTGAGTTCACTTTTCTTGTTTTTCAGGTTCATATTTTATAAATATTTTGGCCTGTCTTAAGTTTTGGTCTTTACAATATCGAACTATGATTTTGGTTTCCCATTTTTTGGTAGACTTTACCAGGTGGCTTTTGTTAAAGGTTTAGGGCCAGTAAATTGAGTGCATGCCCCTTCTCTAGCACGAGAGTCTGCTGCCTCATTGCCTTCAACACCCTCGTGTCCTAGCACCCTCATTTTGTTGAGAGTTTCGCATCATTCCCAAACAAGTACACATTTGGTATCATAGTGCCGTGGTTCCCTAGAACCGCCGCCGGATGGAGGAACTATATTCAATGTTCTAAACCGTTTTATAACCACTGATTTACTTATTCCATAAAATGATTTAAAAAGTCAAACTTTGAAGGATTGCAATTTTCACACTACTCAACAAAATAAAATATAATCAAAATCAATCGATTTTTCTAAAGGTTCCCAAATTTAAAATGGTTAATAAATTAAGTTCTAATTAGCATTTTTATTAAGTTAAAGAAACAGATTTTCTTCATTTATACTTTAGAGTCATATATTTACTAAAATTAAATAAAAGTAAATGCTTAAAAGTACCCTAAATTTCAATTTTCCATTTTTTTATTTATGTTTTTCTCCGTAACAAAAATAGATAGCTTACTTTTGAAAAGATATTTGGAATCTGCGTCAAAAATACTAACTAAATACACTTGAACAGGTTTCTATTATCATTGGTGTAAAAGATGTACCTCTTCAAAGAAGAGTTACCATTATCTGCCAAAAGCGAATTTTCTGGATTTGGCTGTGGATATATTATCTCAAAACCGATTACTACAAGGATCCAACCTTTACTTTTGGTTCGAATTTTTTTTAACCCAAGCGAGCTCGGGGACAACTGTGCTTGTTGATTTATATTTTTTATTCAAACCTTTACAACTTGAAAAAAAAAACATTTGATTTTTTTATTTAATTTTAGGTGCCAAAATCATACGTACCCTACGCACTTCAAGCGAAGAAAATGGACATGAAAAAACTAAAAGCTGCAGTTTGGCAAAATTTGATTCAATCCGCTGATAAACTCGACAAAGATGTAAGTTTTTTTTAATTTTATTTATATAAACAGGGTGTCCGGTAACTCGCGTCGGAGCGGGAAACCACAGAATAATCTGCCAATAAAAAATGTATCTACAAAAGATTAAAGTTCTATCTTGAACGGTTACTTATATAAAAATATTTAGTTTTGACCAATATCAGAAGATGTTAAATAGACCTAAAAACCGTGAATAAATTACTCATTATGATGTTATGGAAACATACCTGAGCTTTAAGGTAAGTATTTTGATTGTTGCTATGGAAATTTATAATGAAGTTTAGCAGTATTTTTTTCAAGAAACTGTAAAAAAAATGTTTACAAGTCGAGAATAAATGGTTATTTTATATGGAGGATGTGGCAGAAATGCAGAAAAGGCAGCCAGACTGTATTAGGAAATGTACCCCGTAAGAGTTCATCCCACCCCCTTGTTTTTAACGGCGGTATAGCGCGGTACAGATTTAAGGGAAACAGGTAACGTATTACTGGATAGAAGAGAAATTGGTGAAGCGCTGGTTACAGTTAGGACTCCGGAGGTAGAAAAGGCAATAGGCACTCGAAGCATTCGATAATCACCCAGATGTGGGAAGGGAAATTGCAAGGAATCTCAACCTTAGACACACCACCGTAAATACCGTTATAAAAAAAAGATAATCGGCATCCCTACCAATAATAATAAAGCATTTATTCCGGCATATAAGCCATATCACATAGGAATATTAGAAAAAAAAAAATTAAAATAAAACATACACAAAAATATATACATAAAAAAAAGGTTGGGTTTACAGTCATTATAACAAAAAACAAAGACGTCGCCAACTTCCAAAAATAGTAGAGGTCCAGAAAACATCTGATGACACTACAGCTCTTAACAGATTGCTCTGGGTGCAGGAAAGGCGCTCTACAAAGCTGGCAAGCTTTTTTCTCCGAAGAGCGTCCAAGGTGTTAATTCGGGCTGTAGCAAACATTTCAGAGGCACTATTATACCGCGGAAGTCTGTGAATAATGCGATAGGCATTATTATAGCAAACGCGTAACGTACGCCAAGAAGCCACAGTGTGGTTGCACCAGAGTTCTCCTGAGTACAGGTCGTAACAGAAAGTCTTGAACAAAAGGTTTTTAACTTCTACAGAGCACTTGCTGAATCTTCTTGCGATCATATTAGCACGAACACACAAGTTTTTATAGTGACGTTGAATTTCAGAGTTATCACACAGTGTATTGTCTATTATATGACCGAGATATTTAAGTTTAGATACCTGCTCGATAGGGGTATTATTAAGGGAAATTGAGGGAACAATCAGATCCCTATACACTGGGGGTTTAAAAACCATTAGTTTACTTTTGTCCGTGTTGTATTTAAGAAATGTTTTTAACGCGAATTCTTCACACCTACGAAGAAGTAACCGGAGGCCTTCTAAAGAAGGACATAGTAGCACCATGTCATCCGCATATGAAATACAGTTAACTTTGATACTACCACAGGAACAACCAGCGGCAACTGCCAACAGGATATAGTGAAGTTCGTCAATATACGCATTGAAAAAATCAGGAGCTAGAAGGCTTCCTTGGCGTACACCATTTCGCAGTAAGAAGCTAGAAGATTTGGTAGAACCCCACAGGATGAAGGTAGTCGCATTGAAGTTCCAGTTCTGAATCAGTCGGCATATGTAGCAGGGTACTTTCCGTTTCAAGAGAGCTTTTATTAAGGTAGGGTGATGAACTCTGTCAAAAGCCTTACTCAAATCCAAGAATAAAGCATACACTGGAGTGTTTTTCCTTATATTGTGGCTGACAGTTTCTTTCAGAAGGTAGATAGCTTCAGCAGTCCCCACATTGCTTTTAAACCCGAACTGGTTATCAGAGGTTTTTAGGCAATTCTTACATCTGCTAAGAATAACAAGTTCAAGGACTTTAGAAAGAGACGTTGATATGGCGATAGGGCGATAGTTAGAAGAGTCAGATATGTCGCCGCTTTTGTTTTTGACAATCGGTATGATAATGCTCTTCGTTAGTGACGGGGGAGTTATGCCATGGGATAACATGCCCGAAAAACACATGGATAGAATAGGATATAAAGCTTCATGCGCATATATAATATATTCCGGAGAAAGGCCATCCCAACCAGCAGCCTTTCCACGCTTAAGCTGAGATATGGCAAGTTTAACATCGTTTGAGGGGACCATACAGGCTTCAAAGTTCTCAGCTTCAAAAGCTTCAGAAGTCTCGTCATCAAACAGATTACTAAGCTTTTCGAATTTCTTTGCCCAAAGTTCTGCAATGTCAGATTCACCAGAGGCCTGATCGACTGAGTTCGACAGCGAAATTGAAGTCTTGCTTATTCTGCCGCAGGCTTTCCAGACTTTCACAAAGTTTTTGTCCAGGTGATGAGTAGCCAAGGCATCTGCACGGATTTGTTCTTCGCGGCTGCGTACAGATTTTAACTTGTGCTGAAACAGTTTTCGTAAACGACGCCTTCTGTCATTAAGGGGTCCCTCAGGAGGGCGACCAGCTTCCACCCAAAGTAAAAAGGCTTCATGTGCTCTTCTGTAGGCCTCAGCTACCTCTGCTGACCATCCAGGAATAGGTTTGGCTCTAGGCCTATTGTGGCGAAAGGATTCTGATACAGAACGACGGAGAGCACTTACAATATCAGTATAAAATCTATCAATGTCTCTGCTATGATCAAGTCGGCTGCACATAGAGTTACGACAGTGGACGGCATCAGGTAGATTTACACATTTTAGGTTTAAGTAAGAGCGATGCTTGTAGGAATTTATAGACAAATTACATTTATCAGACCATTTGGGAATATCTGGTGAGTAAGGCGTAGATCTTGTTATAGCCGGTAGAATGGACGTTTTGAGACTGAGCGAAAGAGGAAAGTGGTCTGAAGAGGTAGTCGTTAAATCAACCATTACTGAATCCACAGAGTTAGAGGCAGCATGAGAGACTAAGCTGTGATCAAGCCAGGAAGTGGTAGAATGTACATCACTCACGAAGGTAAAAGTGTCAGCAGGCAGAGATATAACATCCTGAACTAGAAGTCTTTCAACTTCACAAAAACTAAGGATTTCTTGGTAAAATATATTATCTGGTAGAGGTCTTGCATTGAAATCGCCAAGAATAAGAACGTCATCAGGGGTATATTCCTCAATAATGGCAGAAAGCCTACCAAGGATTAGGCAGAATTCTGGAAGATTTTCAACGCGATACACAGGCATGTAAACGGTCATAAGAAGAATCACTCTATTACTTGTCTGTATGGTCACTGCAGCAATCCGGGAATGATCACAGTCAATAGGTTTAACAATATGGGCAAGCTTCTTATGCCAAAGAATGGCGACTCCACCATAAGGTCTGTCCATGGCACTTACACCGGTGAACAAAAAATCAGGATTAGCGTTTCCGAGTTCGGGCATATCTTCCCACGTAAGCCAGGTTTCTTGTAAAAGGCAGAAATCAAAATTCTCACAAAGAGTGTTAATTTCATTTAAGGATGTTATAAAATTCTTACAGTTAAAGCTAAGAAGTTTCACGTTGGAGATCATTATGTTGGGTATTCTGACCGGCTCTACGATGTTCCCAAACTCTGACTATTGATCCGGGAGGCCAGGCACCAGGCTTAAGAATAAGTTTTTTTTTAGAAGTAGGTATTCCTATCTTAAAGGTTATAAACTCACCAGTTCGGGAGTTTATTGGAAACAGGACACAGTCTGCAAGACCCAGATTTAAAAGGTGCCGGTGAACTCTTTCCGTTGTAGTTGAGGGTTTAAGTCGGGATACACAGATATATGTATATTTTTCGGCTGCTTCCAGGGGACAATTATCAGTAGATGTTCCAGTAATATCGGAACCCAGAGGTAGAGTATATTTTTTGGCGGTCTCCAGAGGAGAATTGTCTGTAAAAGTTCCAGTTACAATGGTGCCCAGAGGTAGAGGTTTTCGGGTCGAAAGGTCCGTAGAGAAAGTGGCTCCCTTAGCAGATGAGTCAGAAGTTCTACGCGGTTTTCCTGCAGGTTGAGCGGGAACTGCTGGAAGGTCCTGAGGGATGGTCGAAGGTTTAGCTCGTAATTTGTTGTGGCGTTCTTGAGTGGCAGGATAATTGGCAGACGTAGATTTAGAGGCTTTGAGGTCTTCAACGTCCTTTTTAAGAGAAGTTAGTTCGTTGTAGTTGCCTAGCTTCAGTTTCTCAACTTCAAATCTCAGCGTTACAAGAGATTTATAAAAAGCCGAGACGTCGACGTAATCAAACGTTATGGGAGGCAGTAGTGATAAATTTACAGCAGCAAACTTAGGCAGTGTGTCCGGATCAGTTTCTCTAAAAGTTTTGACAATGTCTCCAAGGACCCGCTTCTTACGGCCGTCCCCTTTCCTGGACGCTGGTCCACTGAATGTACACTTGGAGGCCAGAAGGTCCCTAGCTTCGTCAACGGTCGAATCAGAAAAAGTATTGTCGCACAGTTGCAATAGAGATATTTCATCTAACGTGCTGTATTTTTGCTGAATAAAGCACAGAAGTTCATTGACTATGACATCACAGGTTCCAGCCATGCTTAGAATTTCAGTGTAAATCTAAACGGGTTATTCAGGCACATTGATATGCTTTTATATAAGTTTTAAGCATATGATAGACAATCTATTAAAAATATGAAAAAAATGAAGTCTGACAACAGTGCAGCGGTAATATACGGGATATGTCTTATCAGCTTGTTCAGAAAAAATCAAAACAAAAGTTAATCGCGTATTCACTCAGGAACTAACTACACATATGTAAACTCAATAGTCCAAATATGAAGTGTAACCACAAAAAGGTAATTTATAAAGGGTTTGAACACATAGGAATTAAAACCAATATATTTGCGTACAAAATTTATGCCCGAAGACCACGCTCTCAGAATGGAGTTTTGCAGATGGATCCACAAACAGCCAAATGTGCGAAACATATTATTTTTTCGAATGAGTGCACTTTTGGGAGAAATAGAATTTTCAACTCAAGAAACTATCATTTTTATGCCCACGAGAATCTTCCTGCAATGATTTCCAGGCGGTTTTGAATAAATATTTGGGCGGGAATATTTGGAAATCGAGTGGTACCTAATTTATATTATTATTAAAGAAAAAAAATTGTTTGTTTATTAATTGGTTTAATTTTTACTCCATAAAATGAATAAAATATTTAAACAATAAACTGGTGTTTCACATATCTTCTTTTTTGTTATTTAATTTAACACTAAACCAGTGGAATTTAGGTCGGGTAAAAACCATTTTACATATTTATTGAACTTCTTTTTGTATTATTTTATAAGGAATCGATTTATTTTATTATAAATCCTTTACTTTTAACTGGGTTTTTCAATCAAGTGATAAACAAATAGTGAATCTTGTTTTCTTGTTTCTGAGTACCTGTTTTTATTTTTATACCAAATATTACATTTTAACTATACATTCATAATATATATTATAAGAAATAACTCAAAAGTAATTTTTACAATTTCTAATTTGACATTAGTGTCAAAGTGGCTTTTATTTACGTATCGGTATGGTTGCTTAGTTACGAATTATGTAATTATCTCACGTTTTTAGGTGTATTTAACACTTTCTGGAATTGGTGCAAAGAAAATATTCTTATCTCGGTATCTGTTCAATATGGAACTTCAATTTTTTTGTGTAATTTTTTTCATTGGTAGAAGATTCTATGGTTTCCCGCTCCAACGCGAGTTACAGGACACCCTGTATATATACATATATTATTGTTGTGTTAAGAAGATTGTAAATTTAATTTAATTAACACAAAACGCTTTAATTTATATGCAATATTTAAATTGCTAATACCTAGAACAAAACGCGCAAAATATTTAGAAATATGCGTCGACCAGGCCTTAAGTGGAACATCATACATATTTTATCCAGACTTAAACATGTATAGGCGTCGTGCGCATTTATGTAACATTTTTTTTTGGGGGGAAGAGCCCTTAGGGTTTTTTTATATCTTAATATGTATGTGAAAATCTTACATGCGGGGAGGGGGCCAAAAATTATTTAAAAAATGCCTTATGAGCCCTTATTACGAACCTGCGACGAATTTGTGCATTTAAAAAATAAAATCCGTAAAATATTTAGGAATAAATGTCGACCAACAATTTAAGTAAAACATACAGATTTTAAATTGTGATTTATTATATATTATTATGTCTATTATAGTCCTCACAAAACCATAGGGCTTAGGGACTGTTCTGTCCAAACCTGTAATTGTGATAACTGAATTGTTTAATAATAAATACTTATTCAAGCTTAAAAACGTATTACAATTTACTGCACAAATGTTTGTTTAAAAGATATTTTCTTCCTATAAAGTTCTTAATTTTTATAATAATGCACAAAGTATTTAGGGATAAGCTTCGAGCAACACCTCAAGTGGAAGATACAGATTTTATCCAAACATATTAAACGTTACCTGCCAAAATTAATGTCAAAATTTACTGTCCTGAAAAAAATCAATTTTTGATTATTTATGTTACGCAAAATTAGAAAAATTGAATTCAAATCAAATAATGAAGACCTTTTGTAGATATAATAATGAAGATATAAGAAACCGTAAAAATTTAAATGTTTAATATTATTTATAAAAAGAATGTCAAAAATGTTGAAGTATGAAGTCATATAAAGAAGAATTTTAAAAGCAAGAGTTGTATTTAGAAAAATGTTGTTGTATTATTTTATTTATTTGTTAGGGACACAGTCTCATCGGCTTATCCGCTTACTGTTGTAATTAATAATAATAATAATAATAATAATAATAATAATAATAATAATAATAATAATAATGCCACAACGAAATTTAAGATATTTAATTTTTTTAAACTTATAGTTTTGTTTATTCTACGTTTATTTTTCAGACTAAAAAAAGGTCAGGCAAAGTAGTCCCAACGACTTTCTCAAAAATATACGAAGAAATTCCAAAACTTATATCCGAAAAAATGAGAAATGAGCTTAGTCCTTCACTGGCATTTGTAGCTTTATTGCACCTGTGCAATGAGCAAAATTTGGAATTAAGACAGCAACCGGACTTCCAAGATTTTGAAGTTTTGGGGCCTATAAAAGAATTAAATGCGAGCCTCAATGGGAGTCGAATGGACTGGATGTAAGTATTTTTTTATGTTATTAAACCAATATTCTTTTACATTTAAAAACATTCTATGTATTTATAAGTTTTATAGTTTTATACTTTCAAATGGGCTGGATGTAATTTTATATGTTATTAAACCAAGATCCTTTTACCTACATTTAAAAACATTCTATGTATTTAAATAAATTTTATATTTTTATACTTTAAAGTTACTAAAAATAAGACACGATGCCACGATATTTTTGTTGATAGTAGTTAGGATTTAAATTAAATTTTATATTAAAAACTTTTTGCGTTTTTTATTTATTTTTTATAGTCTTATTTTTTTACAATTTGTGGAGAAATGTGAAAAAAAGTAAAAAATAATAAAAATGTTCCCGTCTGTGGACCCGATAACTTTCGACCGTTTTAACCTAAAGTCACTTCATCTTAGTCTTTGTTCTTTCGTTAGTTTCCGGTTTTGGACTTGGCTTTTCTCCTTTCGGGTAGCGCCACACAAAAAAAGAGCATCGCACTTCCCCTCGATTACCCTTAAGCTTAGGGGTACGATACGTGGATTTTTTTTTGACTAAAGTACCGCAATTTTGTCAAAAAATCATGACGAAGAAACGCGCTCTATCCTGCTTTGGCAGCCCCAGAAATAATTTCTGACATTTAAACTTTGTAATTTTGGACATCTATCAAATTTTAAATTAGTTTATAAAATGTTTAAATTTTTAACGTAATACAAATTTAAAGTATATTTTGGTGTAAAAAGTTATAAAATACATTAGTGTACTAAATAGAATCTCAATAAACAATATTTAATTAAAATTATTCTTAACAGCCTGAAAATAAATCTGCACTCATGGAATACAATAATATTGTGAAAAGTTAAATTTTTAATAATAATTAATTATTTTTATACTGCAATAAACGATTTATTTTCATTTTAGAGAAACATGCCATTAATGGGAGAAGAGTTTTCATATTTTTAGTATTCTACACATATATTTTTACACATAAATACTATATTGGGTTAAAACAAGAATTAAAAGTTTAATTTAATCAACATTTCGAAAATGAAGATAATTCCTAATATACTATACTATAGTACAAGGGCGATGATTTACACTCAGGAGGTGGCCAACATTTAATGAGGACACACATGACTTATAGATCCCAATTTAAAAGAAAAATAAGGACTGAAAAAATAATATGAATACCTTTTTATAGTTGCGCTACTCAGGACTAGAATCATTTTTTAATTCTTGGTTATTGAATATAAATCTTACTAAATTATTATTATAAAAATAAACTATAATCTTATGTAATTAAGTATATTTATTACATAATATTACTACATTAAATTTTAATGCCAAATACCAAATGTGGTACTGTGCTCAGTAATGCATGATAATATCACTTGCACGCAAACCAAATGACCATTATGCCCACTATGATAGTGCATACTACCTTCTGTGGACCTTCGGCTTATAGTGACTTCCAAACCACTGTTTGTAAGGCACAAATAAAAATTTTGTACAACAACTCTTAAAGTAGTCCCTGTTCTCCCCTCAACCGATAGGTTTCTTTCTTTTATAGAAATTAAACAAAGTATTATTTCTGCTCCCTAGCTTAATTTAAGGCAAGTAGAATTAAATTTAATAATTTATGATAATACCGCGTTACAAGGCGAGCAGCCAAACTGTCTGCCACAATTCTCCATAATACAGAGAGTAGCCATAATGCACAGTCGGCCGCAAGTCTCGATGCAACGTCGCGACGCGTCGCATGAATGAAAAATTGCCGTCCACTGCGGAAACTCGAACCCACGATCTTAGGAGTAGTTTGTACTTAAGTATACGGGCATTTGCGACAAAATTTATTGATATATTCATGGCAGTATAATCAAAATATTTATCAAGACAGATTGTGAAATAATCATCATTAATTGTTGACTATATTGAAGAAAAAATGGTTAATTATTGCTATGTGGAAAAGTTCATTAGCAATTCAAATAAAAATATTAAATTATTTAAAATTCGTGGAGGTAAATATGTGTGCATGGTGTTTGGTTTTAAAATATTTTTATGTAATAATATAATAATTTTTGTGTAATATATTTACAAAAATATTTTACTTTAGGAAATAGAAACAAAATAGAGTAAATTGGCTTAAGCTTATTGGTCAATTGAGGAAAGTCAAGAGTTACACGTTTGCGGGGTGAGGTGAGGTGAGCTGGTGCTATATGGAGTGACTATACTTCAGTTCAAAAAATACTTTTAAATCCTCTTATATTATTGCTAAGATAATACATAATTTTCTTACCTTAGTATTTTATTTAATAGATAAGTATATTTTTTAGATTTTTAATGGAAATTAGGGTTTTAAATCTTACTTATAAAACCTTATTTATAAAATCCTATTCTACTGACACCTGCCTAAATCAAAATATTTACATTGTCAAATCAATGTAATAGGGTTGCTGTCTTGAGTTAATGAAGGCTTCTACATATATTTTTTTAAGATCCGGCACCGGAACCTTAGAAAATGAAATTCCAAATCTCGTATCCCTAAGCTTAAGGGGAAAAGAGGGGAAATTTTCGATTTTCATTTGTTGTGTGGCGCTACCCGAAGGAAGAAAAAAAAACGAAAACCAGAGCAAGAACAGACCAAGTACAGATGAAGTGACCCTATTTCTAATTACTTTATAAATATTATAAGTAATTTTGACAAATATTGTCAACATGACAACGGCTTTGTTTGTATTGTAATTATAGAATTTACGCAACTAAGTTTTCAATCTTGTTTTTTTTTCGGATCCAACTGTACGTAAACAATATTGCTATTTTGGCAATATCTGAAAAAATAGCAATATTCTTTACGCACGTGAATAGACCTGATTAATAAAGTTCTAAATAAATGCCTTATTAATTGTTTAAAAAAGCATAATTTGTTATACCTATTAAGTGGTGATTTTTCAAATCCGATGTTTCGGAATTTACAAGGCGATATTTAATTTCCAGCTTTTAAAATGTGGACAGGGGAAATTTTTTTGAAGGAAAGGGGGTCGTGTGACATCATTTTAAACCTTCTTCATTGACCACATATTTTTTTTTTCGAGGCGATTTTCGAGGGTATAAAATAGTTGAAAATAGAAATTTTCGTCAAAATTTATTAAAAAAAAAACAATTTTTGAAAAATGGTTAATTTCATGATGAAAATGCGTAAATTATACTTTTTCCTACGACCTAGTTATTAGTTAGTTCCTATTTTCCACCCGTTGCCTACGGCAATGGTTGGGAAGTGACAATCAGCTGATTTTACATATCTGCTGTCAGAAAATTAGTAAAAGTCAAATAACCTCAAATTGACAAACTAATTTTAAGATAATTATCTTATTATAATTATTATTATTATATAATTTTTGCGTTTTTTGGATGTTTAGGTCGTAGGAAAAATAGTGCACAGCACTCTCGTGCACTAAAAACTAGGTTCGCGTACTCGGTGCGTAATATACTATTAAACTAATTATAAATTGTAAAAATAAATTGTATAAAAAAAATCTTAAAAAATGGTATTTTTAGCAAAAAAAAATGCACACTGTGGTAAAAGATTAGTATAGCCGGCGCGCTATAATAATGGATTGTTTACATACACGCCCACAAGCAACGGCGCGATTTCCTTGACAACGGTCGCTTATAAGCCAATAACACTAGGCAACAAATCTCAACTTTTTTTTTGTCCTTTGAATATTTTTATCTCCCATGATTTTAGAACAAAAGAGGAATAAAATAATGATTTTTTAACATTTTTATCTCATTTTTCTCAGAAAACTTAGGTAATAGAAATATTCTGAGGCGAGATTCGGTTTCAGCGATCCAAAATTAGTTAAAAAACATATGACTTCAATCGGGACAAGAAACCGTGTTGCCTAGTGTAATTATTGGAATAAAACCGTTTGGACTCCGCCTACAATATTGTGCGCAGTGTCCCATTAATTTTATGACGTCACTGCCCCATTCTTCTAGCGCGTCGACTCTAAATCTTATGTAAAATATTTAAAAAAATATCGAGAAAATTATACGTTTATTGTACTTAATTATAATTTTTCTTTGACATAATTTAATAGAGAATTAATAGAAATACACTCCTCATTATCTTCAAACTTATTAATAAATATTTGTACCCTTAAAACATACGTTGAATGAAATGATTGATCTGAAAAAAAAATCAATATTAATTTTTACAACAAAAAAATATATATTTTTAAAGACAAAAATATTCATTAAATAGGCAAATTTTGCTTCACATTGTTAGAGTCGCCAAATCTAGTTTATTTTTTTATTTTTTCATAAGAATAAAAACTACTTAATTCTCTATAAAAATGTATTCACCAGTTTTTTGCCGTTTTGTCACAATACGTGATTAAATCTAAAATTTAAAATAAAAAAGCATTAAATTATTTTTCATTTATTTGAAAATTATCCAAGTAGGCTTGTTTTAAATTGATACATTTTAACAAGTCATTACCTTAAAATCAAGGTGGCTTGTGTCAAAATAACTGTCATTTTACAGACAGACTGCAGGTGCGAAATTCAAATTTAAAAAGTGAAGTCTACGCGGAATAAAAATTTGGGGGAGATCACTATGAGTGGGAGATATTATTGAATGGGACAGTGCCTGTTTCTGAAGTATGCTTCGTAATTTTTGGTTTCTTTCGCCACGAGTAAATCGCCCTAGATGTGCATTTAAAAAATAATAAAAACTGGCAAAGTTTAGGCAGCTGGGTTTTTGACAAATTTAATGTCAGTTTTGCCAGGTCAAAAGTTTTTTTTTAATAATTTTAAAAGATATTTTATTAACGAAAGGCAAAAGGAAACTATTTAAAATTGGTTTATGTAGTAGTCTAGACAACACAAAACGTATACCAAATAATAGAATATTATAAAGTAAATGTTTTTAGCCTAATTTTTTTTAACATTGTTAGTATTCTAGAATGGGACAAATTTATTTTTCTTGAATGGGACAACTATTTTATTACATATTTAATCCTATTCTTTTAAATAAGAAATCACTCTAAAAGGACAGAAAGTGTCTAGGGTACTACTCATACAACAATTTGGAACAGTTAGAAGTCAAAACAAACCAATATGTGATATTGGTTTAAGAAAACATAAAAGAAAGTTTCGTGAAATTCTATGTAAAAAAAAAGAATGTAGCGCTTTAACAGCAATTTTTTTATGAAATGACATAAGTTTATTGTTATTAGTAATGATGATGATGATAATAGCTATTTTCATGATTTGAGATCTTTAATAGCAATTTTGCATTTTTGTTCCATTCAATAATACCGTGTTCTTGAATGGGACAATTTACATTTTTTTTTTAATGCTTGTAGTTTTGGTAAAAATAAATATTATTTAGGTTTAACTGTCTTCTTTTACTTTCAAATATAACTAAGAAAAAATATGTATAAACGATTAAAAATAAAATTTTGGCAGCCGTTTAAAAAAAAGTGTCCCATTCATGAGTGTCTCCTCCTACTTGTTGCAAGTGTGGGAGATATAGATAGTTAAATCACTTAAAAAACCATCCTGCTCCTAACCAAATATACAACAAAAATCATTTATCAAATAAAATTCTTGCTATTCTTTGGGTTTTATTAGTGATATCCATCGTTACTGGAATCATAGACATAGAGGACTTTGTCCTTGCATAGAAAATAAAAATTGTTTACTTACTGTCATTTGTCTTCAAAATTAAAATAGAATTGACATCTACAGTTTCCTTAAATGCCCTGAATCCCAAAACCGACAACTGCATAAAACAATCGCCAGTCTGTTTGTCTATTTGTACTAAATTGTCCGACGCGAACGTCATAAAAGATCTGACCGGTTTTGGTCTTATTCTAACCACTGCATTTTCACATTCTTTGTTTACTGATTTGCAGTAGATTTTTATCAGTTTTAGTCTTTCGTTGAACCTTAAATCCGCTAAACTTCTGTCGCCGAGTCTTAACGCGTCAATTACGTGAAGACTGTATTTAAAGGTGACGGCCTCAGCGTCGATAGATTCGTGGGTTTTGTAAGTTATTTTTTCTTTCACGAATTCTCCGTAGAGCATTGTTCCTTTCACTAGCTGCATGTTTTTTACTTTTACCCATTTGCTACGTTGCAGTCTGTAGACTTTTGAGGAGCCTACACCTAAAAAAAATATTAAAAATGCTTACATTATGGAAAACTATCAGTTCACGTCAAAAAAATAACTTTATCTGTGATTTATCTAAGTTCTTAATATATCTAATTAATCAAATTTAGTGTGAAATATTTAGGCTATTAATTAGAGGTGTCCCTTCATAAACTTTATGTTAGTTTCTTGTGGACGAATAAATCTTGTTTATTATTATTATTAACCAAAAATTGCTGAAAAAAACATTTATTTTTATTTTATTTTTAAATCAAAGAGGACTTTTTAATTATAAATTAGGTTTCTTAAACGCCTTGGTAAAATCGTTATAAGCATTTTGTGGCAAAAAGTCAAACGGTTTGGGATCTTACCTACGTAAAAATTGCAGTTATTTGATTTTTTTGAACAGTACATTGGACAGTAATGCCAGTCTTCTAAATCTGTGATAGTAACTTCTAAGTTTTCCATTTTTTTCACTTCCCTCGGTTGTACAAGTAAAATTTCTAAAAAGAATTACACACAATTACCTAGTAATAAACTATTTTTTTTTTTTAAATATGTTAACCTGAATTTATTTAGTTTTATTTTTAAGTTTTAACAATGATGTTTCAGTTTATAAGAAATTTAACAGTTACATGTACCTACATCTGCAGATGTATTTTTAAAAAGTTTTAAGCTATCACAGATAGCCTATCAACTGACGTTTTTTAAAAAAATATTTTGACCTTTCTTAAAAATTAAATTTAGGTCTGTGATTCATGGATCCTTAAAAACTAATACATGAATGAGGAATTCTTAAAAATTAAAACTTAAAACTGACTAAATTGAGAAATTTTACAAATAGTTTTAGTGATTTGACAGTATTTTTTACACAATTCATTAAAAATTACAAGAAACTTGAAGGATTTTTTTTTTGATCTGGTAGTAGATGAAAATTTCTTTTTCTACGACCATCTTTGTAAATGACTTGCTGCATGTGTAATATTGACCTAAGTCATGGTTAGGGAATTTTGTTGATTTTATAAATTTATGTTGATACTTTTGATAATGAGAGCGTTTGAAGCTAACTTCATATTCATTGAATGTAATTTTATTTGACAGATGCATAAAACGGTTTTTTTTTGTATAAACTTTTTGAAAAAATAATTTGCTTTTATAAAAGGTACGCTATATAGATTATATAATACTTTAAAACTTGTGTAATATTAATAATTTTCTTAAATTTTAATCAAAAAGTCAAGCAAAAGCGACTACGTTTACACCAGCAAGATAGTTGAACAGGCCAAGTTTGCCAAAATATCTTTCCACAAAATTTTTCTGAACGGTACGCAGTGCAATAATATAATAAAAATTAAAAAAATATATATTTTTACATTAAAGTTAATGAAAATTTCCAGGCAATTATTTTGTTATTTTGATGTTGGTTTTCATGGTCGTAGAAAAAGTATGGTACATTACTCGAGTTTTATAGCAATTACTTAGGCAAAGTAACGCGCTTGCCGCTGCGCAGCATGGTGCGTAATTTTTCCGTGCGTGTGAAATTGCTCATTTATATACAACTCTCATTATGTACAGTCGGTCAAGTAAGAGCATGTCACCTATATAGCTATATAAAGTGTAGTCAGTAAGAAAGAGCCCTATTTTTTTTCGAGGTTATAGTTTACTTCCTGACGTGACCATATTTATATTTTTAATCTTTCAGTTCAGTTCAGTTTTGGTTATTGGCCTTATCTATTCGACATTATCCAGCTTTCATGGATATATATATATATATATATATATATATATATATATATATATATATATATATATATATATATATCTTCTACTGTGTGTAGGGCGAGTCGGATATCGATACCTCCAAGCAACAAAGCCGTAACTCATATATTGTCATTTTTTACGACAGCTAAATTTCTAAAATATTTTTTTTATTATTTAAGGGTTGGTAAATGATTGAAGTGGAAAAGGAAGTCATGTGATACATCATTTGAAAGCTTATACAATTCTCTATTTAACTGTTTAAGTATTTATTGTTTATTTGCTGTTTTTTTCTGATAATATTCAAGTTTAGAATTTCTTACTTTAGTGATTTTAAGTAAACTTTTGCTTAAAGTGGACTGTGGAGAAACCTGAGTAGTACCACCATGTTCGTCTTTTTTCAAGGCGTTTACCTATGAGTATAACTCAAAATGGGTCCAACTTGAGTTACATCCTTGTTGCTTGGGAGTGTCGATATGTATCCTGCCTAGCACACTATTAATTACTTAAATATCTTGTTTATTTAAGTTCTCCTAGGTGTTTTTTTCTTATTTCTTTATTATGTTTCTATTTTTAATCTTTATTTTTAAAATTCAAATCGTTAGTGATTTTTAAATTAATTATTAAAGGGTTGGTATTAACACAAAGGTCCCTAGGGACCAGGTGTTGAGGCACTGAACTAAACTAGAGTTGGTATTATCGATCATGCGCATTTTTGTGAAGAAGAAAACCACGCGTTGGCTTCAGGTTAGGAATTTTGCCGCGAAGCAACAGTTTGTTACATAATGTCGGAGATGTAACTAGAAAGTTGTTCGTGAAAGATGTAGGTATTTTTTAAAATCGTCGTTTAATATTCGAAAAGTTGTGAAATATATTTGTCGTGAAACCTATTCGTGGTCACAAAATATTATCGTTTCCATGCACCATTTTTAACCTCACACAACCTCAACACGAAGACGCCACCTGTGCACAGGAAAACAGATCAGCAACATCGATCACCATCAAACCAAAGGTCAGTGAAATCCCTATTTATCCCTTCTACCCCCTACGCAGTCCGCTATCTCTTGTTTCGTTTTCGTTAAAGTCGCTTTATGCCAGATTGGAGAGTTATCGAAGGCATGCTTTTTTATCCTGGACACATATGTTCTTCCCACTTTGCCATTCATAATCACAGAGTGGGATAGAGCGCACGATAGTAACGTGACTTGCTTGCGAGAAAATGTTCACTATAGAGACTTTCTGAAGCCTATTTTTGGTGAACTAACACGTTCTAAAACATGAATGCTGCGTACCCCTCACGGTTCGTGAATGTCTTCGGAAGACAGTCTTCCTCTATTCGCATGCGAAAGGTCCGAAAATGACGCCTACGGCGACTGCTAAGTATATGGGCAAGTCGAGCACATTCATTCATTCAACAAGTGAGTGAAACGATACTCGGAAACGAAAAATGGTGACGACTTACTAGATCGTGGCTCAACAGGAAAGTGTCGGCTAAGCACGAAAAATGATTTTAAACATGTTTTCGCAGAATCTTCAATTAAGAGGCGAAAAAACTGATGCAGGAAGGTTTGGATATTTCGCATAAAACAATACCTACTCATCTTCGGGCTCAGTCTTGAAGTGACGAAGTACAATAAAGAAACCTTTGAGTGAAAAACAGTGAAAAATGACTCGCGTGCCAAAGAAAACATCGATCGAGATTGGCCGTCCCAGTTGCCCCATGCAAACCCCATCAAGCACAGGCTTCGGGGGGAAAAAGTATACATATTAGAGAAGCTGTCGCGAGATTCGGGCAATTTGGAGGTGTTTGCCGTAGAAATATGCGGAAAATCTCAAAGTATGCCCCGACAATGCCGGCGATCATTGACGCCAATGGGGAATGGAGTTATTTGCATTCATTCATCGACTTTAAATTGATGTAAAAAATAGTATAAATAAAGTCCTAAATAAACAATGCGTGACACTCTTAATTAACCGACTGTAATATACCATTAATTTCACTATTATAGTGAATACTTAAGCAGTAATTTAACCTAAAATTAGTCAGGGTGAAAGACGCAGATTAAATAATTTATATTACCTGGCTTATCGATAGTATTTGACAACAAATCATCAACATCAAACTTGGGCATATGCACTTTAGGCTTGTCCGGTATTTTCCAATAATGCAAACACTTTTTCCTCAAATCCTCCTGCCTGACTTCAACCAAACCAGGGTTTCGGCAAAAAGCAGCCAATTTTTCCAAACCAATTATTTGTTTTCGAGCTAAAGAATTATTACTTTGTACAATGTAGTCAAAAAAGATTTTGTCAGTTTTAATTACGTTTATTGGTACTATTTCTACTATATCCGTTAAAATATTGCCTTGTAGTTCCCACAGTCGGTTTACGATGTGCCAAAGATAGTTTCTTATTGTTTCTATGCTAGCTTTATCTTTTAAATTTGAACAAATAAAATATCGTTCTGAATTTGCTGGACGTGATGTATTGGGCTTCAGAATAGACACTAAAAAATAGTCATTTTTTTCTAATCTATATTCAGGGTGTTCCATTTAAAACTCCCAGGGCCAATGACTAAAAAACCAAGATATTTAAGATCTATAAAATAATTTTTAATTAGACAAATGCGTCGCAACGCGGTCTATTTTTTTTTAATAGATAAATTTAATAGTTTCTCAAAAACTGTTTTTGAGATATTTGGAACCTTAGATGTAAATATTTACCGAGATATTTACATTTGTTATGCTCAAAATGTCCAATATCTCGGAAACCAGTAGAGATATCAATTTTAGTCTAATGGCAAAAAAATCTTGGGCATTGTTTCGAAAAACTTTTCAATATTCCAGCCGACGAAAAAATACTTTATAGCGTTGCGACGCCAATAACATAGGACGTCTTGAGGTTTAGTTTATGATATATTCAAACATTTTATCTACACAATGATTTTAATGGGTGGGGGGCTTTACAGCGCAGTCCAAATCCGCGACACCTTTACCGCGCATAGACTTTACCGCAAAAGCCATTATCGCGAGGGGGTCAATACCGCGCATGAACTTTACCGCGAAAACCATTATAATTATTTTATTTTTTTTGCAGAAAAAAAGATTAAATAAAAAAGAATTGCAGAAAACAATCAAACAGTTCTACATATGTATATGATATAGCTGCTGGGTCTGGGTTGTGGGCATGACTAGTTTCCTTTTTAAAAAAATATGTCTAAAGTATGCAAACGCCCCTTGCAACAAAGCACGTCGTAATTTACGCACTTCGAAAAAAATTTATTTCTAACATTTCCTTCCTGTATATGAAATGTTTATATAAAGGGAGGTCTTTGCCCCTAGCACTTTTCATTATTTCGATCGACATGACGATTCGTACTAAACTGATTATTAATCAACGATTTATACAAATCAATCGATTTAAATTTTAAAAAACATACCCATAAAAAACCCAAACTTTTTATATATGGGTACATTTAGTAAACGTTCCACTTTATCAATAAAAATACAAACCAAACCTAACCAAACCAAACTGCCATCAATCCCACGGAAAAACCCTTACATAAAATAAAAATAATAAAGGATATGCGCGGTAATGGCGATCGCGGTAATGGACTGCGCGGCAATGGCCTTCGCGGTAATTTTTTCGCTGTAAAGTCCGGCGCCCGATTTTTATAGATCTTAAATATCTCTTCTAGTTTTTGAGTAATCGGGCCTGGGCGTTTTAACTGAAACTGTATACCATACAGTGTATTATTATTATTATTGTTTCTCAGGTTACAATATATGTTTTACCTTTTTCAAAACATAGATACATTAAATACAAAAGTCCAACACTAAAAGGTGTAAACAAATCAAAAACTTTTGTAACAAAATGCCCATGTTCTCTTAAAATTTCCAACGCTACTAAACATTGACAAATGTAAATGTTTTTTGATAAAACTTCCTGGAGATTTTCATTTCCTTCTACTGAAAATCCCTACAAAATAAAATATATTAAAGAAACAAGCCATGAGGATATGTAATGGCCACGAGTCGGATCGAAGTAGCCACTACCGGGGGCATGCACAAATTAGAATTAAAAAAAACTCTTTTTTCAAGTAAATAGACAATTTAAACTATTGTTCACCAAGTGGAATGTCATGTCGACACTGTTAATACTGTGTCATGGTCCATGACTCATGGAGAAGGAATTTTTTTTTTTTTTGAAAATTGTTTCTCTTTTCAAAAAACGAATAGTCAGTACAAAAATATTGTTTTTTTATTAATTATTCGTTTTTTGAAAAGAGAAACAATTTTCAAAAAAAAAAGTCTTTCTCAATGAGTCATGGACCATGACCAAGTGACTCACTGAGTATTAACAGCGTCGACATGACATTCCGCTGGGTGAACAATAGTTTAAAGTGTCTATTTACTTGAAAAAGAGTTTTTTTTTTAATTTTAATTTTTGCATGCCCCCGGTAATGGCTACTTCGATCCGGCCCGTGGTAATGGCAATACAGCAATACTTCGCATTTCTTAGTAGGGTAAATCCATGGTAACTCACGTTTCAGCCGCAGAAAAAATTACACTTTCTTTTAAATATTTTATTACATGATTATTTTTTAACAAAAAATCTTAAATAATAATGTAACAAAATATTAAAAAGAAAGTGCCATTTTTTTGCGGCTGTAACGTGAGATAGTTCGTGAAATTTGAAACAAATTTTTTCTACTAAGAAAATCTTTGTTCCAAAGTTTTTGAAATATCGTAGTGTAAAGTTGTGTTGCAAGCGACATGCATCTTTACACGAACTATACCATTGATTTACCCAGTAGGGAGTGGTGGTAGCTCAGTCAAGAAGGCTCTGGTCTTGTAACCAAGAGGTCCGAGGTTCGCTCCTCTGTCAGAAAACAAAATGTTCAAATTAAAATTCCACCATAACCAAGTGCTTCAGAGGGCACGTAAAGCCGTCGGTCCCCTTGGGTTAGTAGGGATCGCTACTAACTACCTAAAACAGGGTTAAAGATGCAACAGACGCCGGAACTACCCACTTCGGTGGGTCTCCTCCGGCAATAATGCGATACGCTAAATAAAAAATACCCAGTATACTGTTTTTTCTGTCAATATACTTCCCCTATAAATTTTTTGTTCAGGTATTTTTTTTTTTTTCAAAATTGATAAAGTGATATTTTTCCTATTTTTTTTTTAAGCTTAAACTTTTTTAGCTCATAGAGCTTGATTTTTCTTAAAATTTTTATACCATGCGGTTCTCGTAGCGCACAAAAAAACGTGACACACAGACAGACAGACAGATTTTGAAAATTTTAAAGAATTTTTGAGTATAATACTAACTTAGCCCTACCTACCCCATCGGATGTCATAAAATGGACACCTGTGGCGTCTGTTTCGTTTAAAACCTTATCTCTAAAATCCCGTATGTTATCCGGGTTGCATACATTTCCGTCCTCTTCACTGCCGTATAATGTTTGAAATGTACAGGGTGATGCGCAAAGTGAGTCTGATACTTTAAAATCGTTCTCGTCTTTTAAGGTGAGGCCGAATCCCTTAAAATTCCACTTTTTTCGCCAGAGAATGTACTCGGTAAAACCTCCAGGGCCGGCACAAACGTCGGCAAAATAAAATGGGCCGTCTGAGCTGTGATGAATCTGAAAAATCGTAAAAATTAAACTATAAAAAATACGTTCGCCAACAAAAGAATACTGCTCCCTGTCTTTACTTTGTAATAAAGTATTGTGCTACAGAAAAAAAAATAAAATTTTTGTTTTGGCTAAATCATCTTTTTAAAGCTTAAGAAAAATCAAAATAAGCAACAAAAAATAAATGATGTCTGTCTGTCGGTCGATCTATCTGTCTGTATCCACGATAACTTAAGAACGCTTTGAGCTAGAGACTTGTAATTGAGTATGCAGATGTATTTTTATATTATTTTAACTTGGACAAGTTTGTATTGAGCAAAAACGGTTGGAGGGAAGGGGGTAAGAGTGGGGTTAATTTTTGTTTTGGTCGTATTTTCTTTATTATATATAAGGTAAAATAAAATTAGACAAACATTTTACATCGGCATTTAGTACCTGCACTTGGTTTCAAAAATAATGGAAAAGTAAGGTTATAAAAAAATTGTTACATGGTGAATTTTGTTTTTTCCATTTGACAAATATTTGCTTACTTGTCATTAAATTTATGTTAAAGTGTCAATATTGGAAGTTGTCAAAATTTGGTTTTGATCAAAAAAAGATAACATGATTTTTGACATGGTTAAACTAACCTTATTTTTTTTAAGTCCAGACAGACATAACCCCATTTAAATAATCCACATTCACATAAATAAATTTTCTGGAAAACATGAAATTTTAGTTAACCCTACTTTTCCATTATTTTTGTAAACTCGATAACATTTCTAAATAAAAAAGATATTGACAAGCGGTTTTTTGCATATTGTTTCTTATCATATTTCGATTAGATTTTGGATTGGATTTTGCTTACAATTAAGTTAATTATTATTGTATTTTATTAATTTAGCACTTATATGAAAGATTTTTTTAAATTGCTGAAAAAATGTTATAAACAACTTTTTCCTAAAATACAATGTTTTCGAGATATTAACGTTTAAAGCAGTAAAATGTTTTTTTGGTATAACTCAATTATTTATAAACCGAATTCTAAAAATTATATTTTTAAGCCATACAATAAATGTTATATACAGTTTTTGCAATGTAACGTTTTGGAGATACAGACTTCCAAACTTTAATAAATTATGCAACACGCAGGTGTATTAATGGTTGCCTATTCACACAACTTCCTATTTCATAACGTTTTAAATTAGTGCCTAGTGCCGATGTCTTGACAAGGTGCTTGCAACTGTTCAACTGGTTTATTTTTTTTTTCAGCGACCAAAATCAACCAAAATGTAAAAAATTGTTTCTGGACATAAATAACTTTTTTATTATTCACAATAGAAGAAAAATTTAAAAACCACCTAAAAGGTAAACTAAAACTATAGAAAAAATGTTATTTAATAACACAGGTTTACGAAAAAAAAAAGTCAGGACTATTTGACCGGACTAAGGTATTTTGGCGCCCTGAATCAGATCCCGCGGTCAGTTTCAGATTTCAAGGTCATTTGAGGTCAAAATGGTGATTTTTTGGAAGCGGCCCCGCGACAATATCTCAAGCGACCTGTTAACTTCACGGGTAACTGTGTAGGTCTTGAATACTTTCTGAACGTTGAGATGTTGCCCCGGCGCCAAAATACCTAGGAATATCATGGTCCGGTCAAATAGGAGAAAGGGGTAATAAGAAACAGGGGTAATAAGAAACGATCAAGAAAAAAGCATGAAAAATTTCTTCTAAAAATTTGAAAAAAAAAGTACAAAGAACTCATCCATAAGCTATTATTCCTAAAAATTGCAGGTTGCAATTTTCATATTTTTTTTAAGTAAAAAGTTAACATGTATTCATGAACTTTAATGTTTAAAGTGGGACCATTTTATCTTTGACTATGAATAAAAATTTTGTTAAAAGTTTTAGCAGGCTTTGCAACATGGATATAATTGACTGACATTTAAAGGTTGTAAATGTCATTATAATAAAAAGTGATTCTGGTGTTTGCAGAGTTGTTTTCTCTTATTACCCCAGGTATTGTATTTTGTTGGGGTAATAAGAAACACTTTTTAAAACTATTTATTTTTAGGATTTTCTTAGGAATAAGTGAAAATGCCGAGAAAGTACAGAAGGAAAGGTGTTCGCGTTAAATACAGTGTAAACAATATGGAACTTGAGATCGAAGCTGTACGTGCTGGCACTGGTTTGCGAGAAGCAGCACTATACTATGGCATTCCTCCTTCCACATTGAGTAAACATTGCCACAGAAACGCACCCGTCGGTGGAGGAAGAAAGCAAGAGCTTTCACCTGAAATCGAAAACCAACTTGCCGAGTATTTGCGGGTTTGTGCTATTCATGGTGAAGGTTTGACGAAACATGAAACACTTAGCCTTGTACAAGAGTTTATTCAAAATAGAAAAATTAAAACCCGTTGGGGTGAAGGCCGCCCAGGTAATGATTGGTTTAAAAGTTTTTTAAAAAGGCACCCTTATTTAAGTATGCGGAAAGGTGAGGCCATGTCCAACCAGCGAGTTAGGGGAGCAGATCCATTTGTTGTAGACAAGTTATTGCAAAACAAGAAAGAAAATATTGGACCAAGAGAATCAAAATACATATTCAACTGCGACGAAACTTCATTCTCCAGTGACCCAAAGGAAGTTAGGGTAGTGGCCGAAAAAGGAAAAAAGAGGGTATCCCGGAATATACCGGGGAGTGGCAAAAATAACACCACCGTTTTAACTTGCGGAGCTGCAGACGGCTCAAAAATGCCACCGTTTATAATATTTAGTGGCAAGTTTGTCTGGAGCTCGTGGATACCCGATGATGATTACCCTGGCACGGCATATACTGCTCAAAAACGTGGATGGATGGAAGATAGCTTATTTGATAATTGGTTTTCCCAAATTTTTTTAAACAACATACCATCAATGGAAGAGAGGAGAGGAAAAAAAGTTATTTTGTTTTTTGATGGAGTTGTATTTCACCTAAACTATTCCATCGTTAATGCTGCTATGGAAAATGGCGTAGTTTTAGTCAAGCTGCCACCAAGTTTAAGCCACTATATGCAGCCTTTGGATAAAACTGTTTTTAAGACGATGAAAACAGATTGGAATATTTTAATGCTGGACTGGAATAGAAAACATCCAGGAATGCTTCTTCCAAAAACTGAATTTTCGAAACATATTAAGATGCTATGGGAGGACTCTTACAAATCAAAAAACTTGAGATCAGGATTTTTAAGCACTGGATTATTCCCGGTTAATTTTTCAAGGTTTCCTAGAGAAGCTTTCGACTCAATTAAACTACTACGCTTTGAATCTATGCAAAAGAATATTATTAATGACGGTGTAATGCACGAAATTCCCATAAACGATAACATCGTACATCAAAATATCGATATCCAAACAAAAGCACAAGTAGGTACAATTGAAAACAATGATTCATTTGAACTTTTTATACGCAGTAAATTAAGTGAAAATGTTAAAAAAACAGCTGGTTGTCGTTGTGCAAATAATATAAAGAGAAAGTATCGAATCAAGAAGGGGAAATACTTACATCGTTAACTGTTTCAAAAAGAATACGAGATGAAGAAGAAAAAAGGAACAATAAGAAACAAAAAGTTGATGATAAAAGCAGTGTAAAGAAAAATGATAAAGGTAAAAATAAAATTTCTCGATATTCATCAGAAACTAAAAGGACAAAGAAAAAATCCAAAGTAATAGAGAGTGACTCATCGTCGGAAAGTTTAACCTTGGAACTTGAAGACGCTGACGAAGACTTAAATATCTCTGATATCGAAGAAGAGGAGTCACCAGAACTGGCGCTACTAGAAAAAAACTTTTATGCAGTAAATTTAAATCTAAACTGGTATTTGGCCTTTATTCAAGAGGATTTGAATGAATTATATCAAATTAAGATTTTACAATCAGAAATGGATGAATTTAGCTGGCCTCCAAATGAAAATATAGAATTTGTTCAAAGAAGACATTTTTTTTACGGACCCATTCAATTGTTGGGAAATGGGCCATTCAAATTACGCAGAAGCGATAAATTAAACATCAACAATAGGTTTAATTGTTTGTAAAAGTTAAAATTACCAGTTATTATTACTGCTTTTCATCATTTTTTAGTTTTTTATAAAAAAAATTAAATGCGTTTTTTAGTTTAACAGTTCACCTTTTCAAAATAAAATTTTGTTTATTGATAAGTTTTTTAATCTTTATTAATTTTTGTTCAAATTTAAAGTAAACTTAGACGTGCTTTAGAGGTGTCTCTTGTGTATTCAGTTTATTTGTTTAAGCCTTTTTTATAGGGTATAATATTTTGGTTTCTTAATACCCCATAAGGGGTAATAAGAAACAAAATTTTTAAAAAAGTTTATTATTTTTTTACAACTAAACGTATTAGTATTAATTGAATTTTATACAAGAAACTTGATACATCCGATCAATACATAATACAAAAAAAAATTGAAGCTTCTGCCTTAACGTTAAGTCCTAATTCTAACATGCTCTGTTTCTTAAAACCCCGAGTGTTTCTTATTACCCCTTTCTCCCCTAGTCCTGACTTTTTTTTTGTAAACCTGTGTAATTATCATTTCTACCAGCCCCTCCCCCTCAAAATATAAAAAAATGGATTTTTAGTATTCACAGCAGTTGTTATCCCCTCTGATCTCTTGTCATCCGGTTTTTACCAAAAACAATCCTATCTGGGAACTTTAGATAGAAACCTGTGGTCCAAATTAAAAGTATTTAGCTCAAAGCGTTATCAAGGTATCTTCGTCACAATTTTTTCCGGACAATCGACAGACAGATTTCTTTTAACGGAAATCAGCTCTTTCAAAATGACGCTGGACTTTTTTAGGGGATTAAAATTACAGCATGTAAGCTGATCATTATTTTTGACTAATTTTGGACTTCTGAATCCAAGTCTGTTTTGCACCAGCACCAACTTAAGTTATCACACGTCCCCCCATGTGGAAATAGGTTTAAAAAAAATAGCAAACTTAGGAGATGATAAATTATGTGAGCAAAGGGTCTGTACAATTCAAAACCTTTGAGAACGAAATCCTAATGAGCGCCAGTTCGTAAATAGTGGTAAAGGTTCTTTCGCAGACTGCATTCTAAACAACACTAACAAACTGCAAATTCTTTTGCACAATTCTAATAGTGTTTTTGTTGGTGATTTCGATTTTATTTAGATAAAATCTTTATCTATTTCCATTTTAAAGAAAAACCGTTAGAAAATTGTATGAAAATCTAAATTTGTCATTTTTGGAGGCCATATTTAAATTATTATAGCAGCTACAATTTGTTTTTTCTAGTTTAAGTTAAAGTTACTATCTATGCTCTATAAAATAATTACGAAAATTTTCTGAAATTGTTTTTTGAAAGTTCAGTTAATGAATAGATTTTGATGCCTCTGCAATGATGTTTAAAAGAAGGTGAATTTATCTTTGTTAGGCAGTTTTTATAAATTTAACATCAAATTTATTATATTTGTCAATCATGTATATCATGACAAATACTGCCCAAAATAATCTTAAACAGCAACACTGAATCGCATTGCAGATGTCTTAAAAACTAGTCTTCACTTGGACACCGAAAATGAAATACAGATACTTTTCTATACAGTTTTATAGAAAAAATAAGTAACTTGAATTCAAGCTATAGAAAATCTTTGTAGGTGCTTCAATTATTTATTTATTATTCCATCATTCTATTTTCTAATCATCGTACAGAGTGATATTGGTAGACTGACAGTTTCGGGCTGCTGGCCCTCTTCAGTACCAAGAGTCAACTCTGTACGCTGATTAAGAAAACGTTTTTAGACTTTACTCGCAAAAGGAATATAGCCATTAGATTGATGTAGACTTGTGCGCCATCTATTTCTAGATGTAGACAACTACTCATACCTCTCCTATTCTGGAGACTTTGAATGGTAGCAAGTTGAAGACAACGGGTGGTTAGACGTAGAATTAGAGAGGGCCAGCAGCCCGAAACTGTCAGTCTACCAATATCACTCTGTACGATGATTAGAAAATAGATTGATGGAATAATAAATTAATATTTTTATAATTTTGTTTAAAATTAAAAATTTCTGTCCTTACTAATTCTACGTCTAACCACCCGTTAGTGGTACTATGTGCTTGAGACACACAAGTCTTCAACTTGCTACCATTCAAAGTCTCCAGAATAGGAGAGGTATGAGTAGTTGTCTACATCTAGAAATAGATGGCGCACAAGTCTACATCAATCTAATGGCTATATTCCTTTTGCGAGTAAAGTCTAAAAACGTTTTCTTAATCAGCGTACAGAGTTGACTCTTGGTACTGAAGAGGGCCAGCAGCCCGAAACTGTCAGTCTACCAATATCACTCTGTACGATGATTAGAAAATAGATTGATGGAATAATAAATTAATATTTTTATAATTTTGTTTAAAATTAAAAATTTCTGTCCTTACTATTTATTTATTGTCCACCTAAAATTACATTTTTTAATTTTTTCGAATTTTCGGCAATTTCTCAAAAACGGAAAGAGATACAGATTTGATCTAAATAGAATCGAAATCAGCAACAAAAACACTATGAATTTTACAAAATAATTTGCAGTATGTTAATGTTGTTTAGCATGCAGTCTGTAGAAGAACTTTTACTATTTACGAACTGGCGCTTATTAGGGTTTCGTTCTTAGAGGTTTTGAATTATACAGACTCTAAGCTCCCATGATTTATCATCATCTAAGTTTGCTATTTTTTTAAACCTATTTCCACTTGCGGGGACGTGTGTTATTAGAATATAAGAAAAAATATGTAAAAAATGTTTTCTTTTGTTAATTCGTTTTATATTACAATGTTTTTTAGAAATTTTAGGTTGCTGAATCCGAAAACAAACCTTGTTTTTATAAAAAAAGCTAGTAAACTGAAAGAGTACTTACATTTTGATCAACACTGGTAAACATAAAATCGGTAGCCGCATCAATATTGGCCATTTTTAAAGCAGCTCTGTTCATAAAAAATACGGACCGGACAGTTTCAAATGGGTTTGCTTTTGCTCTAGCATGTGTTAACTCTAGGAGATTCAGTTCATCAAATATATTCTACAAAATATTCATAAATTATTATTATACTATTCACAGCGCCTGCGCTAGAATAATGTTATACGAATTTTCAAATTTTTCAAAAATCGTCGTAGACAAAAAAATTAATATATACAAACCGCAAACTCGTAGTTTAAGTATTTATAATTGTACCAGTAAGCATCAGCATGCGTCCTGTATACCCAAGACAGCTGTTCTTCCATCTAACCCAACTGTTCTTCCATCTAACCCAAAAAAAAGCAACTTTTTTTTTTAAACGATTTTTAGGAGCATGATAACTCAAGAACGAATCACCCGATCGACTTTTTTCAGGAAAAATAAATTTCTACGAGGGGAAGATCCCTGTTGTTTTTGAAAGTAAACCCCCCGAAAACAAAAAAAGTTATATGGAGTTAAACTTTTAAAAAAATCGAAAAAAGATGAAAGAAAATTTCGATTAACGTAACTTTTTCAGGAAAAATTACGTTTATTATAAAGATCAATTCCACCAATTTTGAAAGTAACCCCTAACAACAAAAAAGTTATGGGGGGTTAAACTTAAAAAAAAAAACTAAAAAAATACAACATTATTTCGTTCTTTGGAAAAAGAAAACAAAGAAAAAAAAAATAATTTTTTTTGTTTGAAAAAATAATTTGTTAAAAACAATTCAAAATTTTTTAGTTTTTTAAAAAATGTAACAATTTTTTTTGATTTTTTTTAAATATATTTAGATACTAATAGTGAGTTTTAAGAACTTTTAATTTTATAATAACAGTCACTCCAAAACTGCCGCTGAATGGATTGATTCTATGGATTGAAAACTAACCTATTAATTTCACAAACTGACAAAAAGTTATTCTAACCTCTTACAAATAACACATTTACACAATGAATAGTATATTCTATAACTAGTATGGAATAGACAATATTGCGCGCGAGCGGAAAGTTTGTCATACGAGCCAGCAGGCGAGTATGACGGTCCCGCGAGCGCGGAGTAACTATTCCATACGTGTTGTAGACTATACTTTTTCTTCGACTGCAAATATGAAACACTGTATGGCTTTAAACTGCGGACAAGGTTAAAAACAATGTTTTTTTGTGATTCTATATTGTAAATGCAACAAAACACATATTTTTAAATAAAGCAATTAATGTTATTTAATAATTTTATCAAATCAGTACTTAAAAAAGATTTTTATTTAATTTTAGCACATACGAATTATAATGCAAAAATTGAAGGTTACGTCAGATTGTTGTGACAGATATCAGGTTTAAATATTTAACAATAGATGGAGCAGTTTTAATTTTTTGAACTAAATTGATAAAAAACTAGAGCTAGAATGGATTCATTCTGTGTTTAAAAAGTGTGTGTATTTGCTTACATTCTAAAGCAGTCGTAAAAAAAATATATTAAACATGTCATAAATTAGGACGGCCCTTAAAAATTGTAATAAAAATAAGGTTTTTAATTAATAACTCTGGTACCCTTTAAGCTAGAGCGACGAGCATTTGCATGTATACTAGTATTAATAAGCGCAATCAGTGTATGTTAATCCCTAGAAAAAATGTATTATGTAAGGCTTAACACATTTTTGCCCCAAACTTTTTTATGTGTACTTTTTTTCGATTTTTTGTAAAAAATATGCATTCCTTGAGTAAAAATACATTAAAAATGTCATATAGTGTAACACTGTACTGCCGTGCTATGAAAGACCCGCGTATCTCCATTTGACGCATAGCAACGTTTTCACGTCAACTCGGTGTAATATTTTGAAAACTCTGGTATTCTACAAATGGAGATACGCGGGTCTTTAATAGGACGGCAGTGTAGGAGGAATCGTTAAAAAAATGCAATTAAGACTATCTAACTTACTTTTGCTTCTAATACTTTATTTAACAAATCAGGATCACAAAAATTATCTTCAGTTGAAACATCCGTGATTGGTGTAGATTCTACTGTCCACTTTTTCAATTTTTTTAGAGAAAAATTAAAATCTGTTGAGGGTGATTCAAGCCAAACAGCTTTCTCATTTACCACTATTTCCTTAAAAAATAAATTATAATTAGCATACTAAGAACCAGCTTTCTCATTTTGAACTATTTCCTTAAAAAAATAAATATATATACTGCCCTCCAAATCAAGTCTCTGCGTTTTTGTTGTTTAGAGAAAATGGATTTTTTTATCAGGAACGACGAAAAATTCGCAGATATAACAATTGAACAAGTGAATAAATATCTCAAAATTTAATATACGACTTTTTATTCGGAGCATAAGAGTTCAAAGGTACTCAAGTAATCTAAAGTGTTGGCATGATTACTTGGAAAGCTATCTACTATGAAGTAGAAAACAAATTGTCAGATATGACATTTTTTTAGGAAGGTAGTATACTGCTGTCAATAAAAAAGAAAAAAAAAGTCCAAACCCTGAAAATAACAACATTGTTTTTTTAACACCCTGGACATTTTAACCGTTTTAACTCTAAACCGAAAAGATCCTCCAAACAAAAAAATAAATACAACAACTCCAAACAAAATTAGTTTTTTTTTTAGGGGTGAGGGTAAACTCTCCAAAAACGTTATACTGTACAAGTAAAGCAAAACCGTTATAATGTTTTAAGCATCCAGTTAAACATATTAATTGGTTATTAGAAACTGACCCGACCCGAGCGACAATTCTTTTTTTATCTCCTACAACCCGAGCAGATTAAATCGGATTCAATCCTTTCCAATCCCCATTTTAAATAGATGACTTTACTCTCACATAAGTACCACGTGAGTTGGCTAAGCGTTGCTCAGCTTCTTCCTAGAAGCCATACAGTTTGTGACACAAACTTTGTGTCTTGTTTTGACTGGCAAGGAAGTCCTTAGCCTATATGCACGTTATTTTCAGGCCATCTGTTTAGGGCTTCTTATGCTAGCTTGTGACGCTCAGCATTGGATCAGGTCCCATGCACGGCATCTTTACTCCGAGCTGGCATTTTTTTTAACAGATAAGTATTATTTTAAACGCAATACCTTACCAGCGCATCTAGAAATAGGTGCGCCTGATAAAAACATTTTAATTTTATTTTCTGTTTTAGATTTTTTACGATATAAATAGTCATTGAGGCGAAATGGCTCAAATTAATAATACTGTAAATATATATACGCCTCAAATAAATTATAGATTCTATTTTAATGAAACTTTTTGCAAATAAAGAGGGCATTCATGAGGTGGTCCCGCTTTAATTTGACGCTCGGATAATACCGGGTAAGCCGGATAATTAAGATAAATATAATCATTTTAACGCAATTTCACTTAAAAACGGCTTTTAACAAAGATTTTCTTTATTATTGGACTCTTGGGCGCTGAAATAAAGACATTACTAAATTTATTTTTTTTATTTTTAAGATGATGACGTCACAACGCACTAATAGTGCCTTGCGACGTCAGCAGCTTGCGGAGATGACAACTATAATTTAGCTTAGATGACGTAACAAATCTACAAGTTCTGTGTCTCTAAAAAGTAAAAAATAAAAATATTCGCAAAAAAAAATGAACCGACTTGTTTGCTGTGAAATTGGCACCGACTTAAGTATTTTTAATTTTTTACTTTTTAGAGACATTTTTACACGGCGCGGTATGAAGGGTAGTAAATGGAATTTAGAGCCATTTTTAGTTGTAACTGATTACTATTGCTTAAATTCGGGTTAAGCCATGGGAGTTAAAGGAGGTAAAAACTATGATATTTTGCGAAAAATATTATTTATAAAATAACTTCCTAACGTCTGCGTGTATATTAAAGACTTCGTGTGATAAATATATAAAATTAGAATATGATTCGATTTAAGCTAATTTTCCTATACATGCCACCAAAAACTAAAAAAAAGTCCATCGCTACGCCCATGTTTCACTAATCTTAAAACCTTTAATCCACCTTAATTTGTAGCTTAGGTGACCCCATAGAAAAACCCAATAAAATTTTGCCCATAACTTTTACGGTTTCGGAGAAAACTGATTGGGTCGGGAACTTTGGATCACCCGGTACAGTATAACGGTTTTGGAAAGAGTTTACCCTCACCCCTAAAAAAAAACTAATTTTGTTTGGAGTTGTTGTATTTATTTTTTTGTTTGGAGGATTTTTTCGGTTTGGAGTTTAAACGGTTACAGAATGTCCAGGATTTAAAAAAAAAATGTTGTTATGCTTAAAACATATTAAAGTGTTTTTTCAAATTCCTAATTTTTTGGCACTTAGGACATTATTTATTTCAACTCTACATTTATGATAATTAAATTATTGATTTTACTTATTAGTTCAAATATTCGCCAAATCGCCCCACCAATAAAACGAACTGAAGTTTTTTTAGCTTGACTGACAAAAAAACTTCAACCGTCGTTCGCTACGCGCGCCAGCATTTTTCATTTTTAATTGGATTCATTGAAGTGAACAGCCTTTATAAATATATTGTGTAAAATCGAAGATACGCCTTATAGGTTTTTAAAAGTGTACCTGTGTTGTTTAAGTATGTAACTACTCTTATTTTACTTATTTTTAAACAAAGCTAATAATTAAAAATATATTTTATTAAATATATTTTTAAAAAACCATGTTTGACCAAAACTTTTTTATGTTTTTTAGATTTTCACATATATTTTGGAAATAAACAATTACCTAAACGAATCCATCTTTTTATTGCTTTTTGCCGAGGCCGAATCGTCACCCCCGAGAAAGCCCATTTTGCAATATTTGCGCAGAAGAAATTCTACTCTGCTACAAACTTGGGTCAGGAACTTTAACCAAATTTTATTATCGTAACTATAACATACTAGTATGAAGAATAGCATACTACACACATTTTATTACTTAACTACAACAAACAATTACGTCACACTAACTATTTATGGGAGGCATAGCGTAGTGGCTAGCGCGTATGTATAGCAAGTCTACTATCGTGAGTTCGATTCTCACTGGCGCCGATTTGCCTTTTTCAGTTAATTAATAATTGAAATTTGGCGAAGGCGCTAAGTGAAACGGACATTCCCTAGAAACTGGTTCGAAAGTCAGTATAAGCCGGTGGTTCCCTCTACTACTAGCCCACACAAGTCCTGGACTTAGGGGATGCTTGATTAAGTAGAATAGTACGAGGTTAAACAAACAAACAAACAAACAAAATTTGTAGTAACCACGTACCCTAGGTGGTTTGCTCATATAGTAAGTATTTCTATCCTTTTCTATTATATTTCTGTCCACCCAAATCATATTTTTTCGAACAAGAAGAAGAAAAAATAGGTTAGGTAAATAGGTTAGGATAAGCCAGACGTTAAAAATATTTGTAAGATTCACAGATCTCATATATATGTATGAAATTTGTGGTAAGATTGATTTGCCAGGCACATTTTTGTGCAAGAACGGATTAAACTGAAATAATTTTAAATAATCGTCACATATCATTCGTGGATAATGTAGGTACCCATAATAAATGAGTTAAATAAAAGTAAGTAATTTATAAGCTTAATGCAAAAATTTTCTTGCAAAGTTAGGACAAGCCTAATTTTTTCCTTGTAGACATCAGTTCTGGTTCTCAATTTCAAATATCGCAAGATAAACAACTCAATCAACTTTTTAACCTCGAAAAATGTTGGTATAATAGTGTCCTACTTTACCAACCAACTATGACATAATTTAAACAACACTCTTCAAGCCATAGTATGTTATAGTTACGATAATAAAATTTCGTTTTTTTTTTTTGGTCAATTTAGTCAAGGGTCTTTAAAAGACCTTGCTATCTTTAAGAATTTTCATGTGCAGAGTAGCGATTTACATGATAACATCACGGCACCTGATTGCTAGTGAACGTGCAATAGCATTAACTAAAAGGTAAAAAACACTGACCATGGATCCTTGTAGTTCAAGGTCCGGACATTATAGAACCATTTGCAGATAAATCTCATCAGCTCGTATTTGGTAGATAACGTCAAAAGTTCATCCGCAGACTTCCTTACCATCATGAACCAGTTTTCTAAATAACCAAAAGGCGATTCTTATAGTATATTTTACAAGGATTCTGAATCCGTTTGCAAAATTTAACGGTCTCTTTTCGGTTTCGAGAAAAAAGCAGAAAACAAAACGTCAAAATCCGTTTTAGGTTAAATTTGAACATGCGTAAAAAAATTATTAGAAGTCTTACCAAATTCTACTTAGTATTAAAGACAACTAGAGTTCTTAATGTATCGAAATTCATAATAAAATATTTGTTTAAGTTTCTATTTTATTATTTGAGAGGGTATTCATTCAACCAGTATTTATTAAATCCAGTTATACTAATTTAACTTTGTTGATAAGTAATCTTCCACATTTTTTGACAAAACCAATTTTATTGAAGCAGTAGTTCTCGATCAGATATGCTAGACTGTACGCAAAACTAATTTTGCCAAATATTTTGTTCAAAATAAACTCTTGCTCTTGTCAATAATGAAAAAAACAGATAAAAGGTACTCGAAAGAAAAATTGTTATTGGTAAATCTAAACCTAAAAAGTTTTTAGTAAGCTACCATAATAATAATTGGTATTATAATAAAAATTAAAAATTAAGCCTTTTAAGAACTACTGTTTCAATATATTTTGATATATTCTACAGTCATCTCTTCTTTTTTCACTGCAATTAACCAGTCCACAGTTTTAACACGGTAAAAAATAACCCAAACACAAAATTTTGTAAAAAATTAAACTTTAAACCGACATTGACATTTGCACGCAAAATTTCAAGAGATAGGCTTTTGTATGTTGCCAACCCAACAGAAAAAAAAGTAGAGACTTCTTATGGGCCTATAAGTCCAAAAATAATATACTTTAAACTAGAATATTGGACCGTTATCAATGTTTGTATTATAAATTATGGAAGTTTAGCTCTTCTAGGTGTCTTTAATACTGCATAGAAGATGGTGTGATATTGAATATATTTTTTACGCATGCCCAAAGTTACCCTAAAACGAATTTTGACGTTCGCGTTTTTGCTTTTTTCTCAAAAACGGAAAGAGATAGTCAAAATTTTCAAACGGATTTAGAATCCTTGTAAAATATACTATAGGAATCCCCTTTTGGTTAGTTAGAAAATTACATTTATGATGGAAAGGAAGTCTGCAAATTAACTTTTGAAATTATGTACTACATACGAGCTGATGAGATTTAACTTCAAATGGTTCTATAATGTCCGGACCTTGAACTACGAGGATACATGGTCAGTTTTTTTACCTTTTAGTTAATCTCATAACTAGCCGAGCATAGGTGAGTATAGTACGGCTTAATAATAATTATTATGGAGTGAACAACTTTATTAAATTATAATAAAGATAATTTATAAAGTAAAACTGCATAAATTAAATAGCGTGTGTAAAAAAGTAAGGTTAACTCTTTTGTAAAACACAAAATCAAAAACTAAAAAAAAATCTAAAAACAATCAACATATTTTATTGTTATTTCGAATTCTGCAGACGCTAAAAAAATTTTGAGATCAATATCGTCTAGTTTCCCCCAAAGAACTCAACCTTAATTAAAAAATACCAAATAAAAATATTTTCATAATAAAAAATAAGTTGATGTTAAAAGTCAACCACAATGATTTCAAAATAAGCTAACTACAATCCAATCCAGGTTAACTTTTAATATTTTAACGCACGGTATCCCCCCCCTTTTCCCTAACCGGGTACGAGTTTTCCAGCGCACGAAGTAGTCCGACGGGAGCCGCCTGCACCCGATGAGCCGCGACTGACCCCCCCACTCGAAGATGACAACTTCTTTACAGAAATGGTCATTAGCTCAAAGAAGAGTGTCCAGTTCGCCTGCTTCAGTCGCTTAATGACATCCCTACTGACCCAAAAAATCATAAACCAGCTTCCTGGCTTTCCAGTTGTTTCGGTGTGACTCCATGCCTCGATGTTTAAAGAACGATTCTGGAAAGCCATCAACCTCATCACCTTTTGCACATCTGCATCCTTTTTCTTCAACAAGAATCCTACTTTTTCCGGCCAAGAAGCCTCCGTTGCCTTTACCTTGGTAAAGACAACGCCGTGCGTGGAAGGTGTTGGCCAGGCCTCCAGAACCCAGCGCGTTGTTGGCAGGTCCATTGTCGTTATTAGGAACCAGCCAGGGGGTACGAGGCCTGAATTCTTGAAACGCAGGGGGCCTACATGTGTTGTCTGCATGTCCTTGAACATATTTTCGAGCAGATTTTCCCTTAAGAACTCTACCTCCTGTGGAGTAACCTTTCCGTCAGCTCTAGTCGACATCACAACCACCTGAAGTTGCTTCCTAGAAGGTTTCTCGCTGCTCCCAGGTGCAAATGACGTGTCAACCTCTCTCCTCTCCTGATGGACTGGACCATCATCTCCTCTTTTCGTCTTTCCAGCACAAAGACGTCTTAGTAAAGGTTGGCTGGACGACGTGTCAACCTCTTTCCTCTCCTGGTGACCTGTACCATCATCTCCTCTTTTTGTCTTTTTGGTACAAAGGCGTCTTAGTAAAGGCTGGCAGGATTTCTGAGAAACTTCATGTCTTACCGCTTGCTGGTAGCCCCCATGGGAGCAGCCAGGTTGCGGTACTGGCCAGGGTTTCCTCAATAACCCCGCCGGTTGCTGGGGACCGCACCCTCCGACAAGTTGGGTTTCCTTGGAAGGTATGTTAGCTTGCTTTGGAGCGACTACAGATTCCCGAGTCCCCATTGCAAAGTTGAAGGTAGAAGTTGCAGCTTTAGTCAGCTTTTCTTCTCTTCTCTGCTCTTTTCTTCTCTGGTTCTTCCTCTTTTGCCTTTCTTTCTCCTTTTTTCGTGCTGCCATAATAGCTGCTTCTTTAGTATCTAAAGGTTGCGACGTCCTTCTTGGTGATCTAGCTAGGGAGCTAGGAAGTTCCGTCTCTTTTGTAGCTTCCTCCTTTTCAGATTCGTCATCTTTATTGTACTCGCCATCTTCATCCTTCAGATTTAATTAGAAAAAAATAATATGCAATTTACCATTCAATATGAATAGTAGTATTGATGCAAGATAATGTATTTACACACAAGTCCAAGGGTGAAAATATTACATTCATATAAAGCCAGCCATCTTAAATGAGCGAGAGTACTTTCTCATAAAAAAATATATATATTTTGGAAAAGGTATCGCTTTTCTGTTCTATAGAACAGAAAAGAATATATTAGATTATTTTTAGATATATTGTGATTTTATTTTCTGTGGATATTGCTATAAACAATGTTTTACATTTTGGGGCAGAGGATGTCATGGAAAAAATATAATAATGTTCACTGTCATTTTAATTTGTTTAAAAAAAAGTGCGTGCGTAAATGGATACTTTGATCCGACCATTATATAAATTATATACATTATGTATAATGTTACATATGTTATAACATACCTCTTTGGAAAAGTCCCACTCTTCATCACTTGCTTTCAGACCTTCTAAATTCAAGCCAAAACCTCTTTTTCCAAGTTGTGCTGTTAGTTCAACAGCTTTTGTAATTCCTTGTTCATTTTTTCCTAGTCCAGAACCTGATTTGTATCCCATTTTTTGCTAAAAAAAACTTATTTTAAATTGTTAGTGTTAAATAAAAACATTATTTTACTGTCCCTGAGGAAAGTCTTGCAATAATAAAAAAAATTAAAGAAAATTATTGCTATTGTTATGTTTCAAATTCTTTTAACATGTAAAAAGATTCTCGTTTTGAAGAACAGTTTCAAAGTGAATTATATTTATTCAATATCTCCAACGTTTCGGTCCTTATTGTAGAACATTCTTCAGGGAATACACATAAAATTACAATAATAAAAATATAAATACATAAAAATTGGATAAAATATAAATATAAATTAATGAAACATTTCAAATTGACATAAAACTTCAAGTTTAAAGGTATATAGTTAATAATGTAGTTGTAAATATTAGGTAGGTGTAAATCTTAGAGTTCCTGTATGAATTATTGCTTTTTTTACTGGACTTTTTATATCCAAAAATCCGTGAAACAAAATTTAATTTAATTATGTCATTGATTAAAGAATCACTGATTATGTATTTCAGTCTGTATGTCTGTCTGCGACCACGATAACTCCATTTGGAGCTAAATGCTTCAAATTAGGACCACTTTTTCAAAAAAATACTATGTAGTTTTTTAAATAATGGAAAAAAAAATTTTTGAAACTATTTTTTTCTTAAAACAAATTGCTTTGATTTTTTTTTCCCAAAACCGAAAAAAAATTGAAATGTAGTTTTTTGAATGGAAAAAATTTTTTTGAAACTATTTTTTTCCTTAAACAAATTGTTTTTGATTTTTTTTTTTAGCAAAAACAAAAAAAAATGAAAACAAACAATTTTCGATTTTTTTCACAAAAAAAAAATATTTTTGTTTCCTCGAGGATATACAGCCTGTTCCAGAACTCGCGTACCGAAATTTGAGGGTATATTAAAAACCCTCTGGAAAATATGAAAAAAATTAAAAAAAAAATCCATCTTCAATACTAATTAAAAAGGAAGCTATTTAATCTGACCAATCCTGTTGCTGATGTTAAATTACCTAAAAATTAGTTTTTCCCTACTTATTAGTAACTATGGTTGCATTTTAATGGTTGACTCGTGCATTGTTTAAGACTTTCAACTTTAGAATCTTTTTAGGTTATTATATTTTGACAAAACCGACAGAGGCTATCAAATATTCTATTTTTATAGGGTCACTCCATCCGGCGGTGGTTTTATGATACCCGTCTTAGACGGCAGAAACAAACTGCCGCTGCAACTCCATTCAGCGCGCTGAATGTAGTGTTTTTTTTATTAGAAACTCAGATCTTTTAATTGATTTACTGGCTATAAATTCTTAATACAAATTAATAAAATAAAAATACAATAACTGAATTTTTTGAATTAAAAAAACCATCTCTTTGAAACCCAGACTCATCCGTAAAAAGAATGCTTTTTACAAAGTTTTCATTTTCTTGATGTTTCTGCAACAGCCATGTGCAAAATTCGACTCGTAAAGGATAGTCCTCCGGTGTCAAGCATTGTACTCGAGTGTAATGAAAGGGATGCATTTTTTCATCTTTTAGAATTCGTTGAACAGAGGTCTTAGACATATCAAAATTTCTAGCCACGATACTAAGGCTTGTTTCAGGTTCTTCTTCAAAAGCCTGAATGACAGCTTCTTCATTATCAACAGTTCTTGCAGTTCGCGGAGCGCCTCCAATCTCTTTTTTGTTTGGAGTTAAATTTCCAGAATTTCTTGCCCTTTGCACCAATCTTAAAATAACATTTCTGCTAGGATGTTCTCTATTGGGAAAACGAATAGAATATTCTACAGATGTAGCTGAAGCACTCCGGCCACACTCGCCATATAAAATTAGCATTTCACAATACTCTTCTGAAGTAAACATCATGAAAGTTTTGATATTTTTTTATGACATTAATAAATATTTATGTCACATTAATCACCATGTCAACCTACAGAATATATACCTGCAATAATTAAATTTGCTTCCATAGCTACAAATTCAACCTTTAATGGTAATTTACAATCAGCAACAGTATTGGTCCACTTAAAGCGTTCTTATTTTTGAATTGAACGAAGATGGATTTTTTTTGAAATTTTTTTCATATTTTCCAGAGGGTTTTTAATATACCCTCAAATTTCGGTACGCGAGTTCTGGAACAGGCTGTATATCCTCAATGTCAGTAAAAAAATTTAATTTTTTTATTGCTTTGAGATAAAATTTGGAACATAAGTTATTTATCCAAAGGTCTCAGATGGGATTGTTTTTGGAAAAAAATTGGGTTGGAGTAAAGGGGTCAGAAGAAAATACTGGCTACACCCTTGCATCTCTACCTAAATAGGCAGGTAGCCTATCTGAGATAGTTATTTCAAATAACTTATTTATTTTTGGTTGAAAAGAAAAATATCCTTAACCCTTGACCATAGACGTCCATTAAATTTTACTGGCGCCAGTAAAATAATTTATGCAAAAAAAACGAAAAAAAAAAAAAATGAAAAAAGGTTTAACCCCCACAACTTTTTGTTTTTGGGAGGATTACTTTCAAAAACAATAGCGATTTTCCTCTCATAGAACATAGATTTTTTCTGAAAATTTCGAGTAGATCGGATTATTCTTTGTTGAATTATCGTGTCTACAAAAAACGTGACACCGGACAGACAGACGGACGGACAGACGGATATTTTCAAAGTTTCTTATTTTTTAATAAAACACATTTGTATTTAAGAATTTTTTTTTGAAAAAATGCTCATTTTTGAAAAATAGTGATATCTCCACAGCCAGAAAATATATTACAGTGCTTCAGAAAATAAATTACTTTCAAGAAGTGTGACAATTAAATAAAATTTTCCTATATGAAAAGAAGTTCTCAAGCAAACCATAGATGCCTCCAAAGATATGGTAAAAAACATGATCATGCATTTTTCCATACTGCACCTATAATCATGATGCTTGGACTAACCTATGTACAGTAAAAAAAACTTGAAGTTTGTGGCTTTAAAATAAAAAAAGAATCATACAAATCCGTTTGTTAGTTTAAGAGATATTTAAGTTTGAACATCACTAATTTTTTAAGTGGCCCGTTTATTTTGTGCCTGAGTGTATAATAGTTTTATAACTATGAAAATTTTAAACAAGTATGTGGAACTGCAATGGGTAATCTAGCTTCTCCCATATTTGCGGCAATGGTTCCATTTTAATTAACTGGTACGAAAAACCTTTTTTTTCTAGTAGATTTGTTCATTACGATTCCTTTCAGAGTAAATCTTTTAAAATTAATACAATTAAAATGTTAAAAAATAGAGCTTTGAAACTGAGCAACCCTTAATTTCATAATCAAAATTTAAATAAAGTTGAAAACCTATTATTAAAAAATAATTATCCAAAAAAAAGTATTAAATTCTATTCTTTTTAATAACAATAATCAAAACATTCAAAATATTAATAATAACCAAAATCAAGCTATTCTTAAATTTTTTGTCTTTATTTTGCTGCATAAAAATTTCCAATCTCGGAATTATCGATGCGGCGGCAGGCGGTGGTTGGGACCCAGCAAAAATTTTATCGTTTATAGCCTGCACCGCGTCTCGTAAAGGGTGTTTGGACTTTCTAAAATAATTAAGTAAATTTTCACTTCCTTCTTCCCAAACCTGCACGCCTTTTAACTGTTTCCTCCTGTATCCATTTGCTCTTCAATCTTAACAAAACTCTCAGAATCATTAAACTTTGCCAAGTCTACTTGCTCACATCCTGCTTCAAATAACCCAATAGCTTGAGCTTTTTTAATCATTTAATTGATGCATTTCTAATAATGTACTTAATTTAATTAAATCCTTTATTGATTATGTACTTTATAATAATTATAAATAATTTTGACAAATATTGTCAACATTGACAACTGCATTGTTTGTAAACAATTATTCAATTTACACAACTAGATTTTCTATCTTGTTTTTTTTTCGGATCCAACTGTACCACATATACCAGAACTTTTTAATAATCATTTATAATAATGTTAATAAAATACCATTAAAATTAAATTCGAATTTAATTTATAAAATTAACTGCAATAAAATGTATTTAGGACAAATGAGTTTATGGTTAAAAACCAGAATATCATATAAAACAAGCTATAAATATATTATTTATAATAAAACAGCCTTAAGTAATCATCATTTTAATTTAGGGCACAATTTTGATTTTAAAAATGTGAAAATTTTAGACAATGAAAAAAACAATTTACAAAGAAATATTTTAGAAATGTTTCACACCAAAATTAATAATAACACAGTAAATTACAGAACAGATACACAGGATTTAAGCACTTTTTAAGCACCTTAACATAATAAAATAACTCATTAATTATATTTATTTTACACTACCTGTCTACACCAACCTACACTACACTATATACACAATTATTTTCTTTGACACTGGCAATATGTAAATTTCAATGTCATATGACATAAAGGGGTGAAATGTTGGTATTATTAAAAAAAAAATTACACATCAAATGGATACCCTCCTCCTTTTTGGAAGTCAGTTAAAAAGTGTTCTTAAACCGAGAAAAATATTCAACAATTAATATTATATGATATTAATATTATATTGCTAAAAATTGTTTAAGCTATATCAGAGTCGACTGATATAGTTTAAACAATGTTTATCAAGATCTATATTCTAGCCTCTCAATAAAAATTACAGATTGACCTGGCTAATGTTTACATGTTACTGCTGTTCATGTTTAAGTAAAAATAAGCTTACTTTAGTAAGGACAGAAATTTTTAATTTTAAACAAAATTATAAAAATATTAATTTATTATTCCATCAATCTATTTTCTAATCATCGTACAGAGTGATATTGGTAGACTGACAGTTTCGGGCTGCTGGCCCTCTTCAGTACCAAGAGTCAACTCTGCACGCTGATTAAGAAAACGTTTTTTTTTGCGTGCAGAGTTGACTCTTGGTACTGAAGAGGGCCAGCAGCCCGAAACTGTCAGTCTACCAATATCACTCTGTACGATGATTAGAAAATAGATTGATGGAATAATAAGCTTACTTTAGGTTTTGATAGGTATGTTTTATACACAAACCCTAATCGTAGGACTTTAAAACAGTACTTGTATTTGAAGTTAAAAATAAAAATTGTAACGAATTATACGCCATTTTAGTTAAAAAGTAGAGTAAATTAATTTACTTACCATCATTAAAAGGGCTTTTTTACCCATGGGACTGAGTATTTCATTTTGACCGCTGGTTTTCCCCCCATTGTATAAACTAAGGTTCTGCCACTGTGTACTAACGTTTAATTCACAATCTAAAACACAATTAATGTTAATATAAATTGATTATTTAACTTTTACTTACCATTTGTAGCTTCAGAAGATTGAGATAACATAACTAAACAAAAACATTAAAAAGTGAGGTTAGATACCACGTTGTTGCTTGACATGGGGTAAAAATTAAAATCCCCAAATTATTCGAAAATTTTATTTTAGCTTTTTATTTCTCGAATTATCCATTTCTCTAAAGAATTTTACTACTTTAAACCTATTTTCGTTATAAGTAACTAAATTTTTTGACTTAAATGCACAAAAAGTTTGGACTTTATTTTTTAGAGTAACTGAACATAACCTAAAAATTAGGTTTTAAATTTCTCAGAAAAATGTTGAATTTGTTAAGATGTAACATAAAAAATGTATTTAATAGCTCAAGGATATGTAATTTATACAGAAATACTAGAAATTTAAGTACAAATGCAATAGATGTTCAAACAAACGTAGTAAAAGATGTAATTTTGTACAAGTATGATAATGCTAGATTTTTTAAAGTTTTAAATATTTTTGCTGTGTGCCAGTTTAGTTTTTGGGCCTATTTAGCATCATTTTCATATAGCAGACTAAGAGACGCACCTATAGCTAAGAACGAAGATGATGCATGGTGGAGAAAAATTAATTTAGGAGAAAATAAATATAGAAACTCCATTGCTATATTTTCATTTCTTATTGGTAAGTAATACTGTTTTATATACCTACCTTTTATTATATTCTATTATTCTACGTTCATGTATTATACACAGCACCTGTGCTAGAATAATATATGGTAGTTTTGAATTTTCAAAAATCGTCCTAGACAAAAAATTCTTGTTCTACCACACCAAGCCACTTTTTTATTAATGTCCATCTGTTTGTCTCATGTCACGATTTTTGTGAACATAACTCAAGAACAAATAATCTGATCGACTTGAAATTTTCAGGAAAAATTAAGTTCTACAAGAGGAAGATCCCTATTGTTTTTGAAAGTAAACCCCCCCAAAAACTAAAAAAGTTAAGGGAGGTTAAACTTAAAAAAAAAATCGAAAAAAGCTGAGATAACATTCAGGGAAAATTACTTTTGTTATAAGGATCAATTCTACCAATTTTGAAAGTAAACCAACAAGAAAAAAGTTATGGGGGGTTAAACTTTTTTTAAAAATAAAAAAACTATTTAAAAAAAAATCAACATTTTTCCAAAAAGAAATTATTATTTGAAAAAAAAAATTTTTTCAATTTTGTTTTGTTTTTCAAAAAATATTGTTTGAGATATAAACCGCTGACAAAATTTTGTACACCTTTAGGAGGAAATCTTTAAAGATTTCCTTGTAACCTTCAAAGATTTCCTCATAATCTTCAAAGATTTCCTTCAGATTTCCTCCAATTTGTACATCTGAATTCCTCTGCGGTGTATCCCTCGAGATTGTAAAAAAAAATAAAAAAATAATTTTTTTTTTGAAAAAATATTTTTTTTTGCAAAAAAGTATAAAAAAAATTGTTAAAAATTTTTTTAATTTTTTTTTTTAATTTTTTTCAAGTATTTGGGAAAATGCAATATACCATTTACTGTGGAATGAAATGTGTAGCATTACATATCTTCACGGCTTGTTTATTTTATACATTTATTTTTTAGGTTGGGGAATACTATCAATATCTTGGATGTATACATTACGATCAGTAAGATATCTAATTTTACGAAAAGGAGGAAAAACCATCACAATTGTAACATACTCACCAATGGGAAACAATAGAATGTTTACACTACCCTTAGAAAACTTGTGTTGTAAAGAAATGAGAACAGCAGCAAAATCACAACTTCCTATTAAAGTTCATGGACATAAATTACACTACATGTTGGATATGAGGGGTGAATTTAAAAATCCTACTTTATTTGATCACACTGCAGGCTTAAAAAGACGATTTGTTTTATAATTTATTTAATAAAAATATTTAAGAATTAATTACTCTTTTACTAAAAATTATACATATTAAAATTTATTTAAAAACTACACAATTTTATATATTAAACTCTTACAAAAATATTTTTTAATTAAATATAAAATGCACCTAAGTAATAAAAAGTGCTCAGCACTTTATTAAACTAATTTGTTATGTACAAAACAATAAAAATCATAAACCATACCAATTTTCTTCAGTTTAGTCTCTATTTAATAGGTTTTGTTCCATAAATCTATCATATCTCTTGGTAGTCCAGCCAGGTACTTCACACAAATCAGAAACAGATTTAAAGTCACCTTTTAACTCTCTGGAAATAAAAAAATCACTTTAAAATTACCAATTGATCAGTTTTGTATAGAAATGGCAGATTTAGCTTCAGTGGTCCCAAAAACCTTTATATGAAAATTTTAATTAAATTATTCTTGGGGTTAACTGGGCCGCTTTTTTTTATATCCAGTTTTTGAAAAACCTGTAAACAATTTTCAAATATTTTCTATAGCAAAAGGTAGATTATTACTATAGTTAGAACATATTAATACTTCAAACAAATAATATTATATAAAAAAAGTTATTAACGATAAACCAGTTAACCCCGCTGGACCAGTTAACCCCATAGGGCAGGGTTAACTGGTCCACTAACAAAAATGTATTGTTATTATTGTGAATAAAAACGATTTGAAACCAAATAAAATTTAATTCTAACATAAAAATAGACAACATAATATATTAGATATATCTCAGGGTTAACTGGTCCAGGGTTAACTGGACATGGCCCAGTTAACCCCGAACCAATTAATATTGATAATAATAATAATAATAATTTATTCACCAATAAAGATACATACAGTATATATGGTATGTCAAAATACGAAATATAAAAAATTACAAAATATGTAATAAAAAGTACACAATATATACTTAATAAATTTGAAATAAAAATATAATTATAAATAAAATAAAAATAAAAATGTTAACACGCATTCAAATAAACACACAATCTTAAAATTAACAATAAAATAAGTTCAGTTACTAGGGGGTGATAAATAATCCTGAATTTTATAAACAACTTTATCAATCAGATAGTTTTTTACAGAATTTTTAAATGAGTTGTAACTATTTATATTTCTGATGTTTTTTGGCAGTTTGTTATAAAAAGTTATACAAGAGTATCTCGGAGATTTCTCGTAAAAAGATTTTCTATGCCGCGGAGTCTGAAGATAATGATTTTGAGTGGCACCCGAATTTACATTTGAATTGTTTACAAAAAGATTAAAATTTTTTTTCACAAATAAAATACACTTAAAAATAAATAATGAATGAATAGTTAACAAACGCTTTTCTTTAAATATCTGTTTGCAGGAATCTCTAAAAGGCATGTTAAAAATCATTCTAATAACCCTTTTTTGAGCCACAAATACCCTGTCAATTTCTCTGCCATAGCCCCAGCTGATTATGTTATATGACATATGTGAATAAAAGAGTGAGTAGTACATGTTCAGTAAACCGGTTTCATTGAGATCAGATTTCATCTTTGATATACCAAAATATGCGCTGTTTAACTTTTTTACAACATGGTCAATATGTAAATCCCAAGACAGATTCTCATCAAAATATGTACCAAGAAATTTAGTATTTTGACTTAACTGTATATCAGGTATTGTAAAGTCTTGTGGAAGTCGTCTTCTAATTAAAAAGCTAATAGCAACTGTTTTAGTATTATTTAAAACAAGTTTATTTCTTTGACACCATATATTAAAATCATCTATGACCTTCAATATCAAATCATATAATTCAGCAACACAGTGAGCAGAAATCACAATTGTGGTGTCATCAGCAAACATTACGACTAGGGCATTCTTAATATAATCAGGCAAATCATTTATGTAGATTAAAAAAAGGAGGGGCCCCAAAACAGAACCTTGGGGTACACCTAACTTAGCATAAAATGTTTTTGATCTTCTTCTTTTATTAAGGTTAATAATTAACTTTCGTTATCGCATGTAGGAATAAATCCAGCTGGTAATATTAGGAGGTATCCTAATACTGTCCAGCTTTGTCTTCAAAAATTCAGGTCGAACTGTGTCAAAAGCTTTACTTACATCAAATTGAAGGCAAACAAATACTTATGTAAATCTAGTTCTAAGTGCACAAAATCGAGCAACTGAAATGAGGCTGTTTCTATAGATCTACTACTACGAAATCCATGTTGAAAATTTGATAATATATTATTATTTTCCAAGTATTCCGTTAACAACTTATTTACAACTTTTTCCATAATTTTGGAAAATGAATCTAACAGTGAAATCTGCCTGTAGTTATCAATACTATCAGTTTTTCCTTTCTTATGCAATGGAGTTATGAGCGCTGTTTTTAGGCAATTTGGAAAATGTCCTTCAAAAAGAGATTGATTAATTAAAAATGTTAAAGGCTGAATTATTGGGTCTATGACTTTTAATATGGTACTCGCTGATAACTCGTCATTACCGCAGGAATGTTTATTTTTAATTGATTTTAATGCATTTAATACCTCAGCTTCATGAATAGGCGTCGATCTAAAAGATTTGCGGAATAAAACTTGATTCAAATTTAAATGTGTACAGGGAAGGGAAACATTTTGCCCAAAGTGTTTTGTAATTGTATCTATAGCTGCGTTTGCAAAAAAAGAACCAAAAAGATTAGAAATTTCTTGCTCATCCTCAAACGTTTTAGCATTATGATTAATTTTAATAATATCCTGACTGCATTTTGGTCTACCCAATTTATTATTTATTAGCTGCCAAGTAGCTTTAGTTTTATTGGTGCTATTGTTAATTTTTAATGTATAATACGACTTTTTGGCATTTCTTATATTATATTTATATTTATTTTTTGCTATTTTATAATCTTGCGCTGTGATCGTATGATTTGTTAATAGGCTAAAGAGAAATTTAAGTCGCTTACTTTCATTTTTTAAATCTTGAGTAAGCCAGCCCTTATCAGGTTTATTTAAATTTTGACAGATTTTTTTAGAATAGACGGGGCAAGAAACATTAAAACACCATGATATGGATTCGAAAAATAGATTAAAAGCTCTTTCAGTGTTTAAAAAATATATTTCATGCCATGATTCTTTTTGTAAAAGCGTTTTAAATTCTTCAATGTTACTATGATTCTTTCGTCGTTCTTCTTTAGTACAAAACTGGACAGCATTAGACTTTGTGCAAGACTTTTTTGTTAAGTTAACATTGAGCATGTAACAAAAATGATCCGCGATGCTTGGGTTTAATATCTGGCAAGTATAAGTATTTTCGGGAAAATTTACGACCATGTAGTCGATACTACTTTTGCTGGTCCGGCCGTTTTTATTTGTAAATACCCTAGTATCGCCTGTTGCGGCTGACACCACTTTATGAGAAACAAAAATATCCATTAAAGTCTTAGATGCATTTGTTGCTTCATTTGAGTTGATATTGAAATCCCCACAACAAATAACGTAGGTATATTTGCTACAGACAAGATTTAGAATATGTGTCAGAGTATCAAAGAAAATATTTATATTACCATCACAGGGTCTGTATATGCAAACAACGCATATTCTGATACTAGAATCCACACTAATACAAATTCCTGATACTTCAACATGTATCTCCTCTGATAATTCACTGAGAAAAGGTAAATCAATAGTATTAAATTTAGTATTAACTAAAATAGCCGAACCCCCTCTAATATGGGTTTTCCTATAAAAAAAGGAACATAATTTAAAATTTGGTAAATAAAAACTATCAATATTATGATTTAAAATCCAATGCTCGGTTAAGCATAAGATTTGTAAATTTAGAGAATTAATAAAAGTATCTATGAAATCAAAATTTGGTAAAAAACCTTGAACATTTACATGACAGATATTTAAAGACAATGTATCTATAAAAAAGAATTAGTATTAGAAGAATTTGTAGGTCTAGCAATATTTAAATCATCTAAAATAACAATTTTACTATTTAAGTCAATACTTTTATTTGTCTCTATGGGTCGGACTTCCACTGAAATTTCAGGTACTGGATCTATTTCATTATGGTCCGGAAGATCATTTGTTTCAATAAAAAGTAAGTTTTTCCTAGTTTTCTTCGATTTTTCTACATTTTTATAGGTTTCACAAAAATCACTAGCAATTAAATGATGTTTTATTACATAATTGTGTTTATTTATCTCATAGTAATAAACACTACCAGGTACAAGTTTATGGAATCTAACCGTAATTTCCTTAAGCTTACAATTATATTTGTAAATTTTTATATTAAGATTTTTATCCTGTGTAAATGGTACTGATGACCAAATTATATTAGTATCATGGCACATTTTTATTTTTTCACAAATATCTTTAAACAAGGGATACTTGTTTTTGGTAAAATCATTTTTTCCAGCTACAATATAAATAAAGTCATTTTTATCGTAGTCCTTTATGAGTGGTTCCAGGTTTTCAATAACTGATGACAACATTCCATTTGGTTTTATAATAGAAAATATTTTAGAATCCGGCATGTATGCTTGTAGTTTGCTGTTTATTCCTTTTCCGAGTTCATCCGAAAGAACAAGAATTTTGCTTTTAATTCCATTAAAGTTAAGGATTTTGTTGGAAATATCAGAAGTAATTTCTCTTAAATTGATATCTGAATCTTGATTTTTATTTTTGTCTGAATTTGTATTATTTGGGCGAATGCAGTTTTGGGAGTTAGAACTATTTATTAAAGCCGAGTTCTCTACTTTTAGGTCCGTTATTAGAGACTCTAAGACTTTGTTTTGCTCTTTTAATTGATTTAGGTCATCAAGCATTTTTTTGTTGTTATTCTTAATTCTAAATTTACTACAGTTTTGACATTTTTTTTTGGAATTACACAACTCGCTACATTTGATTTGTAAGGATTGTATAATTTCATCTTTTGCTTTAATTTCCTCCCTAAAATTGTTTTCAATGTCAGTAAAATCAGTTTCAATGCAGAAACTTTGTCTTTTTAATCTTGAGATGTGATTATCCTTAAGATTATTGTCAGTTATTAGGTTATTAATTGTTTCTTCTAGCTCGGTGATTTTATTGACGAAAGATTTATATTTTAAATTGCAAGTTTTAGAACAGAGTATAATACTATTTTGAACGTGAGTTGCATCTTTTTTTCTTTCCAAACAGCTTTTGTGAAAGACATTATAGCACTAAATGCATGTAAAGTTGTTGTTTTCCTTTTTTGCACAACATTTAAAAAATTCCATTTTATAGTAAACTATATTTAGGGTAGAATATGGTTTAAAGTTTGATGACACAGGCCTGCAACGTAGACCTGTCTTTAAAAGTTTATATTTGTTTATATTGCGATAATCTTATCGTAGTTGATAAGGATAGCGGACTTTTCCAACGCCTTTGGTAAATAGTTTTTTCTCTTTGGCAACTGTATATCTTCCAATTTTCTATAAACCCTGAGGATTTTCAATTTTCATCGACGGAATGTTACAACTGGCTTACTAAATCAAAATAAAACATTTTTGTAGACCATTATTTTACAACATTGCATTTCTAAGACAAACCTATATCTTTTTCGCACGTTCAACAATAAAGTAACTCACGATTAAATTGCAGCTCGGGAAAAACTTATTTACAATAAATTACAAAGTGTCATTATACTCAGTAAGTGTCACCCATGTCAGAATGTTCATAAAATTTCCGCGCGCTCCTCGTAATCAATATCAAATATCCGGGTAATAGTCATAATACTTTAAACAATACTACTAACTAAATATTACTAGAACCTGCCCTAAGGCGCCAATACTAATAAAAAAAGTTGATAAAATCTAGGTGGACCAGTTAAGCCTGTGGCCCAGTTAACCCCGACTTCCCCTAAACATTTTAAAATGATTGCTCCCAGAGTGAGTTTAGAAAATTTTTACCATCAGATTCAATTTCAGTGACCTCAAAAAAACCTAAATATCAATTAAATGATATTGATAATTATCATGGAAATTATCATGGAAATTATCACGGAAATATTGTAAACAATGATTGCCCGCTGCCCCAAGGTGGGTTAAATTTTGTATTATTTTAAGTTACGCCCTGCCGGAAACGGTAAACCAGAAGATATGTTTTCCAACGCAAATCTAGTAAACAGCCTACCCTGGTAGGTAGCGCGGTAAACATTTATGTTAAATAACTTGTGCGCCAAAATATTAGCGGTACATTTTTTGCAACGCGTTTCAACGGCCTCAAAAACCCCCAGATACCAATTTTTACGCCCCTGGAGTGTATTTTTTATTATATTCAGTTACATATATATTTATCGCAGTTAATGCTAGCGCGGTAAACATTTACGTTAAAAAACTTGTGCGGTAAAATATTTACCGTAAAGGCACGTTTCTTATGAAAAATGGCCTGCGGCTAAATTCGCTGAAATTTCGTACAAAGGTTGTTCCCGGCATGCTGATCAAAAGTTCTAATGGGCACTAGGCTCGAAAAATTATATTTTTCGAAAAACAGCAGAACGATATACTTGGTTCGGGTTTTTTTCCTAAAAGTTATAGAAAATTTTCTAAGAAAATAATCGCAAACAGTTGGAGTGGGGCATTGAGAGGGGAGCGCTGTTGGGAAGGGGCTATGACAAACACAAAACGAAAAAAACAAGATGACATTTTTCGAACGGGAGGTCGTAGAAACTTGAAATTCGGTATGCATTCGGTATGCATGCGTACAATGACAAATAAAAAGTTGACGAAACTAAAAAATAAGATGGCCGACCTGTCAAAGTGACATTTTTCGAACGGGAGGTCGTAAAAACTTGAAACTCGGTATGTACGGGTACAATGACAAACAAAAATCAGGAGCGATTATTTCACACTATATAATAATAATAATAATAATAATTTAATCAAACAGACGAGCGGCATAGCCGATGAGACTGCGTTCAATAACAAAAAATAAAAAGTAGTATATCATAATGCTTATAGCATAATAAAAATAAATAAGTATACAAATAAAATATCACAATAAAAAAATAAAAATCACAAATTAAGAATTTAAATAAATTAAATTAAATAGTTAATAAATTAAATAATAAATCACATATATTCCAAGTTATGCGCATGCCTGAGAAATATATGTTGTATAGTTTTAACGATTCACTCAACGAAGTAATGAGGAGAATCCAGCGCATGCGCGCTGATTCTGTTTTGACGTATGCCTAAAATTATTTTAAGGTTATGAAACATTCTTTTGCAGAATTTTACAAAAATATCTACTTTTTTTTATGCATATTGTTACACCAGGCAAGCATTTATTTTTTAATTAACTAAAGCTAAATTATTTAGCCTAGATATAATCCTATTTGATTCTTAAAATATATCGCCTTCTAAATTCTGAAATATCGTATCTGAAAAATGCCTACCATTAAAAAAAAACACCAAACCAGCAAACTACCAAACCAAACCATTATTAACGTTAACCAACGCCTCCCATTAAAAAAAAACACCAAACCAAACCATTGTTAACGTAAACCAACGCATCCCATTAAAAAAAAACACCAAACCAGCAAACTACCAAACCAAACCATTGTTAACGTAAACCAATTCCCCCATTAAAAAAATCAAACAGAAATTCTTGAGTATTTTAACAATATTTTGCTATATATTCTAACAAAAAAACTAGTGTACTGGTAGTAGTAGTAGTTTGATAGTTTGCTGGTTTGGTGTTTTTTTTTTAAATGGGAGACGTTGGTTTACGTTAACAATGGTTTGGTTTGGTAGTTTTCTGGTTTGGTGTGCTTTTTTTTTAATGGGATGCGTTGGTTTAAGTTAACAATGGTTTGGTTTGGTAGTTTGCTGGTTTGGTGTTTTTTTTTTTAATGGAAGGCGTTGGTTTACGTTAATAATGGTTTGGTAGTTTTCTGAAGAGGTGACTTTTGGACCGCACAGTATACTCTGATATAGAACATAAAACATTGTTTAATGCTGTATTGCTCTGATATATGAATTTTTGTCTGTAATGCTTTCTCGTCCAATGACCATAAACATAACCTATAAAACAGATATTTCTCAGGCATGCGCATAGCTTGGAATATATAGTGTGAAATAATCGCTCCTCAAAAATCGACAAAACTAAAAGTAACATTTGTTTTTTATTTTGTTGATTTTTGTTTGTCATTGTACCCCTACATACCGAATTTCAAGTTTCTACGACCTCCCGTCCGAAAAGTCACTTTAACAGGTCGGCCATCTTGTCTTTTGGTTTTGTCGATTTTTGTTTTGTTTTAAGAATCAAATAGGATTGTTTGTCCCCAACAGCGCTACCCTCTCAATGCCCCACCCCAACTGTTTGCGATCCTTTTCTATAACTTTTAGGAAAAAAAACCGAACCACTTACTGCTGTTTCTCGAAAAAAATAATTATTTGAGCCTAGTGCCCATTGGGACTTTTGATCAGCATGATGAAAACTACCTTTCTACGAAATTTCAGCGAATTTAGCCGTAAGCCATTTTCCATAAGAAATGTGCGGAGTCCTTTTCCTACAACGACCTCAAAACTAGCCAAATACCAATTTTTACGGAAATATTGTAAACAATTAAAAAGTTGCTGACACATTATTCACGAAGTTAAATATATGTGAATGGTGCAGGGAAAAGGTAGCATTTAAAAAAAAAATCGATGTTTTTTGCTAATATACCTTTTCGCCGGAGCACACATATAAACGTATCGGATTATACGCGGTAAAAGTACGCAGGATTTTTTAATCATGGTAAAATTTGTCGTAAAATTTATATTTGTGGAATTATTTTAGCGAGAAAATATATTTGGCGCGGTAAACATTTTCGTTCAAAAGTTTGTACGGTATTTTTTTGCGGTAAATTTTTGCGACAGTCTCTGACATACCAGCCATGCAATTCCAGACTTTTTCTATAGTGGGAAATATTTTGTCCAGTCAAATAACGAAAAATTCCTGTTTTAAATTGCAATAAATGTACACGGGCTGATATTTTAAAGGGTAGTAGTGGATAGTAACAGAACACTCCTGTTAGTTTTTCACCGGGTGATTTGCTATCTTAAATTTTAGGAATGAGTGCAGTTAACTCGCTAAATATGCATCTTACGATAAAAATGTATATAACCAATTTTGTTAAGGAAAAAAATTCCACCAAGTTTTGTTTGTTTTTATCATATTAATAACAATCGAGTTATAAATTTTCAAATATGGCCATTTTGGGGGTAAAATTGTTTTTTTTTTTCGATTTTTCAGCCAAATTATTCATCAGGGGATAAAAGTTGTTATAGGAAAACTTGTAGCTCTTGAAATTCTCTATAAGTTTTATATGTTATGAATTTTCATAAGTATTTTGTTACGGTTGCGTCCTCTGTAACCGTACCAAAGTACCTATGAAAATTTATAATGTAGGAAACTGATAGAAAATTTCAAGAGCTAAAAGTTTGTTTATACAACAACTTTTATCGTCCGATGAATAATTTGGCCGAAAAATGGAAAAAAAAAACAATTTTACCTCCAACATGGCTATTTTTAAATTAACTCGATTGTTATTAATATATTAAAAAAATATATCCAAACAAAAACTGTTGGAAATTTCCTCCTTAACAAAATTGGTTATACTGGTTTGCAACCCACCCCTAAAATTCAAGATAGCAGGGTAGGCAAATCACCCGGTGAAAAACTAACAGGAGTGTTCTGTAACCATCCACTACTACCCTTTAAAATATCAGCCCGTGCACATTTATTGCAATTTACATTTATTATTTGACTGGACTAATCTGGGAAACGCAAATTCCTTCCACATTTTTATCAAAAAATTATGCAAATCATCGTAAAATAATATATTTTTGGATGTACAAACCTGTATAAAAATATTTTCTCTGCCGTTTTGGGTCCAATAGTGTGTAATTTTTCTATTTTCTTTAAATTTCCAGAATTTAGGACATCCAGTACATGCAGTTGGTGATTTGTGAATGGACTTTTAGCACTTAAACAATAAAACAAATGTAAAAACTTTTTAAAAAATGTTTAGAATTGAATCAATTTTCTTTTTTGACTTTTTGACAATAAAACTCGCAGAAATCAGTTTTTTTAATATAAAACGACAAATAAGATAATTAATATTTTTTACCAATGCGATTAAAAATATTAGAACTTAATTTTGAAAATTTTAGTATTTTTTGGAACAAAACAAAAAAAAAACGAGAAAAAAGGTTTTACTCCGATTTTTACCAAAAACAATCCCATCCAAAAACTTCTTCTTCTCATAAAGAACCTATGGTCCAAAGTTCTAAGTTCTTGGTCCAGAGAAGTCTTTAGCCCAAAACGTTTTTATAAATTTTCCTGTATGAAAATTAGCTTTTTTACATAGGCACAAGGCTCAAGAAAGAAATAGATACGGCGTTTCATATTATTATTATTATTATTATAAGGTATTTAGTAGAAATAAGACAGTAAAAAATTTTAGGACTAAACGATAATTTGTTGTTTGTTAAAAATTTTAGGACATTTAAATCTTTTTTGGTAAAATTTTAGGACAGTGAAAACATCTTAGAACCCTGCTATTAATAAATAGCAGGGTTCAATTAATTATGATTGGAAATTTTGCAAAAAACACAAAACACAAAAATTTTTACTGCAAAAAGTTAATGATAATTTTTTTTTTATTAAAAATTTGAATGGTTTGATGTTATTTTTTGCATATTTTTTTACATAAAATAAACTATATATTGTTTTGTTGAGAGAAGTAATATTTTTATTCTTCTAGGTAAAAGTTTTGAAAAAACATTAGCAAAAAAGTCGAAAGTTAACATACCTTTTGGCTTTCTTAGACCCGTTTCTTGGAGTTTGTGCAACCGTTCTAGGAGTCTTCTTTTTATGCCCTTCAGGGCTTTCGTCTCTTTTTAACTCCTTTTTCTGATGTATCCTCACACTCCGTCTTCTATTAGTAATAACTGTCTCAACTTCAGGAGTTGCCAAGTTTGGCGTCATTTTTGGAGTCGCCAAAACATTACCAATCGTGGTGTTTCTGTTAATAATTCTAACACTGCGCCTTCTTCCAGGAACTATTATTGAATCTGTAAAAGGGGAAACAATCTTTTGCTACGACCATCTATGAAAACAAATTTCATATGATTTAGAAAGTAAGAGTCATATTTCATACGCAAGCGAAATAATCATACATGTATGGAGTAGCAAAACTATTACGTTTTTTTTTTTTCATTTTATTAGTCGTTTTTCCATTACATTTTTATGTATCTGTAATATTGTTTCAACTTTTTTATTAGTTACGATAATTTTTAATTATAAATCGTTTTAATTTTGATGAGATAACAATTTAAATAAAGTCCAAACCTATAGGCCTAACTAATTGAAAGTCTAATCTAAGAAAACAAATGATAGAGACCAAGATAAACAAACTGCTTTATCAAGGTTGACGCATAGACATTGAAGCTACTGTTTTGTGTTTTTACCGTGTTGCCACACAGTAAAAAGCATGCGTGCTAGACTAGCACTAGCACTGCTAGTAACACAGGTCAACAGTGATTTTCCCCTTTTATTTTTGTAGCTATAGTAGTACTGTTTATCAGAAAAATATAGAAAAAGTTCTATCACGTCAGTTTTCCGAGAAATATAATTTTTAAGCTTTTCGAGTTATAGAATACTATACACGGTTCCCGGGAACATAACTTTAGTCCAACTTTCTAATAACCCAACTTTTTATTTCATATCTTATGTACATATGTCTTTAGGATCATTTTAAGCCCAAAATTAAAATAATATACTGGACTATTTTTTTTATTGACAAAAATCCTCAAAATTTAGCTATTATTTAGAAATAACCTACCACCAAAAATACAACTTTAGTTAAATCATTAAACATAACGTAATATTATGGTCCTATAAGCCAATAATTATAATTCATATACCAAATTTCAAGTCAATCGGCTCACACACACTGCAGCACAGTGGATCGAAAGTTTAAAAAAACGTGATTTCAATGTTCAGATGGTGTTTTTTTATTTAATGGTTCCCCCTTTGAAAACTAATTACTGATTTTTGTAGCTATAGTAGTACTCATTATCAGAAAAATATAGAAAAAAATTCCATCATATCAGTTTTCTGATAAATTTAATTTGTAATTTTTATCTCGAGTTGTTGTAGGTAACGTTAAATTTCTTTACAAATACTATATTTTAACGCTGAGTAACTATGACAAAATTGTACACTTACCCTTATTCATGCATATTTTTCGTAAATTAGCAAAGATCGGACCTGGTAGAAAACACGCAAAAAAATGACCTTAGAACAAAGGTTAAAAATTAAATCTTGTGTAACAAAAAATTCTGATGTTATAGAAAAAACTTACTTCATTTTTGATATCAGCGAACCAAATTACATATAAAAATAACATTTTAATCCAAAGGGGGAAAAAAGTTGAAATTTGTTGACCTGTGTAATCGGCGCTGAGGGCGAAATCTCCCTTCAAATCTGTGTACACTGTACAGCCTTTAAAAAATCTCGGTAAAAACCCCTAAAATGCCAGTTAAAATCCATACAAAAATCCTTTCAAAATCCCTTTACCTTAAAAATCTTTTTAACATTTCTTTAAATCTTGAGAATCATTTAAAAATTACTTACATTCTTTAAAATCTGCCTAAAATTCTGTAAAATCTGTGTACAAAATTTGCAGGGGAAATTTGCGCAGGCTGTGCAAAGTTTTGAAACTGTAATAGGTTAGGACTAATAACCCTTACCTGTGAAAGATGATTGTTTGTTGTTCATGGTATTTTCGATGGAACTCAGAGGCGATACTGACGAGTTCTTTCTTGGTTTGGCTTTGACTGTGGCTGGTAATTGGGGCATTTTGAAAATTATATCATCAGTAATGTGTTCTAATTCCAAATTGTTTAAGTCATTTTCTTGGTCGTTTAGTTTTGGACTATCATAAGTCTGGAAAAAAAATTAATAAACAAGCCGTGAAGATACAGGATGTTCCAGAACTCGCGTAGAGACATTTTAGAGGTGATTCTACTCCATTTTCCAATATTTTAATAATATTTACAGTAAATTTTGTATTTTAAAAAAGACCTATATCTAGTGTCCATAGCAGCATTACATACATGGTGCTCCAGAACTCGCGTAGAGAAATTTTAGAGGTGATTCTACATACAAAAATATGAAAAAAAAATCCTATAAAGGTTGGGCCGGAAACGAGCCCTAAGTTTTTATTTAATATCTCGTTTACCCTATTAACCATAGTAACGAATTTTTGCACATGTCTTAACATTGATAAAGGCTATCATTTTATTTTATTTTTATTTGGTAATTTTAACCAGGGACGTGCAAAATTGGGGGGCTATATCACTTTTTTGCCCCAAACTTTTTATTCGTACTTTTTTTTGACATTTTCTCAATAAAATATTATTTTTTAGTCAAAAACACATAAAAAATGTACTCTTAGTATACCACCGTAGGACTAACCGTTTTCGATAAAAATGAAGTTAAAGAGATTTTTTCACGTTCTGAGCATCACAAATAGGAACTAAAAATCGCGCCATAAAAAATTTTAATAATGCAAAGCGATTCTACATTAAAAAATATAAAAAAACTTACCATACACAAATGATGACCAATGGATTTTAAGGGAGCTACGCCCACTTAGGAAGGGTTACTTTTTAAGACGCAGTAGTACTCTTAAAACTGAATTTCGAACCTAGGTGTATAGGAACTTTTTTTAAAGTTTTTAATGTTAAATCATCCTTAAATATTAAAAATTTTATTGCTATTTGTGATGCTCAGAGAGTACCTTTTTTATGTGTTTTTAACTAAAAAATCATATTTTATTGAGAAAATGTCAAAAAATTACAAATAAAAAAGTTTGGGGCAAAAAAGTGATATAGTCCCCCCAATTTTGCACGTCCCTGGTTAAAATTACCAAATAAAAATAAAATAAAATGATAGCCTTTATCAATGTTAAGTCATGTGCAAAAATTCGTTACTATGGTTAATAGGGTAAACGAGATATTAAATAAAAACTTAGGGCTCGTTTCCGGACCAACCTTTATAGGATTTTTTTTTTCATATTTTTGTATGTAGAATCACCTCTAAAATTTCTCTACGCGAGTTCTGGAACACCATGTATGTAATGCTGCTATGGACACTAGATATAGGTCTTTTGAAAATACAAAATTTACTGTAAATATTATTAAAATATTGGAAAATGGAGTGGAAGAATGAGATACAAGGATGGAGCTTTATGTAGCAATGGAAGAAGATAAAATAATAAATTTGAAGTTAAAATTATTGTAAACTGAACACAAACGATTTGGAATATTATTATCAAAATTAATGGAGAGCCTAGCACAAGCCAAAAGCATATTTGGGGCTCTCCATGACTGTAGTAAATTATACATAAATAAATAAATAAATAAATAAATAGCAATTTTAATTAATTTGATACTTGATATCATATTTTACATATGCTTTTTTTATCTTCTTCCGTTGCTACGAGAGACGAGATTTTAAATACCTCACCTGTATGCGTACAAATCACAACACATCCATAGATTTAAAATAAAATAAGCCAAGCGAGCAATCTGATAAAAAGCAGGCGATTTTTTTTCCTTTTTTATATTTTAATACCAGATAATAAACGAAAACAACAAAATGGCAGATTTCATGAGAACATAGTCTTACATTTTTAAAATGGATTTGAATTGACTAAATTTCAATAGATGTAGATGTCAGACCTCGTAGATATACCAGAAAAAAATGCGCCAGCTGATCATAGATGCGTGCATTTGGTAAAATTTGAGCTAACTGTTCATGGCGGTAGTGTACATGACGCAACTTTTATTTTAAAAAAAAAACCTTTTTTACGCCGGTATACCGGTAATGGTATTCAAAAGGGCATGCCGGCAGTCTTGTTTTAGTAAAATACTGCTGCCACAAAAGAATACCTTTCCCCGTGGGCCTCGGTTCATTAAAACAAAAAACCAAATATGTTTTAAAAAAATAATTTTTTCGAAAAACTTGATATTTTTTTGTTGAAAAAAAAATAGTTTTTATTCCCTTACGCCACCCAGATTTTTACCAAAAAAAAACAATCCCAGCCTAGAAGTTTGAATAAGCAACATATGGTCCAAATCTGAAGTCTTTAGTCCAAAGTGCCTTCGAGTTATCGTGGTCACAAATTTTCCAAACAGACAGAAATCATATTTTTTGGACCAAAAAAGTCCAAACGTAAAAAAAGCAAACTTTTTTATTTTTGTTTTACTAACACAAGACTGCTTGGGAAAAGTAAAAGATTAAAAAATTGGTCATCTAAAAAAAAACGCCTTTTTTAGGCTCGCCTGTTGTATCATTTTGCGGCCAAATACCTATAGCACGGGAACAATTTTTTAATAACCTAATTAGGAACTTTTCATTAATAAATTTGGACAATGACAATAATCACTTACCAAAACCCTTCTAATATTTGTAAAATCTTGATCTTCAATAGGACTGCTGGCTGCTCTGTTGGCTTTAACAGTAAACTGTTTTATCTCAGTCTGCACCATTTTGGAAACTTCATTTTGAATTTTACTCCATGACAAACTACGTAGGAAGAAAACAATTATAAAGTTTGCACTAAAAATTAATGTTTGCAAACGAACGTATTTTTAAACTTGGTTCCATTTAACTGATTAAAAAAATCAAAAAATATATATATTCCTTTTTAACCTCTTCATATGTATTACAGTTAAAATTAAATTACGCAAAATAAAATTCACCAAATTCACCATAGCTGTTGCTATTTGCTATTTGTTTTCAATCACAAGCGACATCCAATGGCCAAGATTCGCACATCTTCAGTTGTCTACTTGTTTTTACAATAAACATCATTTTTAACGTTTGCTGCCTAATTAAGTGCCTATTCACAGCCTTTATGCAAACCTAGTATAAGGTTATAAGCTAGCGCACAAGATACATGACGACACATCAAGCCAATCACGGCATCGTATCAGGGCCGGCCTTTGCATTTCGGCGCCCTGAAGCAAGCCTTGAACTTCGCGTCCCTAGAAAAAAAAAACACCCTAAAAAAAGCTTTGTCCCAAAAAAAAGATCTAAACTTGGCGCCTCTACAAAAAAAAAAACAAAAAAATTGCGCCCCAAAAAAACACTAAAAAAAAGCTTTGTCCCTGACGGTTTCTACCAAACTTGGCGCATTGTCAAAAAAAAATTGCCCAAAAAAAACACACTCAAGAAAAAAAGCTTTGTCCATGACGGTGTTTCCACCAAACTTGGCGCTTCTACAAAAAAAAAATATAGCGTAAAAAAAAACACTCAAAAAAAAAGAAGCTTTGTCCATGACGGTATCAACCAAAACTTGACGTCCCTACATACAAAAAAAATGACGCCGAAAAAAAAAACTTCAAGAAAACAAGCTTTATCCCTGACGGTTTCTCCCAAACTTGGCGCCCCTAGCAAACAAAAAACGCCCTCGAAAAAAAAGCTCAGGCTAAAAAACGCCCCTCGACGCGCTCCTCTAGGATCGCGCCCTGAAGCAGGGGGTTCACTCAAGGGCACTAAATCTGTAAACTGTAAACTCTAGTTCAGTTTCCTGACTGCATCACCAATCTAGTGTCCTTAGGTTCACTTGATTCATACAAAGGCCGGCTCTGCATCCTATTATGTATTATGCAAGGCTCGGGACGTGCCTTAACTATAAAAAACTAAATGCAGGATTTTCTGATGGGAAATCAACAATTATAGCCCCCCAGGGCTCATTAAAAAAAACTTGATATTTTGGCTGACTTTATGTAGAGATCACAACTTGTAAACATGGATAGGATAGGGTGCAATCTATTAACTCCACGGCAAATTGGAAAAACAATATTTTCAGGGGTTTTAAATAGAAATTATCAGTTTTTTTTTTTTTTGAGGGGTAACTTACCAAACCTTGTCCTTAAGGACATGTATGTATGTCCAAATAATATATTCCAGGACTGTCCAAAATTGGAGATAATCTTTGGAATCCATGAAAAATGGTCAATTGGTAAATAAAATAGGTAAAACTTACCCAGGTGTATTAGCATTTTCCTTCTGACTCTCTTTCTCCAACACCGACCTTCTAGATGACCTCCTCAAAGTCTGTTTAATCACAGTCTCCAATTTATCCATCAAACTAGCCTCCATTGCCGTCATGTACTTCTTAATCACCGGGCTAAAAGATGGCGGCGCAGTCGATTCCATAGAAATCGCAGAAATGGACAAAGATTGGTGACTTTCGAAAATTGTGCTCGTAGTTGTACTATTAATTGGTGGATGGTTGAAGTTGGTTTGAGGAGTAAAATTCGGGTTAAAACTAGGTTGAGGAAACTTCGTTCGTGGAGTGAAATTGGGTTTGAACTTCTTGACAGTACTCGGTGTTTTCAACGGTGTCATATTGTGTCTTTTGAAAGGTGTTCTTGGAATTTTACTGTTCGTAAAAATGTTTGGATTGTCTTTTTTGTATTTCGATACGATTTCGTTAACGCATGGGTTGTTTTTCATTTTCTTTACTCTGTGGGCGAATTCTAAGGTTTGCACAGTCTCATTAGTGTCCTCTGCTGACGCTTTGATGCAAGCAATTAATGATACGTAGTTTTGCTTGTTTAAAGAATCTAAAATAAAATAGTTTAAAGTTGCTGCCTCTGGGGGTAGAGTTTTAAAGTTTTTTTACTATGGTCTGTTTCATCAAGCAAGAGTAAATTAAAAATCGCACATTAAATATCTTTACAACAGGTTTAAATAATATATGTTTGTGTATAGAATATAGTTATGTTTTATAAAATAAACTACTCAGTATATTCGCATATCCAATATTCGAATCTGTTTTGTAAATATTCACAGTGCGATTTTTAATTTACCCTCTTGCTTGATAAAACATACCAGAAACAGTAAATATTTTTACAACAGGTTTGAATAGTATATGTTTGTGTATAGAATATATGTTTTATAAAATAAACTACGCAGTATATTCGCACATCCAATATTCGAATCTGTTTTGAAAATATTCACAGTGCGATTTTTAATTTACTCTCTTGCTTGATGAAACATACCATAGTATAGTCTTTTTCATCAAGCAAGAGAATAAATTAAAAATCGCACAGTAAATATTTTTACAACAGGCTTGAATAGTATATGTTTGTGTATCGAATATAGTTATGTTTTATAAAATAAACTACGCAGTATATTCGCACATCCAATATTCGAATCTGTTTTGAAAATATTCACAGTGCGATTTTTACAACAGGTTTGAATATTATGTTTGTGTTTGTTTGTTTGTTTTTAACCTCGTACTATTCTACTTAATTAAACATCCCCTAAGTCCAGGACTTGTGTGGGCTAGTACTAGTATCGAATATAGTTATGTTTTATAAAATAAACTACGCAGTATATTCGCACATCCAATATTCGAATCTGTTTTGAAAATATTCACTGTGCGATTTTTAATTTTTTCTCTTGGTTGATAAAACCATAGATTCAATTTTAGCGACCTCAAAAATGGCAAAATTTACAATTCTTGTGTCCACTTTCGTGTTGTGAAAAAACAAATGTTCAAAAATGCTTAACCTCTTGAGGGACATAGGCACATGTGTACAGTTAAAAATTAATTACTCAAAATGAAATTCACCGAATTCATTAACGCTCAGTGGCCACAGCTGTTGCCATTTGCTTTTTCTTCAATCACAAGCGACATCTAATGGTCAAGATTCGCACATCTTCAGTTGTTTTTAATCGTTTGCTACTAAATAATATCAAAGAAAAAATCGTCCCTCAATAGGTTAAAAGGGGTTGATTCGACATCATCACTCGACGCGAAAAGATTTGCTTTAACCCATTGGTGACGGACGGTACTCTGAAGTACCGGTTTTTTGTTAAATCATATAAATTCCCTATTAGCTTGAAAGCTTCTTATAGCCTACCGGTACTCTCAATTCCTCTTTGAATAGTCCAAATATAATAATAATAATAATATAACCTATTCACAGCAAGAAAGCAACACTATACAACACAATATCATGATATTTATAGTCGTGCAGTGACAGTTGGCGTTTTTATAGTGAGTTGGTTTGGTTTTTTTTTTTGTATTTTTTTTTTATTTACTTGTGTAAAATTTTTGGTAAGTAAGGCCTTATTATTCACCTGTGGGGACGTTCATAAACCTACAAAATAAATTGTTTTTTCTAAGGGGATGGACTGACTGCTTTAATATGCCTACTTTCTTCAACATACTCACCTTAAAATCTTTTGGAAAGCTTTTCCAAAAAAATCTCAAAAAATGAATAATAAAGTTTTCAGAATTTTATTGTCTTAGAATTGCCGTAAATGTTATTTCTAACTGGTTTGAGGCAGCTTGTTAACCCATCGTACCCCTAGTCATTTCCCTCCTAAAATTTATGAACCCTACGGTGGTCTGGAATAAAAAATTAGTGACTTCAAACCAACTCAATTTAAGTTTAAAAAATTATTTAGAGCTCTGCTAAACTAATAACCTGAAAATGGTACGGTTTCACCGCACTTTCTCGCGAAAAGGTTCGAATAAGTTTTAAGGTTTTGATTATTCTGCTATTATACTATACACAGCGCGTAGCGCTAGAATAGTATTATACGGTAGTTTCGAATTTCCCAAAATCGCCAAAAAAAGGTCCTATCCAGGATACAAATGTGTTTCATTAAAAAAAAAAAAACTTTGAAATTTTCCGTATCGACACTCCCAAGCAACAAGGATGTAACTCAAATTAGACCCATTTTGAGTTATACTTATAGGTAAACGCCTTGAAGAAAGACACACATGGTGGTACTACTCAGGTTTCTCCACAGTCCACTTTAAGCAAAAGTTTACTTAAAATCACTAAAGTAAGAAGTTCTAAACTTAAATATTATCAGAAACAAACAGTAAATAAACAATAAATACTTAAACAGTTAGAGAATTTTATAAGCTTTCATGATGTATCACATGACTTCCTTTTCCACTTTAATTATTTACCCACCCTTAAATAACAAAAAAATATATTTTAGAAATTTAGCTGTCGTGAAAAATTACAATATATGAATAGAATCTTTTAGAGAAAATCAAGTTTGTAGACACAATAACTCAAGAAAGAATAATCCGATAAGTATTTGGGAAAATGCAATATACCATTTACTGTGAATAGTATACATATAATGGAAAGAGTAGCATTACATATCTTCAGCTTGTTTTTATAATTAATTTCCATTTATTTTTGGTCATTATGAGAAAATAAGCTGCAAATGTAAATTTTGATTCGCCTTCGCCAAAATTACAAAAAAATATATTTTCAACACTAATGCGTTTGTTTTTCGGGGAATACTAGTAATGACATGTTACTGTGTTTGTAAATTACCATTATCGTACAAAATTTGATGAAAATGATTTTGAGAAAATCGAAATTTTCAATTTTTTTTTTCATCAGTAAACAGTGTTTACTAAACACCCTTATTTAGAGCAAGAAAATGTAAGAAAAATCCCCTAAACAATCCCCTTATAAATTTAAGGTTTGGTTTTGACCTGTTGAAAACAATATGGCCTACATTGGGCCTCTGAACAGACGGAAGGATATAAAAAAATCCTTAAAACGGATAAATACAACAAAATCTGGAAAACTTTTTTTTCGAAATCCGAGGTCGCTCGAAAGTAAAAAAAGAATATCGGTGCGTTTTAGAGAAAAAAAAAAGATTTTAATTTATTCTAACAAAAAAAAAACGCGAAAATACGATACTAATTTACCTTGCAAAATGGATGTTATGACAGACTGTCTGTACGGAATGAAACTGGAATTTGAACATAAGGCAGTCATAACTTGGCCAATGGACAAAAGTCCTTTGTTTATGTTCACCCCTTCGTGGAAACTGCTGCCTTGGGTACCAGTCTTCTTTACGCTTTCTGAGCCCGCCAAATCTACCAAATTTAATTTAGCGCTCGTCGCATGGTCACTAAAATATGTAATAAATTTTAGATAGGGCTGGAAAAAAAACGGGATTTTCCGGAAAATCCCGGACAGGGATTTACCGGTAAAAACCAGGCCACAATTGCCCAAATGAAAAAATCAAGTGTTTTTAGCGGTATGTACCAGGGCAAAAATTGGGAAAATGTTTATAAAATTATATCGGTACCTCAGTTCTGAACTGTTACATCTCTGAAAAGTAAGTTTTGAGAAAAAGCGATTTTAAACTTTTTAAGATTTGTTTAATTATAACTCAGAAATAGAAAAAAATTTTTTTTTTTACAAATATTGTTTAATTATTTATCCGGCTATATTATGAAAACAAATCACTATATGTTTTTATATATTTATAGATAAATAGGGACAGTTGAGAGATGTAACTGTAACTGTAAAGGCTGCATCTCTAAATTTTTTACGATAACACTTGAAGCTAGAGACTTAAAATTTGGCATACAGGTACGTTACCAAAAGTTCTCGATCGGGATTGTTTTTGGTGAACATTGGGGTGCGGCAAGGGGGGAAAATGGAGAAAAGCACATTAATTTTACAACAAATCAAAAATTGCTATATACGAGGTTTTAAGGTTGCTGAAATTGAATCTGATAATAAATTTTTTTCCACCTCCGAGGGGGTTAGGGGGTAAATATTTTTAATTAATTCCAATATTTTCGTCAAAATTGGTATATAGGGGTTTTGGGGTCGACGAATCTCAATGTAATTTTTTTCTAATTTCACCCACTGAGAGGTGGGGGGGTGGTTTTCATGAAAATTGGTGTATTAGGGTTTTGAGGGCGCTGAAAGTGAATTTGATAATAAAATTTTTTTAACTCCACCCCCTGATGGACGGAGGGTTGTTTTCGGAAAAATTTGTATATTGGGGTTTTTGAGGTTGCTGAAAGGGAATCTGATAATAAAATAATCTCTCTCTGGGAGGCGGGGGTAGTTTTCGTGAAATTTTGTATATTTGGACTTTTTTTTTCATGATTGGAAATTTATACCGTGTGTAACAAGACCAAGGTTCACCTAGATCTAGAGTCCCTAGGTACACTTTTTTTTCTGTTTTAAAAGTTAAAGATTTCAAATTTGGAAAATCTCTATTGCCATAAAACATCAACTTTTAACATAAAAAGTACATTTAAGTCACTTCCGGTTTAACCAGAAATTTACAGGGTTATTCACGGAAGTGGTCTATTAAAAGTTTATGGAGAACCAATAATTTTAAAAATCTAATATTTTGGACTTTGTGGTTTTTGAATAATATTATGACCAATTTATTAAAAATATTTCCATGCTTGTGCCACTTGTCTATATCTCTGGTAGTTTTTGAGGTATTCAAGTTTTTAGCGAAAAATTATCAAATTCAAGCACCCCTAAAAAAATTAATTTCTCCTTGATTTTTTAAATTGGAGAAAAGTTGTTTTGTAGTTTACTCAATAATACTTAACCGAATTATCCTAAGCCGAAATAGAACCCGAAATTTATACAGGGTGTCTCAGAAAGCATTTCAAATCTAACAAATTTGAAATAGCCATGACCCATTTTTTTCTAAATAGGACCCTATATATTTAGTTTGGACTTTTAAATAAAAATAAAGAAGTAAATTTGCTTTAAAATGAATATAGGATACCCTATACCTAACATTAACCGTTTTCGAGTTATTTCTGTTAAAATTTGTTATACTTGTTAATTAAGTAGGCCAGTAAAATGAATCGATTTGTATTTAGGTATTTACCTTAAGAACCATTAATAATAACCTTAAAAGTAAAGTCCCTTTTGACGTTAGCTAAAATATTTTTTAACATGATAAGGCCTGTACTGTTTTCTTTTTGTAATCGTGCATCTTGTGGTTTTTTTTTTAATTTGGATGATTGAATAGGAAATTCCCAAGGCGTGACTAGCTGCAGGAATTTGGATGAGCATAAAAGTATCTCAAAACATTGACTTCATTATCTTCGTTGTTTCTAATTGGTTTTGGTTAGAGATTTCACTGCGTTTTCTTTCCCAAATTGGGATTTTCACTAAAAATAGCAAATAAATCCAAAACAACAGGGTAAGAATAAGCCTTTGCCATTGTTTTACTCTAATTTATCACGATGACATTTAAGTTAAAGAAATAAAAACGAAATGTCATTTACCGGCCTACTTGATTAAATACAACTTTAAAAATTTACAGAAATACGCCTTTTTTCACAATAATTTGCAAATAACTCGAAAACGGTTAATGTTAGGTATAGGGAATCCTATATTCATTTAAAAAAAAATATTTTCTATTTAACTAAATTAAAAAAAACTATAGGGTGTCATTTAAATAAAATGAGTTATGGCTATTTTAAATTTGTTAGATCTGAACTGCTTTCTGAGACAACCTGTATGAATTTTGGGCTCTGTTTCGGCTTAGGATAATTGAGTTAACTACAAAACAACTTTTCCTTAATTTAAAAAATCAAGGAGAAATTAATTTTTTTAGGGGTGCTTGAATTTGCTAATTTTTCGCTAAAAACTTGAAAAACTACCGGAGATAGACAAAATGTTGCATATCAAAATAAAGCAAATTTAATGCAGATTTTAAAAATTACAAAATATATGAGGTGTTCCATTCGAAAAATCAAAGTTGAGTGCGACTTCCGGTACAACCGGAAGTGACACAAGCATAAAAATATTTTTAATCGATTGGCCATATTCAAAAACCCCAAAGTGAAAAATATTAGATTTTTTAAAATTATTGGTTCTCCATAAACTATTAATAGACCACTTCCGTGAATAGCAATGTATTTTTACATATTTCATTTGTAGGCTTTACATTGGTCTTGTTACACCCGGTATAGCTTTTAGTACTTATTTATTTACTTTAAAAATTAGTTTTTACGGTTTTTTTTTTAATTCTATTTTTTTTTCATTACCTCCTGGGTAAGTTGACATTACTTAATCAAAAAGCCGACAGTAATGGAAAGTACTATAGTCCGTCCAATTATGCAAGATAGTAGTTTATTCCCGCGATTTTTAAGCTACATCATTAGTTAAAAATTCGTACCTTTTAACATACAAAATATTGTGACATTTTTTTCTATGACAATGACTGACGGTCGTTAAAGCTAATAAAAGAAGAAAAAGTTACATAAAAAAATGGTTATACTTAATGTTATTTTGTATGGTATTGAAAAAGGTACTTTTTTGGTTTATTCTTCATACACTCACACTAAATTAGCATATTCTACATATTGTACAAACGTAAATTATATTGAACACAAGGAAAAAGTCAAATTTTTGGGTTACAATTACAACTTTAGGCTCGCATAACAACCATCACAAGATATCAAGACACATCAAGACAATCCTGGCATCGCATTCTTATGTACTATGCTTATTATGCGAGTCTTTGGATAGGCCATTTCCAGAAAAACAGTACCGACATCTGTTAAATTTTTGATACAGTAGGATTTATGCATAATTATGCTATTTATTCGCTCTGTGGTGTAAAACGGGCCGCGTCCCTTACTATCTTGCATAACTGGACGGAGTATATATCAAGTACACTTAGTAGTGATACATGAAATCAATAGAATCAATACAAACAAAACCGTAACTAGACAGAAAAAAACATTTATCCAATACATACAGATAATGAGACAATTACCAGCTTTATTTAAATAGATAAACTCAATAATAACCAACGAACTAACAACTCTTCTCTCTAGAATACGCATACCGTTAATATAAAGTATCGCCAACATCTCGGTTTGTTTGTAAACAAATAGTAGGTATATTTAGGCCTGAACAATAACAATTACCAGTAACTGTTATTGTTGTCTCTGTTATAACAAAGCTGTGCGAGTAAGACAGACAAATGTATATGTTGGCTACGTTTTTGTCAGTTTTTTACAAATGAAATGCCTATTCTACAGAGAAGAGTTATTAGTTCGTTGATAATAACCCCCGCGTGGCTTTTACTATATTGAGTGATAATTATTTATTTTAACCACTCAACTGTCACTTGTCAAATTATTTTCTTGTAAATGTCATTAAAATTTTTAATAAAAATATGAATTCCTAAGCTATTTATTGGATAAAACCTTGTATGGCACTCATGGGTAAACCGATATTGTCCTCTCGAAAATTAACCTGCTTGGCTGACGCCTCGCAGGTTAATTTTCTCATGGGCAATATCTCACTTTACCCACTAGTACCATAAATAACTATAATCGCTAAAGGATACGAAGTGTCCGACACTTACCTAAGGGGGTCACCTAGACACAAGACTACTATTCTAAATTTTATAGAATGATTATAAAAAATAATTTTTTGAATTTTCACACATATAAATGTCAAAAATATTATTAATAAAATACGATTTTAACTCCAAAAGCGCAAATAACTATTGCGCTCCTAGTAGAGGTAAATTAAATTTTCTGTGTGAGGTCGTATTTTGTAAACACGACCGAAGACAGAAAAAACTTACCTACGAGTAGCGCACTACCAAGGAGTTAAGCTCTTGTTTTATTAATAATATTTTTAGCATTTATATGTTTGACAATTCAAGAAATCATTTTTTTATGGAATCACTATATAAAATTAGAAATAGTAGTTCTTGTGTCTAGATGTCCTCCTGCGGTAAATGTAAGCACACTTAGTGTCCTTGTGAGGTAAATCGTTTTTTCTGTCTTTAGTTACGGATTTGTTTGTATCACTAAGTGTGCTCGATATAGTACTTTCCATTAATGTCAACTTATCTAGTTGGAGTGAGAAAAAGACTTTTCTGATTTATTTTTACAGGAACTAAAAAAATTTAAGAAAGTTTTTGATTTCTTCTTTCTGGTTGTTTTCTCAGATAGGATTGTTTTTGGTAACTATATTAATTTATTCTTACTTGTGCATCACATTGCAGTAGATGGTAAAAATAGCATGTGATCTTGAACTGCTGATATTCTGTTTAGTTTCACCAGTATGTCTGTTTTTATTGCCCATTCTTAAGAATTGCTTAGCTTCATCACAGTTGAACACTCTTTCCTGGCTAAATCCTTGCACTCTAAAGCCTAAAATTAAAAATAAGCTAAATTGTATTATTATTATTACAGAGGCGGATCCGAGGAAGGATCTAGTGAAGATATGGGAGTGTATTACGATTTTGACATATTCATCATAAATTGAACATTTTCAAGACAAAAAAAAAAAAGATTTTTAACGATTTTAAAAAATCTTTTAGTTATAACTACTGACACTAGCCAAAAAAACAGAATAATGACTACATTAACACAATAACCAACTACCATAGTTACGGTATGCCGTTTACACGGCCTTTCTCACGGCTAAATCTCGATTATTGACTTACCCCGTTGTTTAAGAGATTTGGATTTATAACTCCTGATTAATACTCATACCCCAGAAAAGGGCGTTTACTGTAGTAATAAATTCCGTAGTAATAAATACGTAGTAATAAATACGGTAGTAATGATTATAGTAGTTAGGCCTCATGTAAACATAGTCACAAGCGTTTTTCTCTGAAACTGGTAATTTAATTTGTCTTATTTTATTTTTACCCCTGAAATTATAAAATATCAAAATTTGAGGCAGTTTTACTGTGGCCCAACAACCGCCCTATTTGTGTGCCAGGTTCTTTAATTAAAAAATGGCATGTTCTGTCAAATAATACATGGTTGTACTCACACTTTAATTCTTAATCAAAATTATGTAAAAATATACAAGGTGTTTCATTTAAAAATCAAAAGTTGAGGTAATTTCCGGCGAAACCGGAAGTGACAGATTTTTTTTCAATGTCAAAAATCGCAGTTCTTTCAATTATTTACATCTTCTAACTTTCATTTTGATAAGTTAATAAACAAAAAAGTTATAGGGGTGTACCAGTATTTTGTCCCCCCTGGTATTTTAAGTCCAGGGACTTTTTATCTACCTATCTCTGTTTAAAAAATGCTATAAACAGAGACAGGTAGATAAAAAGTACCTGGGCTAAAAATATAGTAAGTACCCATGGTGTAAACCTTAGAGGATTGAAGGGATATTGAGTTAGCATCCATATACCTAATACACTGAGATATTCTGGGCGTAACATCCAGCGCGCTTCCGATGTTGGAGTGAGATAGATAACATGGCGTACTTTTACTGTCATCTGTTTCATCAAGCAAGATAGTAAATTAAAAATCACACAGTAAACATTTTAAAAACAGATTCGAATATTGAATGTGCAAATATAATTAGTAGTTTATTTTATAAAACATAACTATATTCTATACACAAACATATACTATTCAAACCTGTTATAAAAATATTTACTGTGCGATTTTGAAAAAACAGACCATATATACTTAAACTGACCAATGAGAAGCAAGACCCAGGGTCTCTTATTACATGAGTCTTATGCAAAACATGTAGGGCCTATAATTCTCTCTCTAATGCTCACTGTGTCTCCCTTCAATCCTCTAAGGTGTAAACTAAGCCATAAATTACCTTTTAGAAGAAGAGGTGGTTTGTTATTATTTTGCAACAAATCAAATACTTTTTCATTGTAAATTTCAATAAATGAGACTGAAATATCAACTTCATAATCTTCATTCAGTTCAAAAAACTCTTCTATAGTTCTTGGGATTAATCCCACATCTTTGGGGTCATCTACCTAAAAAACAAAAAAATTCTAAACAAAAAAATTAATACAAATAGTCAATACTAAGTCGAGTTTTGAGCCTCCTCTATGGTTTGGTAGAGTAACTTATTATGAAGCTGAAGTTTGCAACGTTTTTTTTTCAACGAAAATTCAAAGAGTATATTAAAGTACTAGTTTCATAACAAACGTTTTTAGCGCACGAGTACAAGTTTAGAAAACAAGCTGCTTGCGGCGAGTTTTCTAAAGTACTTGTGCGCTATACTGGAAATTCAATAAAATCTGCAGTGATTCAGATGCGAATGTGTTGTAAAAGAAGATCATACCAATTTGGGTGCGCCTCACGTAATATCGTCGAACCTTCGCAAAGGCGGACCCCTTATACAAAAGCAGTAGGTTTTATTGAATTTCCAGTATAAAAACGTGTTATGGAATAAGTGCTTTAATATACTATTTGAATTTTCAATGCAAAAAACGTTGCAAACTACAGCTTCATAATAAGTTACTCTACCAAACCATAGAGGAGGCTCAAAACTTAACTTAAAATTGACATAACTTATTGGGGGCATCACAAGATTTTTTTTATATTTTGTTGTTCAGCATTGGAAGTAAAATTTTTATTTAAGTACATCTAAAAATCTTATATCACACTGGAAATTATTTTATAAAACCTTTATATTAAAATTTTCTGAAGCTGTAGCTGACTGAAATGGGCCTCCCCAAAAGGCTAAAAATATATCCAATAACCTTTCAGCATATCAGCATAGGGGTTTGGTAATTTTTTTCTATATAAAGTGTATTTCTTAGAAGGGAAGCCTAGAATCTAGGCCTCCTCTCAGAAAAAGCCCTTGACCTGGTTGCTGTTCCATAGTTAAACATAGAGTGTCTAGAATTGACAAATTTTGCACTATTGTATATCCAGGGCCATAGGAGGAAATGATAATGCATTCAGAGGGGCCCAGCAACAAACTATTTTTTACATTTTATAGAGAACCTGGGCCCAGATATTCTCTAATGGCCCTGTAAATCTATAGATATCAAACCACATAACCTTACTGGTCTAGGTTTTTTTTGCATGTTTGGGGCTTATTTTTTAACTTGAAACCTTTAAAAAGCTTAAAAATCAACCAGTTGAAATACAAACCCCCTAAGCTAGAGTTCCGACTGGTCGGAACTATAGCAACTTCCATAAATGAACCACTGATCTTACCTCTGGGTTTGTACCCATAGTAAATGTTTTACCAGTTCCAGTCTGTCCATATGCAAAAACGGTACAATTAAACCCTTTCTTAACATTACCGACCAGGTTTTTAACAGTTTCATTGTAAATAGTCTCTTGCTCTGCATCTTCAACAAATATGTTATCAAACTGATATGTTTGAGGTCGATCAGTTACAACTAGCACCTAAAATACCAATTTTGTTATTCTATAATACAATAAATGATATAATTAACATACTGGCAGTTCTTTATTATTTATCACTTGTATGGAAGATGAAAAAGTAGAGTCTGTGGTTATATGAGGACGGATTCTTACAGAAACACTCACGAAATCGTCTTTTTTGTTCATTTTGGCGAAAATTACACTACACTTAAATTATACTAGTTTACAACATTTCACTTTTTAAAAATAGGCAATATTTATTAATTTTTAATGAGTTTTATACAAAAAAAAAAACGACACGCCAAAACCAAAATTTCAAACATGTCAAAACTCGAAAAATAACCGTCACTAGCAAAATGTGCGCTTGTTGCCAGCTTATCAATGTTCAAATAACCTCCCTCAAAATTATTACTTTTTACAGCATAAATAGGTTAAATACAAGAGCTTGATCAATCTTATAAATAAACTTAGAATAAACAAAATACATATGTTATATTTTCAACGATAAACTTTGTTGTTTTCTGGAAGTTTTCATCCAAAAAAGAATCAATGAGGGGAAGGGGCTATATGAATGGCAACAGTGTACGCGTCGTTTTTATTTGAGTCATTTGACCTACTGCGCTTTTAGAACTACTCGGCTTACCTGTAAACAACGTGTTTTGAGGTTAGGAAAAAATAAAACGCATTTTGCTTGCAAAACACCCATTTATTAGTATTATGGCATTGTGTGATGCGGAAAAAACGTTTGTCCTTCATGGAGTAGAGGTTAATATTTTCCACATTTTTCTGTTACTATTTTATTGATGAATTTCGGTTTTAGGAAAACTTTCGTATTGATGGTAGGGAAAGAGATGACTATCGTCCTATGGAACTAGAAACGGATATTGTATCACACGCTTTTGGTTCTGCCAGGCTTAGGTTAGCAAATACTGATGTCTTGGTTGCTGTTAAAATAGAAATTGATGTACCATTTCCAGAAAGACCAAATGAAGGAAAAATTGATTTTTTTGTAGATTGGTAAGAATACTGCAAAATATCTCTTATTTTTACAAAAAAAAAAAATGAGAAAAATAAAAAAAACAGAAAAAGTCGTTTTAACCCCACCCTGAGTTTTGTCAAAAACAATGCTAGCTGAGAACTTTATAGTCCAGTCATATATATTCTGTGCGATTTTTAATTTACTATCTTGCTTGAAGAAACAGACCATAGTAACCTGAATGGAAAATTATTACATATCTAACATGCACAAACCATTATCTATCTTTTTTCAAAAAATATTTTTCCTAACCCTTAAATTAGGGGTAGTTTAATCGTGTATTTTTTTACTAAAATGCCTCCGGCCAACCATCCTATTACACCGAAGGGGGTATTATTATATATTTAATATGAAAATATCATTATACATCTTTCTTAAAAAAATCATCCCCCTAACCCCAGAATTAGGGGTAGTTTACTCTTGTAATTTTTTATTAAAATGTCCCCATCAGCTGTCCTAATATTCTGACTGGAGTATTATTCCATATAAAAAAAAATTATATGTCTTCTGTAAAAAGTTCATCACCCTAACCCCTAAATTAGGGGTAGTTTACTTGTACATTTGTTACTTAAAAATTTAATAATAATACTTTAATCACAGTAAAAGGATATATATTTTGATAAAAAATTACACGAGTAAACTACCCCTAATTTTACGGTTAGGGGGTCGATTTTTTTGTGAAAGATGGATAATAGTATTCACATACTAAATATATAATAATACTTCTGTACAGGACGGTCGTTCAAAGTATTTTAGTAAAAAAATACAAGAGTAAACTACCCCTAGATATGTAATAATTTTTTGTTAGGAATACTAGGACAGCTCTGCCTTCTAAGCTGAAAGGTCCTATCTGTGTATGTTAAGCCTATGTAGATAGGACCTTTCAGCTTAGCACGGCAGAGCTAGTCTGAGCATTTTAGTGAAAAATGACATGAGTAAACTACCCCTAATTAAGGGGCGGGGATAATCATGCCTGAATCGACCTTGTACTGCTTCTTTTTTCAGTTCGGCAAATGCAACACCTGATTTTGAGGGCAGAGGAGGTGAAGATTTGGCCATTGAGATCTCAAACTGCCTTGCATCTGCATATAAATCTCCCAAAGTATTTGATTTAGAAAAATTGTGTATTGTAAAAGGCAGAAAATGTTGGAAGATTTATGTTGATATACTTGTAAGTACTTTGGAATTATAAATCCAAAATTTTTAGATTAATAAAATCTAAACTTTTAAAATAGATATTTTGTAATAACTTGTATTTTTCCTTTATGAGGATAAAAAGTAACACTTCTCACTAGGGTGAAAAAATGACACCTCCCTATGTGGAAAAGAGGGACTTTTTTCCCAAGTAAAAAATTAGCACTTTTCTCCCTAGGGTGAAAAAGTGGCACTTTATTCCCTAGGGTGAAAAAGTGGCACTTTATTCCCTAGGGTGAAAAACTGACACTTCTCTAGGTAAAAAAGTGATACCTCCCGAGGTGGAAAAGTGTGACATTCATCCCAAAGAAGAAAGTAGCATTTTCATCCCTAGAGAACATGTGACAATTTCCTCCCATAAATAAGGGAAGAAAAGTAACATTTTTACTTTGTTTTCTTATAGCTACTTGAATGTGGGGGAAACTTGTTTGATGCAGTATCATTGGCTGTTAAGTCTGCCCTTTGGAATACCCAAATCCCTCAAATAAAATCAGTTAATGTTGATGGAAATAATATAGAAATAAATGTAAGTGAAGAAATTTACAATTGTGAAAGGCTTGATGTAAAATTGGCCCCTATTATGGTAACAGTTTGTAAAATAGGTGAGTTTTTACGAAAAAAATATGATCTCTTGACTAAAGAATTAAAAATCCTAAAATAGATAAAGTGCTTTATTACCCTCCTGGGGTGTAGGGCTTACGACAGAGATTCTACTGCCCGTCTGTTACAAAAATATATGATATTATAAAAGTATGTATGTTAAATAGTTATATAATAAAATTAGGAGAAAAAAAATAAAGTCTAAAATAAATATGTACAATCCAATTTTCACTAATTGTTTAAGTTCGTCATTAGTTCATACACTGTCTGTGTGGGGAATCTGTATCTGGGATGATTTGCTGTGCGTTCTCCGAATAGGTCTTGAATTATCTCGAAGTTTATTTCCCTTTGTGAAAATTTAGCATCCTAAAATATATTTATTGTTTTTGTTTTTCAAAAAAAAACTTTTTTATTTTTTTTTCGATATTTTTGAAAAAAAAATAATTTTGTTTTATTTTTTTAGGTGAGCAGTGTATAGTTGATCCAAACCAAGCAGAAGAGCAGTGCTCAGTTGGTTCAGTAGTGGTTTGTTGTTCAGATGGTCAATTTAGTACCATTTTGCAGAAAGTTGGATCACTGCATCCAAAAACCTTGATGGAATGTTTAAAGATGGGCTTAAACGTGGCCCAAAAATTGGATGAAGCCCTTTGGGAAACACTAGGGCGAATACCAGTGAATCAAGATATTGGATTTCTTAAATAATTTCATTTTTAATATAGGTTTAAAATATTTTAAAATTGCATTTTCTTTTTCAACCATCAATTTATTGCATACAAGAATTTTAAATGTAAATGTTAAATAACTCATTACTAAAATCTTTTTTTTTTGGCTTTATAATTCTATGTTTGGTTCTTGATGGGTAAAAATTTACTTTTAAATGCATTTATCTTCAAAATGGTTTTTCTTTTACAATTTATTAAAACCAAGAAACTTACATTCCATGCGGTCCATCCTCTTAAGACTATTACAATTTATTGTTTTTATAACTATTTTCTTAAATATTTCAAATTAATCTATTAAATAAATATTTTAACTTACGTTATTTTACATAATTACACATTTGTTTTTCTTACAAATGAATCACAAGTAATACATATCACAAATACAATAATACTTATTTATATTAATAAGTTATAGAAGGTTTAAGCTTAAAGTGTGTTTTTTAAAACTATTTTTAGGAAAGGAAATAAGTGGTAAAGATTTAAGATAATTTGGGAGAGAATTAAAACATGATACCCCACTACAGTAAATGCAATTTTTTCCAATATTTGACTTTACACTTAAAACATTTATGTTAAGTGTTTGGTCATGAGCTTCACACCGTTTTGTAAATTTTATGCTTGAATGTCTTGTGTTATCAGATATTTGTTTGATAAATATGTTTGTTTGATAAAAGTATACTGCATGCAGTGACATTATTTTCAAATTTTTATAGAGGTCTGCAGTGTGCACACTGCAACGCATGCGTTGTCCAAGGTAGAGAAAATATGATTTTTAGAGCTTTATTTTGCAATATTTTTAGAGGATTTAAGTTTTTTTGAGTCGTTTGATACCATAAGATGGTTAAGTATTGCAAATGGTTGTGAATTAGAGAGTGATAAATTGATTTAAGAAAACTTTTGTTAATATTTTTTAAGCGGTACAGTACTCCTACCACTGGAGCAATTTTTTTCCTAATCAAAGCAGTATGATCGTTCCATGACAATTTCTCATCTATCAACAGGCCAAGATACTTGGTGGTTTTTATGTAATTTAAGATTTGGTTTTCAAATTGTATAGCACTTTTATTATTTATTTTACTTCTACATACCACCATGTATCCTGACTTTTTAATGTTAAGTGTAAGTTTATGAGCTTTTAACCATGAATTTATAATGGTCATATCATGACTAATCCACCCTCTTATTTCCTCTATTGATGAAGAAAAATAAATTATGGTCGTATCATCTGCATATAGACTAATTTTTCCTTTTAGTTTTAGTTTACTTATTGAATTTATATATATTAGGAACAAGGTCGGGCCCAAAATTGATCCCTGAGGCTGCCATATTGAATCAATTTTGGACTCAAGACATAGCCATTTGCAGATACACTTTGTTTCCCATCTATCAAATAGTTTTTAAACCAACCTAGACAATTACCTCTAATTCCTATTAGTTTTAACTTCTCTAATAATATTTTAAAGTTGACAGTGTCAAATGCCTTGCACAAGTCAAGTGACACAAGGGCGGCTTTGAGGTTTTTATCCATATTAATTTGTACCTCTGATATGAGATCAACCGCTGCAGATGTTGTGTCATGTTGTGACATGCGGAAGCCATATTGACACTGGTACAGGAAATTGATTTCATTTAAGTAAGTTACAAGTTTAATATTAACAATTCTTTCAAAAACTTTTGATAATATTGGTAAAAAAGACACAGGTCTATAGTTATTGCACTGATCTTTATCACCATCCTTAAATAATGGAGTTACTATGGCTACTTTGCAGCTTGTTGGAACCTCACCACTGACCAAGGACTGATTAACACATTTGCAAAGAACTGGGGTTATCTCATCAATACAAAGTTTCACAGATTTTGCATCAATACCATCTACTCCACTTGCCTTTCCAGCTTCCAGATTTTGTATAATTTTCCTTATTTCTTTTTCTTCTACCGCTTCAAATTCCATTACTTTGTCACGTTTTGCTTCATACTGCTCGTCAAGTTGTGTATAAGGTATTTTATTAGCAAGGCCTTTTCCAACGCTAATAAAAAAATTGTTTAGTTCTTCACAGACTTCTTTACCTACTTCTGTTTCTTCATTTACAGATTTAATTTCGGTTATTTCCTTTCTTAGATTTTTTTTATTGGTTATTATTTGATTAATCATTTGCCATGTTTTTCTGTTATCTCCATTAATCTTTTTTGAACATTTTTCATAGTACTCTTAGCTTCTTGAATTTTATTTTTAACTTTTTTTGTAATATTTCTAGTTTTCTTTTATAGTATAAATTTTCTGGATTTTGTTTATTTTTCTTATACATGTAATTTTTTTCCTTTATTAAATCCAAAACATCATTTGTAATCCATACTTTATGGTTTTTCTCCTTAAATTTATAATCCTGGTAAAAGGTATTATCTTCAAAACATTTTACAATTGAATTGTAATTTTCATCAATTGGATTTGCAGAGTTGTAATTTTCGTTTAAGCTCTTCAAGGATATCTTAACTTTTTCAATATTGACAGTTTTTTTCTTAATTTTTTGTTTTTCTTTAATTAATGCAGAATTTTTGAGACTTAAAATTTGTAGTTCATGATCACTAATATCGGTTCTAATAACAGCTAAATTATCAAAAGTAGTGTCACAGTTTGTTAATCCTGCGATGTTATAAGGCAGACACTTTTTTGTGTATTTTTACATAAAAAAATATATTTCGATAAGAAAAATTAAAAAAAATTCACCAAAAAAGTTTTAGGCAAAAAAAACAAAAAATCCACACGGTTTCGAATTGAATTTTTTTTTTTACCCGACTTGCGGAAACAGGTAATGTCTTTTGTAGGTTAGTATGTATATATGCTTGTATACAAATATGTAAGTTTGCAGGTTTTTGTTTTAAACTATTTTTTATGCACTTTTTAAAACTTACAAAAATGAAATTTTTGAAATTTCGTTACCCAATACTCATGTAAAATTGGAAAATTTTATATGGGCCGTAATTTTTTGCTAGACCCCCAAGTCAGTTAAGTAATTGTTGGTTGAACATTTGAACCATTTTAGCCTAAATATTTTGCTGGGCAAAAAATATCTTATGAACTCACGTGTTCATAAATTTGTCCGAAATAGTTACTATACTTTCCGCAAGGACCTTGCCTGGTATTTAATTACTTTGATTACTAATATTTATAGTAAAGTTTTGTGTCTAACAGCTTACCCTGCTACTCTAAAATAAACAGACGTCAATGTTAAAACTCGATATTTTTAAAGATTACTAGTCTGCATAAAAAATCCTAAATTTTTATTATTATTATTACAAACAGTAAGCGGCAGGGCCGATAAGACTGTGTAATATATAAAATGCTATTCTTAAATAGTTGGTAAACACAAGTATCTAAATAATCACAGTTAAAATCAGATAAAACTTAAAGTATAAAATAATGTATAAAACAAATAAAAATAAAATAAAAATTAATTAGCAAAAAAAAAAATTGAAATAAACTTAACAAATATATCACAAAGTGTAGTGTATAAAGTTATTTATCCATGAAGTCATTTCATTGTACAGACGATTTTTAAACTGATTGATTGAGAGGTGGCGTTCACAGTGTCCTCACTTAACATGTTCCAGTGATACACTACTCGATTAGATAAAAAGTTTTTTTGAAGCAATTTGGCGCACCTTTTAAAAGTTTTTTATTGTGACCTCGGAGGTTTTGGTTGTTTTGAGCGAAATGAAAGATGTCCAAGTTGCATGTGTAATGACCATTAACTATTTTAAAAGTTTCAATCAGATCACCTCGCAATCTTCGCTGGCATAGAGTGGGTATGTTAAGCCTCTGTAGTCGGATTTCGTAGGTCAAATTTGCACACAAAATGCGTGCGGAAAGTTATTTTCCGCACGCTAGTAGAAAAAAAACGGTTTCGTCCCTTCAATAGCATTATAACAAAGTATATTTTAAAATACTACTGCAAACAAAATAATATTTTTCCCTCTTTTACTTTCAAAAGGTTTTCGAAAAATGAAAAAAAAAATACTGTTGTCAACGAAATAATACTTTTCCCTATAGGCCTAGGTTCATTAAAATCAAAAACAAAAAAAAACAAAATTTTCAAGTTTTTCAAAAAAAAAAAATTGTTTTTTCGTAAAACGAAAAATAAATTGAAAAAAATTGTTTTTACCTCATTTTACCTAAGGACACTAAATCTGTAAACTCTAGTTCAGTTTCCTTAGTAGTGGCTGCGCCACAGATCTAGTGTCCTTAATTTTACCCCCTTACCCCATCCCGATTTTTACGAAAAACAACAAAAAGTCTAGAACTTTGGATAATCAACCTGTGGTCCAAACTTGAAGTCTTTATGTAGAAGCGTTCTTGAGTTATCGTGGTCACAAATTTCCCGGACACACAGACCGACCGACGGAAATCATTTTTTGGATATAAACGTCCAGAAACGTAAAAAAAGCAATAATAGTTTTTCGAATTTTTTTACTAACGCATGACTTCGCTTGGGAAAATAAAATATTTTTATTAAAAAGCAATAGTTTGCCTCGCCCCGATTTTTCTGAAAAACGATTTTAGCCTAGAACTTTGGATAAGAAACCTATGGTTCAAATTTGAAGTTCTTAGCTCAAAGCGTTCTCGAGTAATCGGGGTCATAAATTTCCCGGACCGACAGACATTTTTTTACGAAAATCCTTTTTTATATATATAAACGTCGAGAAACAACAAAGCAATAAAAAAATTTCAGTGTTTTTTACTATCACAGGGAAAGTAAAACAAACATTCTGTCAGATCATTAAAATGATTTTATTAAAATAAAAAAAAATAATTTGGAGTATAGGATAAATGTATTTACAGTTTAAATATAACTACAGCACTAACTTAAAAATAATTTTTTTCAACAAAAAGAAAAAATTTCAAAATATGTAAAGTAAAAGAAATGTGTAGATTTATATATATATACCTACTGTTGTATTTAAATAAATATTTTACGCAGTTACGTGTAATTTATTTTCCATAAAAATCAGTAAAAGTTTTTGGGATAAAATTCTTTAGTGAAAAAGATCAATTTGATTATTTTAATCATCTATAAAATACTAGATTGTAATAAATATAACCTAAAACTATTAAATAATTTCTTTTATGTTTAATCCGAATCTGAATCATCAAAATTATATTTTTTAGGCGCTGCCCTTCTAGCCGTCTCTTTTTTGGGTACAAACTCTTCATCTGACATTTTATCGGCTTGGAAATCATCATCATCATCGGAACTAACCATCTTCTTTTTAGCCTTTTTTGGTTTACTTCCCTCTGAATCACTGTCGTCCTTCTTCTTTTTCTTCCTTGGTTTCTTTTCTTTAGGTTCCTTTTTTGCTTTTGGTTTGCTCATAGCATCAAACTCATCTTCTTCCGAATCAGTCTGGCTTGATTTTGGTGCTTTTCGTTTCTTCTCTTTTGGTGGTTCTTCTTTCTTTTTCGGCTTGCACATCGTATCAAATTCATCTTCTGAATCTGAAATTGCTGGTTTCTTCTTTTCTTTCACAGGTTCTTCCTTCTTTTTACCTACTAAACTGTCAAAAAGGTCTTCCGAGCTTTCTTGTAGTGCTGGAGGAGGTGCGTGTTCACTATCGCTGTCACTTACTGCTATTGTTTCTGGTTTATTACTGTTGTTCAATACTGCATCATTATCAAAAAGTTCTGGTTCGTTATCATCTGACTCTTCTTTATTATCATCATCTGAATCTAGGCTGTATTTGATGACTTTTGTCGCTGCTCTTCTGCTCTGTACTCGTTCTTTTTGTGAGGGTACTGGTGATTCATCTGAATCGCTGTCTATTATGTTGTCATCTTCTTCATCGCTGGATCCCTCGAACTTTCTCGCTCGTTTTTTCTTCGGTGATTTTCCTGGAGATCCATTTGCTGAAAAAGAGAAGATGCAACATTAGGGTGGACTTTTTTTATTATTTTTTTTTATTAAATAAAAATTATCTTATTATTTTGTTTATTATAGATGGATGATACCGCACCGATTCAGGCAGGACTGAGGGCTTGGGTCATGGATTTGGCTGATTTTTTTATGTGTAGCCCACCGAGGTTAGAGAAAAACCTCCAGGGGATTTTATTCAAAACCCCCCGTTTCGAAAATATGATTTTTTTATTTTTTTTTCAATTTTTAAAATTCTCGAATATGAGACGTGCAATAACTCAAAAACTGTTTAACCTAGAGAACTGCGGTTTTCGCCATTAAAAAAAATCTATCAAATTTTTAGTTTTGATAGTTTCTTGTTTTTCCAAGATGGCGGCAAAAAAATTTAAAGCCATTTTTTTTGCCGCCATCTTGAAAAACAAAAAACTATCGAAACGAAACTAATGCGATTTAATAGAAATAAAATATTTTTTTTATTGGTGAAAACCGCAATTCTCTAGGTTAAATAGTTTTTAAGTTATTGCACGCCAATGTCAAATTTTTGAGAAATTTAAAAAATTTTAAGAAAAATTAAAAAAATCATATTTTCATATAAAATCCCGTGAAAAAGTCCAAATGAAACGGGCATAAAATAGGACATGCAGACAGTAGTTTTAACCAGAAAACTAGAATTTTTCCACGGCTGTTGCGGAAAAAGTTGGTAAAATTCTGTTTTTTGGCCATTATTGGTTCTAGCAAAAAAATAACAAAAAAGTTCTATTTTTTTATTTTTTAAATCAAAAGTACACATAATTAGTAGTTGATCCTAAAAGTTTGCCGCCATATTGGATCCGCCATTTTGAATTTAATATTTTTAAAAACATATTCGGTTTCAGCATCCTCGAAAATCCCTGAATACCAATTTTCATTAGAATCTAATAAAATCTAACAGTTTTGGCCGCCATATTAGATCCGCCTTTTTGAATTTTGTATTTTTATAAACAGATTCGAAAACCCCTTGTTACTAATTTTTACGATACTGAGGCCAAAAGCCGAGTTTTGGCCAAAAACGAAGGTCTCCTGGCCCATAGTGGATTGGGTCACTCTAACGTAAAAAGAATGTCCCTCGGGACCTTCAGGTACCCTATTATAACCTACCTTTACTACTAAAGTTCAGTTTTGTTTGCTTTAATCCATCTGTAGGTTTCTTTTTATTGCCCCGTCGTTTCTTCTCGATTTCTTCTGGTGTTCCTAGTTTATCCTTTAGCGTCTTTTTACTCATCACCATTTCATCAAACTCATCTTTTTCTTCTTGCTGAAATAAAATTAAACTAATTTAAATACAACAACAAATAAATAATAAATAATAAAGCAGGTCACAGCATAAATAAACCCAGTTAATGTGTCAAATTTATATTAACTTTTTTTTCTTTCGGATTCTTATCCCTTAATTTGGTAATGTGTAGTATATGATACATGAATTTTAGGATAACAAAAATAGTTATTTACAGTACAAGTGAGGTAAGTAGGATATTATTCACAAAAAAAAAAGTTGACTGATGAGGCTCCTGGGTCGAGTGGGTTAATTTTTGAGTGAATAATGTTACTTACCCCACGTGTGCTTTACAACATTTTATCCAATACCTCTTAAAAACACTTGTCAATCAAATTTACAAATGACATTTCCACTAAATTTACTTGACATTTCAATATAATGTCATTTTTCGGTGATTAGAAATTTCATAACACAACTTGTTTACAGGATGATTAAAACGTCATTTTCATTGAATAAAATGTCAATTGTAAACTAACAGTAATAGTAGGTATTGGATAAAAATTATTTGCCAAAAAAAAATTATTTGGCAATGGCAGTTATGATACAAGTCAGTATTAAGTCACGTGACTTATTTTAAATATTTTTTTTTTCATAAATGTTTACCATTGATGTATCTAAATTTCCCCTTAAAAGATTTTTTATATACTTCATCCCAAAGAGTGTTTGCCAAATTAAGGGTTAAGTAAAGAACTTTTCTACATAATAATCTGAAGATTTTTTTTTTGTCACACTAACCGGATTTCTTTATGCAGGGTCACATATAACGCTTTGCATTTTATAGTAGTCTTCGCAGTGGATAGTATATTGCGTTTCCTCTTGATATAATTCAGTATTTTTATGAACGTAAAGTTTTCTAAAAATCTTGAGTTTGTAGGACTTTTCCTTCTATTATTATTGTGTGGCGTCCCCTATAACTTTTTTTTTATGAATGGATTAGTATTTTTATGAATGGATTAATATGAATATTTCTACAAATTAATGTATTCTAAAAATTTGGACTTTATCGCACTTTTTCTTCTTTTTTTTTTAAACATTTCGCCTCCTATAACTTTTTTGTCTTTTAACCCTCTGTGGCTCCTTGTTACGTTTACGTAACATACCCATATGGATTTAATTAAGGTAAATGTATTGGGTTTTATATAACCTTTATTATGCATCTATCTACAGCTTTAATGCATTTTTTGATGCCAAAGTCTAATATATATTTTTTAAAGGTATTTTAATGTTAGGCTGTCAATACTTTGCCTAGTTTAAAAAATGTTGATGTTTAATAGTATATTATTCAATGAGTGTATAATATTTGGGACACGAGCCGATAGGCGAGTGGCCTAATCACCCGAATGATTAATAGCTCTTATAAACGAGTAGAATACTATACTTTATCCACGGCTGTTTAAACGGTTTATTTTTACAGACCGGTGATTAATAGACCTATTAATCACGGCCCTGGATAAAATTATTTTTTTGTAGGGAGTACCAGATTTAAAAAAATTTCTTAGCTCCAATTTAAAAAGCCTTTGGATTAAAAAATATATATTCAATTTTTTTTCTACCTGTAGAATTAATTCGGGCTATAGGGGGTTAAGGCATTTTTTTTTTCCAAAAACAATATTTATATATTCTCTCATATAGGGGTGGCGGTAGCTCAGTCGTGAACGCCTCGATCTAGTATTCGAGAGGCCGGGGTTCAATCCTCGGTTGTGGAACAACTTTTTCACAGAAATAAAATACCGTCGTTTCCCCACCACGTTGGCTTGTGCTGCCGAAGATCTAAGCACACAGTACAGAAAAAGGTTTTCAGTGGATAATGCCACATAGCACTCGGACCTGTGATACTACCCGGGCGCACCGAGAGGGAGCAGCAAGGTAGCTGTCAGGTCTGTTCGCCGAGCTCACTTTAAGGGTTTTCAAGCAACCAGGATATGTACTAAGGCTGCAAGCGAAAATGATCCTTAAGCAGTTTGGTGCCGGTCCAAGTGCACTGGCAGCCAATAAACTTCAAAGCCGCTCACTTAGCCAAAAAAGCCGACAAAACGAGGTTCGGATTCCTCGCTAAACTGTAGGTCCTGGGGTACAACAACAAAAATCCTCGTTAGAGTAGAAAAACTAGTAACACAGGGGTAGGCAAAAAGGACCATATGGTTAGTTGCCAGGCTTGACCTCCCCAACATTACTACTACTACTTCTCTCATATAACTTTTTTTCTGAAAGTATTATAGCGATAGGATGTAAAAAAAGTGACAAACAGGCGGACGGACAGAATTTTTTCAAATATTAAGAACATAATCGATAAAAATTATATATAAAATTTTTTAATCTGGGCGGTTTTTTAACGATTTTGGAAAATTATAACAACACAGGACCACAAAAGCATCCAAAAATACGTAGAAAAAATATAGTCTGGTTTATGAAAAACTAATTTTTTTTTGTGGTCTTGTGCTAATGTATAATACTTTTCTCGTCATAAGACTGCAAAGAGTATAAAAACGATGACTTATCGTCAAAAAAAAAACACATTCATAAAGATTTTTGATTTCTTTTGTAAAACGTTTTTTACTTTTCTCGAGGAATTTTTATTGTTTTTTTTATGCGTTCTCGACGTATTATATACAAAAATGATAAGTTCCATAAAAAATAATTGTCGATCTGTCTGTCTGGGATAGTTTGTGCACGATAACTCTAGAACACTTTGAGCTCCAAAGTTCTAGGCTGAAATTTTTGGTAAAAATTCGGGATGATGTAAAAACTATGTTTTTTAATAACTTTTTCAAAAAAAATAGATTTTTTTGAATTCCTTGTTTTGAAAGAAAATACAATTTTTTTGAAGACAGGGGAAAGTATTCTTTTGTTGGCAGCAATATTTTACTTACACTATCAGCTATGTTTTCCTTTTTAACACGAGTTCCTTTCTTTTCCTTCATAGTTTTGTATGTTTGAATTTTCTTCTTAAGATCATCTGAAATAGTAGGAACAACACGTTGACCCATTGGAGATGGCATGGTTTCCATGAGGTTCTTCTTTTTACCCTGTTAAAAAAACAACAAATAAATAAAGCATGGTGTCCAGCAATTCTAAAATGGTATTTTCCGACCTTCCAGGTTTTTCAGGGAGATAAAGAAATTACTATGGTCTGTTTTTTCAAGCAAGATAGTAAATGAAAAATCGCACAGTAAATATTTTTACAACAGGTTTGAATAGTATGTTTGGTAATACACTTCTGCTCAAAAATATCGGCCCACCTAAAAAAATACACATTTTTGAATGCAAATATCTCCAAAACTATTTAATGGATTTATTCGATCTTTTTTTTATTTTGAAGCTTGAACTTTTAGCTCTTACTTACTGGAATAAAAATTATCAAACATCTTTTTTTATACCGGCAGCAATGAAAAGTGCACAGCTATGTTTTTTTACTGCACCTTTCGATATGCGCATGGTTTGCCACTGCATATTTTTTTACAATTTAATTAATTGATTTTATAGCCTAATTAAATGGAAGTAATCTCTTTTTAAATTTTTTAATTTTCCTTTTCTCGTTTAGGAGATATAAGGTTTTTTCTAAAAATGTACATTTTTGCAAGTAACAAAAAAACTACGCAATGGATTTAATTGATTTTTTTTTTAATTTGAAGCTTAAATCGTAAACTTTTATTTATTTAATTTAGGTTTCTGTTGGAAACATGTTTAAACTGAGTTTACATTGCTTAAATAGTCATGTTTTTTTTACTCGATCTTTTTTGTTGCAATTTAAACACAAACTCAAATCTTTCCATAAGTTTTAAAACTTATTCTAATAGCCACACTTATTGTGACTGATTCCGTCTTTTATTTTTTATCATAAGTCTTCTCATTTAGGAGAAATTATGTTTTTTTGGTAAATAAGGACTTTTTAAGTGGTGGGCTAGTGCCACCCCTGTAACTAACTTTTTTATGATTGACAAGACTTGTCACTTATGTGACAATACTTTTTTAACTCGTTAAAATTTTATTTAATTGTATTATTTAAATGGAAACAAGTCCGGAAGTAGCTGCCCAAGCTGTAGCTCTGCTACAAGAAGGGCACAGTCAGCGTTTTGTTGCTCAACAGTTAAATATTACGAGAGCAGCGGTAAGAAGAGTATTCCAACGTTTTGAGGAGACCGGTTCCTTTAGTAGACGCCAAGGAGCTGGCAGACATAGGTGCACGTCCGCTCGGGATGACCGATTTATCGAGCTTAATTCCCTGCGGAATCGTCGTCTAAATTCAGTTAATTTTGGAAGAGCACGTCGTACCTTACGCCGGATTTATAGGCGATGACTTTATTTACATGCAAGACAATGCAAAGCCGCATACCATTTTTAAAACCTAATTCTGTATGAAAAACATTGGGAAATATGACTATAACGTCTATAATATTTATGTAGATAAATTTTAACTATAGTGTATACACATTGATAACCTAGCCTCAACCGTGTAATGTTGGTTAGTTTTAGTGTTTTGTTAAATTAAATTGAATGTTTTATTGACCATAATGTAATGTAACTAATAATAACGAAAAACAGCATTGTTGTAAAAAAACATACACGTTTTTTTGTGTTTATAATTGTTATTAAATAATTTTAATAAAATTTAAAATTTGTTTATTGTTATTTTATTTGATAAAATATTTTGTTTAAAAAAATTAAAAAGCAAAAAGTCCTTAAAAAGACGTTAGAACTTGTTTTTGGAGTACCATTAGAGATTTAAACAGTCTGTGCAAAGTTCGTTCGACATATATGCCTCAAAACGCAGTCTGAGCTGGGAACCAAAAAGTTGCTAACGCAGAAAACGTGTTAATTAAATGTATTTATTTAAGCTAAAGTTATAGAAGTGCAATAGATCTTTATATTCTATCGACGCTTTTCCGTCATATACAGTTTTACAGGGGTGGCACTAGCCCACTGATTAAAAAGTCACTTTTTCCGAAAAACTTTAATTTCTCCTAAATGAGAAGACTTATGATAAAAAATAAAAGAAGGAATCAGTCACAATAAGTGTGGCTTTTAGAATAAGTTTTAAAACTTATGGAAACATTTGAGTTTGTGGTTAAATTGCATCAAAAAAGATTGGGTAAAAAAAACATGACTATTTAAGCAATGTAAACCCAGTTTAAACACGTTTGCACCAGAAACTTAAATTAAATAAATAAAAGTTAAGGACTTAAGCTTCAAATTAAAAAATAAATCAATTAAATCCACTGTGTAGTTTTTTTGTTATTTGCAAAAATGTTTATTTTCAGAAAAAACCGTATATCTCCTAAACGAGAAAAGGAAAATTAAAAAGTTAAAAAAGAAATTACTCCCATTTAATTGGCCTATAAAATCAATTAATTAAATTGTAAAAAAATATGCAGTGGCAAACCGTGCGCATATCGAAAGAAGCAGTAAAAAAACATAGCTGTGTAATTTTCATTGCTGCCGGTTTAAAAAAAAGATTTTTGATAATTTTTATTCCAGTAATTAAGAGCTAAAAGTTCAAGCTTTAAAATAAAAAAAAAGGTCAAATAAATCTATTGAATAGTTTTGGAGTTATTAGCATTTGAAAATGTGTATTTTTTTAGGTGGGCCGATATTTTTGAGCAGAAGTGTAGAATATAGTTATGTTTTATAAAATAAACTACGCAGTATATCCGCACATCCAATATTCGAATCAGTTGTGAAAATATTAACTGTGCGATTTTAAATTTACTATCTTGCTTGAAAAAAAAAAGTCTAGAAAAATACAAGAAGTGCTTGTACTTCACGGTTCGCCGTTATTCACTTTTAGTTCGACTTTGGAATACACTCAGTTTTCTTGTAAGTATAATTTTTTTATTTTACTATTTTATTTTTAGGGGGAGGGGGAGAGAGATAGAAAGATATATTTAATAATTAATTATAACTTTCAAAAGTCGGCAGATTTAAGCTTCATGTAATTTAGTTTTTAAGTGAGTGTTTGTTGGGACGATTACAGTACTTTCACAATTATATCAGAGATTATGTAGGCTTTGTTGGAAAATAAAGAGCCGTGAAGATATGTACCTAATGCTACGCTTTCCATTATATACTATTCACAGTAAACGGTATATTGAATTTTCCAAAATAATTAAAAAAAATAATTAAAAAAATATATATTATTTTAAACAGATCTTTTTTTTTTCAAATAAGAAAATTTTTGAAAAAAAATATTTTTTACAGAAAGAACTTTTCAAAAAAAATTATTTCAATTTTCTATTTACGTAAAACGAAAAATTAAAAAATAATGTTAAAAAAAAAACTCAAAAAAAAACTTTTTCTAAATTTTTTAGTTTTCTTTTTGCGAAAAACAAAAAAAAATAGATTTTTTTTCTTTTAAATGATAGTTTTTTTATTTTTTTTTATTTTAACCCCCCATAACTTTTTTGTTTTTGAGGGGATTACTTTCAAAATTGGTAGAATTGATCTTTATAATAAAAGTAATTTTTCCTAAAAAACTTAGATTAGTCGAAATTTTCTTTCAGCTTTTTTCGATTTTTTTTTAAGTTTAACCCCTCATAACTTTTTTGTTTTTGGGGGGATTACTTAAGGACACTAGATTAGTTGAGTCTACTTCACAGTGAAGTAGACTCGAGTAGACTCAACTAATCTAGTGTCCTCCTTCACAGTGAAGTAGACTCGAGTAGACTCAACTAATCTAGTGTCCTTAGGATTACTTTCAAAGACAATAATGATCTTCCCCTCATAAAACTTGATTTTTCCTGAAAATTTCGAGGCGATCGTATAATTTTTTCTTGAGTTATCGTGTCCACAAAAAACGTGACATTTTGGAAAATTCGAAACTACCTATTCTAGCGCAGGCGCTGTGAATAGTATAATAATGAGACTCCTTTTTTCTTGAAGGTGTTTTTTCAATCTCGGCTTAGCGTATCAATTCATTAAAAATGATAGAATATTTACTGTATTTTTTATATTAATTCTTATAAATAAACATCTTAAAATTTAAAGAAGTTATATAATGACCTATTTTATAAAAAAAAGCATTCAACCAAAAAAGGCTTGTTTTGGCGCCCCTTAATGCTAATCCTATGGAGAAGGCTTCTTCCTACCTTTATTTACTACTCTGATTAAAAAATTTCCGAATGAATCCAAAGATTTGCCAAATGGAAAACTATTCAGGGGGTGTCATTAAGTCCGACCCTGAGGAGGTAATTCAAAAAATTCTACTGCATTCCACAAAATTTGAAAAACTTTTGAAGTGATTTTGTACCTTTTCTTAAAAAAAAAACTAGGTAGCTTAAATTTTTACGTTTAATTTATGTTATAAGTACGGAGAAAATACGGACAAACGTTTAAATACGGACATTTTACGGACATAAATTTTAGTACGGACAGAGCATCAAAAATACGGACTGTCTGTACTAAATACGGACGTGTGGCAAGCTTACATATCCCATATTTGCAATTCTAAAACATTTAACCGACTTGCGCATCACCAAGATGGCTGGAGTATAACTTCCAGCGCATCACACAAATGAATAGACTTTGCATGCGCATGCGAAAAGAGACATCTAGTAGCAACAGCTTTCTAACTTTATAGTGATAGTTTACAAGAAAAACACTAGATGTCGATTTGCTATACAAAAAATATTCTCTTAACGATTTATGTTATTTTATTTATCAAGTTTCCAGTCTTGACAAGACTTCAACCAAGGGCCAGATTTAAGGATTTTTAAGGCTTTTAAGGACAAATTGTTTTTTTCAAGGAAAAATTACCCAATTTAAGGATTTTTAAGGATTTAAGGACAAATGGGAGCCCTGTAACAGAATTTGGATTGTATAATATGCAGACAAAAGCATAGAGTCAAAAAAAAAACTTAAATTGGTAATATGAACACTGAATAATATTGTAAAAAATGTTGATGAATTTAATTTGAAACGTAAAACGTGGAGATAATTTTTTGTTTAGGTTTAAAGATAACAAGTTAGCGTTTGCGCAAAGATCATTACACAGTAAGAAGTTTTTTGTTAGTCAAGATAGAAATAACAAAATGATTTCGGGATGGAGTAACTCCAGAACACTTTAATGTCACCTGAAGTCAAGAATACCACATTTATATATAGTATAAATACAAATTTATATTGAGCTGACCAAATTTTGAAAGAAAAAGGTCAAAGAAAATTAGAAGAAGAAGAAGAAGAAGAACTTCCAAATGTTTAAACCAAGATAAAATCTTACAAAGAGGTCAAAGTCCTTAAAAATGCCTTAAGTAATTTGAACACGACCCCTATATGGATTTTTTTTCTTATACAATTGGAAGAAATATTATTTTCCCAACAGCACTTTTCCACTTTTATTTTGAAAAAAATTGTACTTACTACGGTAGGTTTCTTGCCGGTAAGCTCCTTCTTGATGCCTGCTTCCTCCCTCCTCTCTTTCTCCTCGATTTCGTCCAATTTCTGCATAAAAACATCCAAATCGTCTCTCCACAAATCTCCGTTTGTCTTCTTCTTCAAAGCTGCCAACTCAGCATTCTTCACATCCCTTTGCTTCAATAATTCGTTCTTCCTTTCATCTGTCAACATCCACATCGACATACCCAGCAGATAATCGAATTTCTTCACATCAGAGAGATTTCTGAAGGCCTTTTCAGGGTCAACGGGTTGCTTTTTGGCAGGTGCACCTTCTTCATCATCTTCATTTGGTTCTTCTGGGGGTTCTTCCTGATCGTCTTCATCCAATTCCTTGTTACGTTCCTTCCATTCTTTAACAGGGTCTGGTGCATAGCCCCTTTTAACCAATTCATCTACAATCGTCTTTCGCTTCTTATTTTCTACTACCAACTCTCCATTACATTTTTCCATTATGAATCTAGCTTGGTTTGTTAGTTTTAAAGCTTCAGCTTCTAGCATACCCTCCAAATAATCCTTACGCTTCTGGTACATCTTTAATCTCAATGTATAGAACTCTTGTAGAATGTCCATAGGTGATTCGAATTTTCTCAGACAACTTAGCTCGTCGAAGCAATTCATGACCGTCGTGCTTGTAAACGTTTGAAGTTTAAAGATTTTATGCAAACCCTCTTTCTCCAATTTACCCAGGGTGTTGGGTACAACGTTAAGAACAAATTTAACAGTTGTATCGGTGTTGTATTCCTTAAAATCCTGCAGGATAGGTTTAATTTTATCGGTACCATTTAACAAGGGTTCTAGGACGTTTTCCTTGTAATTTTGTGTCCAGGTGCCGACCGGAAGTTCGGTAATTTCGAGTCTGTCGTTACCTACAATGGCTATTTCACCGCTTACCACAAAACGACCATCTCCACAGGCTTCAATAGTACCTTTAAAAAATTGAAGTTTTTTAATTGAATCGGTCAATTGAAGAACATATGGAAATTTTTTAGCTTTATTCATTCTGCTTAAGAATAGAATCACATAAACCATATATTTAGAGCCGTCTTGAACTGACTGCCGCAATTGACAAGTTATTTTTGCAAATCAGGGATGCCGATTCTGAGAACTGCTTCAAAATCAAAACTAAAAAATCGACTTTTTTAATAACTGAGTACAAAAAAAACAATGAAGATATATAAATAGACAAAGACAAAGCTTAGCATTGCCGACGTCATATATCAGCAGTGCCCGTGGTGTTTGATATGCTTCAGACAAAAAAAACGGGTTTGGTTTCAGGAAATTAAGATTCATTTTTAGTTTTTTACCGAAAAATTGTTCGATTTTATAAGAACGAAACAAAGGAAAAAGATCGAAAGTAAAAAAATCGATTAATTTTATTAAAAGAATTAATCTTCAAAAGAATCAATTAAAAATCAGTATCCCTGTTGCAAATGAGGAAAAAGAAAGATATTAAAGAAGGTGTCCGATATATTTGTCTTTATTGTATGTATGTTTCTTATTATTAAATATCGTGTAAATTATACTAAAACAAATTTTCTAAAAAAAATCACTTTACATACATGTCCGCGGTTTAATTTTTTCTGCATTCTTCAATTTTTTTCCAGAAAAAATGCGCTTCTTATGTATCGGTCTAGTTAAACACTACAACTTACTAATGCATGCAAACACTGTATAATCAACATTTACGAAAATAAAATATTTTTTTGTGTTTATCTCAAAACAACAATTTTAGACTATAGTATATTCAACTTCAAGATAGAGTAGAAGTAAACATAAGAATCGCGCCGACGGCAGCTGGCGCGTGGTTTCATTGGTTAAAACACTCGAATGTTGCTAGAGTAGGGATGTAGAAAATTAAACAGGTCAATACGTGATCACTTGCGATGAAGCGTAAAATGCAGTGCAATGGACCGTTATATAGAAATATTTTGTTTCGAGTCCTACCTTGTCACTAAAAACGTGCGTTTGTTTACGCTTACTGCATCTTGAAGTTGAATATACTATAGTACTGTTGTTCAACTGACTGTTTCAACTGATTTATGGGACAGTGATGTCATTAAACACGGGATATGCAGTAAGCCAAAATTAATTATTTAATACACAGCAGTCGATGTTTGGATCAAATGTCCATCTGTTGGGGGTGAGGGGGTTAGAAAGGTTTTTTTTGTATTTTGATATTTAAGTAAGAAGAAAACAATAGTTCTTTATGGGACAAGAGAGGAAACTAGAATTTTGCCCATAAGAAACAAAACCAATGAGGCTGTAGGCAGAGTGGGTTAATTTTAGAGAGGGCAATTTCAGTTTACTTACAAGTGACATACAAAGTCTTATCCAATAAACAGCTTGGAAATTCACATTTTTGTTAAACATTTTAATGACATTTACTAGAAAATAATTTGACAAGTGACAGTTGAGTAGGTAGAATAAATAATTTTCCAATCTGTAAAGTAAAAGCCATGTTTTGGTTATTAATGAGTTTCTTTATTTAAAATAAAGCTAGTAATTGTCTTATTATCTGTATGTATTGGATAAAAACTATTATGTACATATTTTTGCTACAACCCCAAATGTAAAAAAGTTGAAATGACTATTGAAACGCTTTGTCGTTTCCACTTTTTAAAATCCGATGATCAGTGTTTCATAAAATATAATAATGACTTTTCCCAGTCACATAAAATGGGTCTATAAAAAAAACTTGCCATTCCAAGGCCCAATTTAAAAAAAATACCCCTTTTTGAGTAAGTTTGAATCCATAGGGCCCTAGGGACTTTGTTCCAAATGTTAGGATTAAAAAGTGTTTTTTATTTTTCGTATATTTAATATTTTCTGGCTATTTAGGGTTATTTGTGATAAACACTCGGAAATGAAGCAAATAACTTTATTGCATTACATAATCATGCCAACGTTTCACCTAATATTTAGGCTTCTTCAGGGCTAAATTATTAAATATGCATTAAAACAAATTAAACAAAAACATAACATCAACAAACAAAATACACTGGACATTTTTCAACAGGGGAATTCTCACTGTAGAATTAATTACAGTGAGAATTCTCCAGTTGAAAAATGTCCAGTGTATTTTGTTTGTTGATGTAATGTTTTTGTTTAATTTGTTTGTTTTAATGCATATTTATTAATTTAGCCCTGAAGAAGCCTAAATATTAGGTGAAACGTTGGCATGATTATGTAATGCAATAAAGCATATGTAATGTTGTTGTTATTTGCTTCATTTCCGAGTGTTTATCACAAATAACCCTAAATAAATTTCAAGCATCCTGTAGGAAATATTATTATTATTTTCTGGCAATTTTTGTACCAATGATATATAACTCATTGAGCTAAATAAAATGCCACAATTTTCAAATTTATAAGTCTTGTACAAAAAGAATGACAGGTTTTTTGCAGTTTTCCAAAAGTTAGCTAAGTTGGACTTATCATCTTTTGATTTCAAATACCTTAGATAAAATATTTACTTACCTTTAAAGTTTTTATAGAAAGGGACCATTTCAGTGGTATCTTCCCCATCGAGAAGCGCACGAATGTTGGCCACTATGTCCCTGGGATTGTAGTTCGGGATTTTGGTACTCCAACCGGTACCAATACCCTCGGCACCGTTCACCAGCACCATCGGTATGATGGGAATGTACCAGACGGGTTCGATTTTTTGATTATCGTCGTATTCGTGTTTTAGTAAGGCATCGTCGTTGGGATGGAACATTAGCCGGGTGAGTGGCGACATTTTGGTGAAAATGTACCTAGTATATGAAAAATGTCAAAAAATTTGGAAAAATTAAGAAAACATGATTTGCATACACATTTCTATATCCTCGACTCAATTTATTTAACTCGAACATGTCATATATTTCAGGAGACGAAAAAAACGATTTTAAACCTAATTCTAAATTTAAAACTTTTTTTCATGAAAAAATGTTAGAAATTTGTTAATGTATTTAAAACTTTACTTTGTAATGTATTTTTTATGGTTGGATTTTCACCCTAAAACTCCTAAAATACCTCCATAGAAAGACAGAAGATGACATACCCGTCTTTTTACATATTTTTCTGTTTGAGGTACTTTGAAAAAGATTTCCTCTAATTCACTTAATATAATTAATAATTATCAATTACGATAACAATTATGATTATCAATTATGATAATTATTATTATGGTGAATTATGATAATTACTATTATAGTGAATTATACCTTTTCCGAAAAAAAAAAAATAAAGCGTAGGTATCCTTTTTTTTTAAGAAGTTAAATTTATCATAAGTGACAACTGTCATGTTTATAATCATATCAATACCTTCATTATAATACCACGTATGGGAATTTATATTATTCATATTATGAAATATATTCGAATTCCCATACGTGGTATTAGAATGAAGGTATCAATATGATGAAGTTAGCTAAATTGCGACTTAAAATATTTACATTTTTTTGCGTTTTTTAAAGCTAATATCTTCTTCTAAAGCTAATATTAGCTGCAGAACTGTATTATTTCGAATTATCCATTGCAATGGGGATGATGATGTAGTTGGATAGGCAGGTTTGTTAGGGTGGGTAGGTAGTCTACACACTACACAAAGAGCACTGGATAGGCAGGTTTTTTAGGGTGTGTAGGTAGTCTACACACTACACAAAGAGTACCGACATACCCAAAATCTCAAACCGAAAATGGCGGACGGAAGTGCGTCATCAAAGGGAAAATTTAAACAAAATAATTTTTCATTTTAATTGTTATTCTGACATGAAAGTTTGACAAATATATAAAATAATTTATAACAGTTTGCATTAAATTTTTCAATATTTTCGAATAAACGCTATTTAAGAAGATAAATTAAATTAAATAGAGTAATTTTATATTTCCCGTGTACATAGCTAATGAATTGTGCATTTTGATAATATTTTGTTGATTTGGTTAACTAATTAAACTTAAGTTTGTTTTAGGTAAAAATAGCTTTTCTTTATTTTCTTTCTAAACTAAAAGATATTTCGTAAAATCAGAGCCTCGCTAATAAGGTATGAATTAAATTATTATAAATGATCTACCAAATTATCTAAAACTGCATCAAGAGATTTTAAAAGATTTAAAACAAGGTTTTAAATCAGCAATGTTTAGCCCTAATGGACATTTACCATTGAAATACATTAGTTAAGAGAAATTGTATGAGTTTTGCTAAAATACTGATTCTATTAGTAAAGAAATACAAAAATATTACTACTTACATGTGAATAAGTTATAAACATTTTAGAACTATAATTTTAAACATCGTTTGTAAACAGAATTCACTGTATCTTCTATGCAATTTATGAACAAAACACCTTAAAGAACTATTTTAATAGAAAATTTGGATAAAAATATTGAAATCATCATAGTTAATGTCAAACGATTTTAACCTAAATAGTTAGAGCAAATATTTGCTGTATAACAGACTTGATTTCAAAATGTTTCCGGTTTCTAGGAAAATTTCTTGCGGTCTGAAATTGTGGGTATGTCGGTACTCTCCTGCGGAACCACTCAAACTACCCACCTACCCTAACAAACCTACCTATCCAGTGATATAGATGTAGTCGTATTCTCAAATATTTGGTAAAAAGTCGTAGCGTTGTTGAAAGAAAATTTAATAGAATTTTTTGAAAATAATTTTTTTTCGATATATACATATGTATTTTTTTAATTTAATAGAGGTTTTGACATTATTTTTTTTATCAAAAATATTGAAAATTTTTTGAAAATTATTTTTTTTTTCAAGATTGTTTTTTAACTACACATTGGTAATATTGTTTCGTTAGCAGCAGTTCTTAGTCTATCAACGTCTCCATTAACCACAAATTCACACAAATTCGCATGTACTCACCTGGGGCTGGCCGAATCCTTTCCTCCCGACAACCTTGTACCGAACTGACCTCTGGGCTCCAAAAGGTTGATGTTGTTGCTGCCAACGTAGTTTTGCGCCAGATTCACGATGGTCATACAGAGGGACACTTCACCGTGATGGTAGGCGGACTGTTCGGCCACCGAACCGGCCAACTGGGCCACTTTTACTTCCCGTTTATCGTTACGTTTGATGCAGGTGAAGAGGACCTAGGATTATAGATGTATAATAATTTGCACCGTAAAACCAGCTGAACAGTTGCAAGCACCTTGTCAAAACATCGGCACTAGGCACTAATTATGAAATAGAAAGTTGTGTGAATAGGCAACCATTAATAAACCTGCGTGTTGTATAATTTATTAAAGTTTGAAAGTCTATATCTTCAAAACGTTATATTTTAACAAAAACTGCATACAAAATTTTTTGTATGGCTTAAAAAGAGCTTTCATTTGAAATATATATACAGTGCGATTATAAAGTGCCGAACAGTTTGAAAAGAAAATACTCTTCGTTTGAAGCCACGCCTCTGTTGAGTTGTGCGCGACAAGCCCATGTGATTGCTACGTACAACAGCTTGGTGGCCAGTAAAACGCACACAGCTTTCTTGCATTTTACTCATCGCTAATGCCAGTTTTGCATTAAAAAGTGTTCGGTTTATAAATGAGTCGAGAAATGTGAAAAAA
>OY294045.1:64140357-64201324 GCA_958510825.1 Brachypterus glaber | reverse complement strand
TGAAAAAATATAGTGAAAGATTGTGACCTTTCAGCGAAGATTTCAATACATCGGTACTTTTAGTAGTACTAAGTTCCGATGTAAAATTGTTTATTTAGTCAAAAAAAAATATATATATATATATATATATATATATATATATATATATATATTAAAATTAGCCATCTAAAAAAATTTTCTGGGTCGCCACGCTAATCCGGAATAGATATTAACCCATTTAGGACTGTAAATATTCATACAGATTTATAGATTTTTGTATTACATCCTTAAAGGAGTATTACATCCTTAAAGGAGTATTTTAAAATTTAGTTTCCAATTTAAGGCTTAGCATATGCAAAAATTATATTTTGTTATTTCTAGCGAGTAAATTGTTTACATTTTATTCATAATCTCGTTTAACAAGCGAAAACGAGAAAACATTTTTGGATTTTTTTTTAGTAATAACTTATTTGGGCTAATAATAGCAATATCAGATAAAAATTTCATATACAGTTGTGGCATTAAATATCGGGACAACCTCAAAAAAATTCGTGTCATTTTTATATTTTTTTCATAGATTAACATGGGATTATTTTAAAAATTAAAAACTAGGTTACTTCGTTTTGACATAACTGAATTAGTTAGTTGAAGTTTACTGTCAAAAAATATTAAATTAATGTTTGTTGATAAATATATATTCATTCAATTTTACACAAATGTTGTTATATTTAAATAATAATAAAATTGAAAATCTTTGAATCAAAATATACTATATGGGTAAAGAATATGTGTTTAATATTCATTAAAAAAAAACACACACCTAATTTTACTCTTCAGTACAGCTAAAAACTCACAAGGTTTTATAAATTTTCTACTGCAAATGGATTTTAGTTTAAGAGTTCATTACTGAAGAGCCGCACTGAGGTAAGCGAAAAAAAATTCCTAGTATACGGCAACTGCACCTTAATTTTCTCGGTTTTTCTTATATAATTAAAAATTGCTTCACCATACATTGTAGCTTTTGACCACCGATTATCCTTTTTCGGTTTGATATAAGAACCTAAGTTTTTCTCAATAAAACATTTCTTAAGAAACAGATCTATTTCTTGAACTGTTTTCACTAAAATTGAACCTCATCCATATCTCCTAATACTAAGGCCGACTGAGCATTTTTTCTCTTAAATTTCCGCGATAAGTAAACTCATTTTAAATTAAAATAAAGATAAAAAACACCTTTTTTACAAACTACTTGTATAACAGCAAAAAATAAACAAACATTTGATATATTTTGACGTTTTTTAACAAATGACACAAGACCCACTATAATCTATGGAAAATTGTTTGTCCCGATATTTAATGCCACCACTGTACATTATACAATAAATTCATGCGTCAGTCCTTAATGGGTTAAGTTTAAGTGACTTGCCCAGAAAAACAAAGAGTTAATCTTGTTAGTAGGAGGTCTACACATTATAAAACCATGAACAGTTGAATCTGAGGTGCTCGGATTCGAAAGATAATTGACACTATTCCTCAAAAATGACCATAGTCGACTTAATAGTTCTTCATTTTGCACTGCAAAGCTTATTCTATATAAATTTTGAAAAGAGAATTTAAATTCATTAACAGAAATAGTTTATTAATTTTCTTTTTGGAGAAAAGTATCATTGAGGCTTTTTACAACTTCTTTTCTCAAAAAATATGCATAGTGTATTTCTTTCTGTCAATTAAAAAAAAAATTACTTGTCAAACACTTATTGTTATTGAATAGTTCTGATATATTATGACAGAAATTATAAATACACTGCACTTCATTTTTTTTTAAATAAGCTACTAAAAACTTCTGCAAATATGTTTTCTGAATTAAGAATTGATATTAATATGAATGGATTTACATTTTTTAACCATAATTCATCTAGAATAATGGAATACAATATAAAATAATGAAGTCCATTACCTTCCGAAAACGAGCACCTTAGATTTTACTGTTGGTTTTATAACCTCCTAATAACAGGATTAACTCGTGGTTTGCATCAGCCAGGGGCGGATCCAGAACTTTGCTTGGGGGGGGGGGGAGAGGTATTTCTGTTCGATTTTAACTATCTTCTAGAAAATTTGATCTAAACAAAGAAAAAATTGATAAAATTTTAGTTCATTATCCATGTAGTATTTGCATTTGAATGCTTAGCTATTTATCTGTCTTGAAAAAAATTATGAAATAAAAACACATATTTTTTGCTTGACTCTGGAGGAAAGGGGCAATTGCCCCCCTTGGATCCGCGCCTGGGGTCAGCAAGCCCCTTAAACTTAATGTCTATTCAGGATTAGCGTGAAGAGGTAAAGATAAATCGATGGGCAATTCATTGTGGAAGTAGGTGCACATTTTTGTTAAATACTTCCAAAGTACTGGTAGTTCTTGCAAATACTCGGAAGGCCTTATTATGGAACTACTTGGAAATACTCAAAAGTATTTGTACCTATTTTTGTCACAAATTTAGAGGGGATAATCTTTTAGTGATCAAAAGGACCTTTTTGTTGTCATCAAAATTTCTGTTAGTCCTGTCAGAGGGAAATTTTTTTCCCACCATTTTAACTTGGAAGTACATGAAATTACCTTGAAAATACATGAAAGTGCTTGACAATACTTAAAAGTACTTGGTAGTACATGAAAGTACTTCGAAGTACATAGAAGTACTGTAGCGAAATAATATATTTGTTCCAGCTAGATGAAGTCCATCATGCTTTAAGTGCGATGGTGTAAGACTGTTTCATTCTCTGGATGACAACAAGTATTTATAAGAAATATGGAAATGTAGCAATCTGGTGTTACAGGTATGTTAAAAAATGTATAGTTTGAAGTATATTTTACTAATTGTGATTGTTATAGTTTTAGTACCATTTTTGTGCAAGTAGTGCGTGCACAAAACCTCTTGGACATGTCTACATTTAAGGTCTATCTGAATAAAGTATCTCTCACATCTTTAAATTAGTAATTTCTTAAGATCCCGCATCCCGAAAAAAGTCTCTAAAAACCACTAGGCGCCCAATATAAAATTAACCCCCATATCTTATGTGGTTAAGTTACAGAACTTGAAATAAATTTAAAGTACTTCCAGAGATTTGAGTGAATCGCCCCTCGCAAAGAATATGTAACATTCCAGAAAACTTGTAAAATGCCGTGACTAACTAAATTCCCTGGCACTTCCAGACCTCTGGACAACCTGATAATTTCTTACCTTTCTCTGACCTGGTTTCAACCCATCCACCAGACACGGTATCGATCTAATATTATCGGCGTTCGAGAACAACACCAACTCCAAATTAACGAAATCGGTGTAGCTAACGACTTTCGTGTCCTTCCCATACAGATACTTTTCGGGTAGGCCGATTTCCTTCCTCCGTTTCGACTCCACCATGAAGTTTGTGAGCCATTCTTTACGGTGTTCGACGTGTTTTTTGCTGAAGGCGAGCACGATGTGGTCGTCGTCCTCCTGACCGGCATGCCGGAACCTGATCCGGTGACGGGTCATGTTCTGGAAGTATTCTTTAGCCTCCTTTGATGTGGAGGTACCCAAACCTAAATAGAAGTGAAAATTAATTAAATTGCCTTGCTGAAGAAATTAAAACATTTTAATTTTAACCATTTAAGTTGTGAATTACTTAAAAGACCGAAACTAATATTAAATGTGGGGTACACAAGGTTCTGTACTTGGTCCAACCTTATTTCTAGAATATATTAATAATGTAAGTAACTATTGATTTTAATTAGTATTGCAAAAAGAAAAATAAAACGGTTAAAATACTGTTCCTAAGTCTCTGAAACCTTTCACTTCAGTTTTTTACAAATAAACTTTAATTTTTTACATGGAAAAATGTAAACTCCTGTTCAGAGCCGCTAAACTATGATCTGTTTTTTAAAGCAAGATAGTAAATTAAAAACATATTCGAATATTGGATGTGTGAATATACTGCGTAGTTTATTTTATAAAACATAACTATAGTATATTCAACTTTAAAATGCAGTAAGTGTAAACAAACGCACGTGACAACAACGGATTTAGTAACAGGGTAGGACTCAAAACAAAATATTTCTATATAACGGTCCATTGCAATGCGCTGTACGCTTCATCGCAAGTGCTCACGTACTGACCTGTTTAATTTTCTATGAAGCTGAAGTTTGCAACGTTTTTTTTGTATCGAAAATTCAAATAGTATATAAAGCACTTATTCCATAACACGTTTTTAACGCACTAGTACTGGCCGCAAGCGCTTGTTTTCTAAACTTTACTCGTGCGCTAAAAACGTATGTTATGAAACTAGTACTTTAATACACTGTTTGAATTTTCGTTGCAAAAAAACGTTGCAAACTTCAGCTTCATAATTTTCTACATCCCTACTCTCGCAACATTCGAGTGTTTTAACCAATGAAACCACGCGCCAGCTGCCGCGTGCGCGATTCTTTTATTTACTTCTGCTGAATCTTGAAGTTGAATATACTATATATTCTATACACAAACATATACTATTCAAACCTATTGTAAAAATATTCGATTTTTAATTTACTATCTTGCTTGAAGAAACAGACCATAATGTCATTAGTAATCAACCGTTATTTAAATCGACCAAAAAGTATTGTTTTGCATTTTTCGATTTAGAATGTCATAATACTCTGAGAAAAGTTGTCAATTTCCGCTTAATATTTCAATCACTAAACACAAAAAATAATTACCTTTGTAGTATTTGATATGGTACGTGTGTGCGTTGGCAGTATTCGACCTCCACTCCTCAAACTCGGGCAACGAATAGAACGACAACTCCTCGCTCTTCTTCTTTGCCTTCACGATCGGCGTGATAAACTCCTCCAAAAAGTTCTGCCTCAACAATTCCGGCCAATTGAAGTGGATGAAATTGATCAACAGTCCTTTGATGTGCGATCCGTCCTGATCCTGATCTGTCATGATCATCACTTTACCGTAGCGTAATGTTTTCATATCGTCATCAGTATTGTATTTTTTCTTGTATTGCAAACCGAGAATTTTTATAAGGTTGTTTATCTCGGCGTTTTCTAGAATCTGCTTGTGCGTTGCTTCTCGGACGTTTAGAAGTTTACCCCTCAAAGGGAAGACACCGTAATGATCCCTACCGATAACTCCAAGCCCTGAAACTGCCAAAGATTTGGCTGAATCTCCCTCAGTTAGAATCAGTGTGCATTTTAACGCGTTTTTAGTACCGGCTTCGTTGGCATCTTCTAACTTGGGTATACCGCTCAGCTTAGATTTTTTCTTACCGCTAGTCTTTCTCTCCAACTCGTTTTGAGCTTTAAATTTCGCCCACGATAAAACCGTTTCTACGATACCGCTCTTGGTTACATTATTAATGAACTTTTCACTCAAAGTACATTTTGAACCGAAACTTTTAGTTTGAAGAGTCATGTTCTCTTTAGTTTGCGAATCGAACGTGGGGTTAACGATTAAACAATTAATGAAAACCCACATGTGATTTTTAACCTGGAATGGTTTTATGTTAATACCGCCTTTATTTTTCTTTTTTAATACTTCTATCAACTGTTTTACTATCATATCGGTGACGTAATCGACATGTCTTCCTCCTTTTGTGGTAGCAATACTGTTTACAAAGGATACATGCTGGTAACCTCGTTCTGACATTGTTACAGCAACTTCCCACCTTTCATTACATACCTCGTAGACTACCTTAAGCTGATTACCAGTCTCGTCGTCCTTTCCTTTGATATAGAAGTTAATGTAATCTTGGAAGTTTTTAACAGGTACTCGTTGTCCGTTTAGTATAACCTTTACTCCTCTGCTTGACGCAGCTATATCGAAAGCTCTTCTGCGCATTAAACCGACTATACCTTCATCCAATTTATCCATTTTAAACTTCTTCAAGTCAGGTTGAAACGTAATTTTTGTAAAATCATCTCCAAAGAATTCTTTGATTTTAGGTTCTGAAGTTTTCGACATGTTAGATCCCCAAGTTTGTTTAAATTGTTTTTTATACTCTTTACTGGCTGTCTCAACCGTGAATTTGTCAGAGAAAATGTTACATAACTTGGCACCGTAACCGTTACGACCTCCAGTAACTTTTTCCTCTTCATCGTTGTAGTTTGACGAGGTCAACAAATGCCCGAAAATCAGACTTGGTACGTACATTTTTTCTTCCTGGTGCATTGCGACAGGAATACCCTTTCCGTTATTCCAGATGGAGACCGTGTTACTTTCTGGGTTTATATCGATTTTGATACAGTCCATTTTTTTGTCCCTTTGCTTGTTATCCGCGGCGTTAACCAGAATTTCATCGAAGATTTTGTACAACCCCGGAACGTATTCTACGGTTGTTTGAACCATAGTTTTTTTGTCGTCGTCGTAGATCCACATGAGTTCGTTGACCTTTTCCACGGAACCAATGTAGGTATCTGGACGAAGGAGAATGTGCTCCAACTGGGATTTCTTCTGGTAAGTCTGTTCGATGGATTGTTGTTTTTGGGTTTTTGGTTTGGACTTGGCGGGAGGGTCGCCGCTACCTCCCGTGTCGCCGTTTGTTGACGACGTACTGTTCATCTTTGAAAACATGCTCTGTTCGGAAAAAAAAATGATTTTATACAATTAATTTTAGTTTATTTGAGGGGTCTTACAGCAAATTTTTCAGGAGATAAAAAAAATGTTTAATTTTTTTATGTAATTATAAGTAAAGGGAATTTTTGTTTTATAAGATTCTATGGTCCTTTGGCCATCTAAGTTACATATTATATTTTGTATTTGTTTATTATTTTAAAAATTCAAATCGTTAATGATTTTTAAAATAATTATTATCGGTTGGTATTCTATTCGGCGCATATTGGCAGAACAAACCACGCGGAGAATTCGCCATATATAAGTAGGAAGTCGTTCGATGTAGTATAGGTACGCTAAGATTTCGTTCGTGTGATTCGTGTCGGTAACGTTTAAAATCGTCGTTAAGTATTCGAGTCAAAAAGTCGTTAATATATGTCGTGAAAACCTATTACACGGTCGTCAAATATTCTTGTTCCCGTGCACCATTTTATCCTCACAACCACAACACGAAGAAGCAAGCACTGTGAACAGTTGAAGATCGGATCATCAGAACAAAAGGTTAGTGAATCCCTATTTTTTACTTCAAAACCCCCCAAAAAAAATCAGTCCACTATCTCTCGTTTCGTGTTCGTTAATTTAAAGTCGATATATGCCAAGTTAGAAAGTTATCGAAGGCATAGTTTTTTATCTAACTTAGACAATCTCGATATTTACTTTGTAGATAGCGGTGTTAGAAAGCAAACATTCGGATATAGCGGGTTTTTAAATTAACAGCGATGGATTTAGCATCGTTTAAACATGGCGTGGCTGGAAAGTCTGTAATGAGATTGGTCGAAATTGAGTTAGCGTTGTTTTATATTAAGCATTGCGTGAAGTTAACGGACTTTGAAAATAAATTCACTTTTTAAATGCGTTTTTGATGGAGATCTGGAAGGTTTTAATTTCGAGGAAAATTTGCTATAAATATCTCGTTAAAAAAAGTTAGCGGGTTTTAATTTTAGACCTCAGGAGAAATTGACTTAATTTTTTTTGTAGGCCTGTGTCATTTTTTCTTACGGAACCCAGATTTTTACAATACTTTATTTGATGGATAGACATAGACACTGAGATCAGTCGCAGCGTGATCTTTGTAAGGGACGGATGTGACTGCTTCGGCGGATATATTCCAGCATCAGCATCGCAATCATTGATATGCACAGGACTTGATTATTTTTATTTTATGTAATGTCGTGAAAGTGTTCGTTTAATTGTAAAGTTTTAAGTGAGTCGTGATTATTAATATGTGATTTAATTTCAATGTATTTCGTTGTACACGTGGATATTTTTTTAAGAATTTCAAAGAGATTATTATTTTTTTATAAATTGGCGTCTGCGCAAACATCACTACAGAGTGAGACGGTTTTGCGTAGGCTGAAAATTATACTAGATCGAGCTGGCCAACTACCCAAAGGGAAAAGCCATACTGGAATTGGATTGGATTGGATTAGACACACTGAGATTTTTTTTTTCAAAACTAATTTATATTAGCTGTAAAAATATTATTGCAATTTTTCTGTTGGGATCCCTTCCCAGGAGGGGGGATGTAATCGATAGCGTGACTAAATATTTGGGGGGGGGTGTTCTCGTCCATCGTGACGAAGCTTGTTGAGGGTCACAAATAGCGTGATGTAATTAATAGATGGCTCCATATATTACTTTCCCAAAAAAAAAGTCTTACGTTAGTAGAAAAATTGAAAAAGTCCAAAAACTATAATTTCCGTCTGTCTGTACAGGGAATTTGTGACTAACTCAAAACGCTTTGAGCTTAAGACTTTAAATTTGGGCCACAAGTTAATTATTCGAAATTCTAGGCTGGGATTGAATTTGGTAAAAAACGAGATGGGGTAAGGGGGTAAATGGAGTAAAAACTATTATTTAAAAAAAAAACAAAATTTATTTATTTTTTAATTTTTTTGAAAAAATTAATCATTTTTTAGATTTTTTTCAACCTTTTTTGTTTTTCTTTTAGAGAGCCTAGGTCTTTAGGGGAAGGTATTATTTTGTTGGCAGTAGTTTTTTTCTCAAAACTATAATTTGAACAATTGTTCATGCCATAGCCAGAAAGAAAGTGGTAAATTAATAAGGAATTTCATGCATTTCAGGGAGAGGGCAAAAAAAATGAAAACATTCTTTGATAACTCTTCAGGTGGTGTTTTTCCAGGGGAAGCGGTGAACACATTAAAGGTATGAGCACCTATGAGGATGCTCACTTAAGTGAGCAAGTGACTTACCATGTTAATGATACTATGGTCTTTTCATCAAGCAAGATAGTAAATTAAATATCGCACAGTAAATTTTTTCAAAACAGATTCGAATATTGGATGTGCAAATATACTGCGTAGTTTATTTCATACAACGTAACTATATTCTATACACAAACATATACTATTCAAACCTTTTGTAAAAATATTTACTGTGCGATTTTTAATTTACTATCTTGCTTGAAAAAACAGACCATAGATCTAGTAGAACCCCATTACAATGGCTGTAGACAGCAGTGTCGGAATGGGTAGCCAGAAGCTAGTGCGATTTGTAACCTGTTAGGGGCCCACAAGTTAATATTGGTAAGTAAAATTTGCCGACTGAAATCTTCCCTCCCCCCCAAATTTTGATGACTAAAAAAAAAGCTCCTCACCCCCAAATTTCTTTTATCCCTACTAGAAATTTTGCTAACTAAAAAAAAAGGTCCTCACCCCCAAAAACATTTTTCCGGCGGGGGGCCTCAAAGTATGAAAGGCCCCCAAAGACCCATGGGATTTTTTCTCACTAACTTACCTGTCCAGTCCGACGCTGGTAGGTCGGCCTTACAGTTATTTTTTATTACTAGGGTCCCTAAATAAAGTAACATTAAACTTCACATATTTATATGACATTTAATGTCATTATTTAGCCTTCCTAGTAAATAAAAACTATAGTACACCTTGGTGGACAAAACTTCCTGAATTAAAAATAAGTAAATAATGATGGTTTTAACTGAGGAGTTTATTTATTGAAAAAAAAGTGTACAAGAATTGTGAGAATCAAAGGATTGTGGAAGATTGTCAAAAATATTGTAAAAAAAATTAATTAAGATTATTAAAGATTGTGGGAAGATTTCAGATGATTGTGGAAGATTGTAGATGATTGTGGGGGATTGTAGATGATTGTGGAATAATAAATTTTCAAGGATTGTAGAATATCGTTGGATAGGTGTACAAGGATTGTCCAATAGATACATAGAATAGAACATAGATGACATTGCAATGTAATAGTGTACACAAGTTAAGGGCTTGAATGCAATTTATTATATTAATTAGTAATCACTAAAGCCCCTTTCAAGGTAGTACCTAAGCACACTACTCCTTCCCGAATGGACCAACACAGCTGTGCACAGGTCCAATGTAGAGCACTGGATAGGCAGGTTTGTTAGGGTGGTTAGGTAGTTTACACACTACAGAAAAGAGAGTATCGACATACAAAAATCTTAGACCGAAAATGGCGGACGGAAGTGAGGGTCTAAAATGATCAAAATTTGCGTTACGTAATACTTGAATGTTCCCTAATGGATACTGAGCATTGGTAATACATTAGTTAATAATAAATTGTATGAGTTTTGCTAAAATACTGATTCTATTTAGTAAAGAAATACAAAAATATTACTACTTACATGTGAATAAGTTATAAACATTTTAGAATTATAATTTTAAACAGAACTGTTTGTAAACAAAATGCACTGTATTATGCAATTTATGAACAAAACACATTAAAAAAACTATTTTATTAGAAAATTTGGATAAAAATATTTAAATTGTCATAGTTAACGTGAAACAATTTTAACCTAAATAGTTAGCGCAAATGTTTGGCATATAACAGACTTGAGTTCAACAATGTTTTTGCTGTAGAAACAACATGTCCTGTTTCTAGGAAAATTTATTGTGGTCTGAAATTGTGGCTATATCGGTACTCTCCTGCGGAACCACCCTACCCAACAAACCTAGTCCTATTCAATGAAGCATCACATTATACTGGGAGCTTATCAATCGAAGAGGTTAGATGATTTTTTCACATGTTTACTAGTCTGATACTTTTTTTTATAGAAATTTGAATGTTTTTTACCAAAATGCTCATTCACTTATGGGGGTTAGTAATCATTGAGGTAATCACTGACTAAGAAAATTTATATCAGACTCATCAAAAGCATAGTGTGTAGTAGGATTATTGGGAAGTGGAGATGTTATTGTGTGGCTATTTGTAATTACCATACCACTTCTGTAATGATGAGGAATAATACAGAGTAGGGTTGTTGTCAAGTAGGGATTTTATCAAGCAGGGATGTTAGACAGAAAGGAAATTAAGAGTAAAGATATTACTCTGCCAAATTCTTAACATATTTTCAAAAAGAAAAACTTATGTTATCAATTTGCTCAGAAATTATGTATGGTTATAAACAAAACAAACAAAAATAGTCCTTACTGTGTTTAACATGTGGTCTGGTTTGGATTTCATCAAATAGTTGTGAACTGCCCCATAGGTAAAGTGTTTTAAAACTACGAAACATTGTTTTCCTATCATAATACATGGTTATGGGTAGGGGTGTTTTTTACCAAAGCCCCTAAAAATTGGACTATTGTTTACTCATGCAGTGTGCCTTCCCCTCAAATATCTACACAAAACCATTAATATAACAGAGGTTTAGTTAACTTTTAATAAAACAGTCTTGTTAGTAAATTGGAAATAAAATTCAAACAGGTACAAAGAGGATTTTTTTTGTTCTAACCTCTGTTATTCTTGAAATTTCGTATTTACAATTAAAAACTTACCTTAAGGTCAGACATTTTGATAAAACGATAACTAAACACAAATATTAAACACTACAACATACATTTGTATCATTTATATAAAATAATTTCGAAGAATATTCTCAGTAAATGGCAGTTGCTTTCAGACAGATACGCTTGGCCTGCGTGATTATTCGTTAAAAGACGCCATCTTTCGACAATTTAAAAACCGACCAATAAGAAATCAGGAAAACGAATTGCCGCTCTTTCTTGGCCAATCACGTGTAAGATAAATCCAAGATAAATCGCAAAAATACAAAAGCCGAAGCCGGTCAAATCAATATGGCTGGGCCTCAGATTTTAAATAAAAAACGATTAAATTTATTTCGCGGATGTATACGAAATTATTAATTTAAATTTACTTTAAAAAATTTGAAAATCTTGTGAAATCAGTAGAAAACAGTATTTTTTGTCGGGTTTTGCCGAAAAATTGACGTACGTTCCAGAAGATGTTATATCTTAACTTTTAAGATAGTGAAAAAACAAGAACATCGAAATTATCTTAAGGAAGTGAGGTTAGAATCAGCTGTCAAAAGTTGATTCATACAAAAACTGATAAGAGAAATGTAGTGCTTTATTAGTATGACTGAGAAATCTCGGATTGAAAAAGTAATAGCACAAATTAATTCGCAAAATTCTAAGAAAGTAGCACTACTTTTAGTTATTGGTTTTGCTTGTTATCATGCTATTTTACACGTAAGATATGGTAAGTTTGGTTATATTATGTAAACAATTGTTTGGGATGGGATTAATCCCATTCTTAGTAATAGTAGGAAGGTCTAACCTTGTCATGGCCCTTTTTGCCGGCTTCAAGCGATCCCTACTAGGGATTCCATTGCAGAAATCCTCGTGAGCCTTTTGCACAACTCGTAGGTACTATTTTGTATAAAAATTTGGTGAATGTAATAATTTATCCTGTTACTCACCCACCCCACATATCTGATTTTAAAACCACTCTCGACTGAATATGAAGGACAAAATCTCTTAGACCCTCTGCAAAAGTGTAAAATTCGAACGAATTTAACCTTTAAAATGCGTAAACCAACGTTAACGTAAACCAACGCCCCCCATTAAAAAAAAATAAACACAAATTCGTGAGTATTTTAGCATTTTTTTGTTATAAAAATTCTACTAAAAAAAAACTGGATTTTCCTCACCTAGTTATATGTAAAACAGTACGTTTTATTAATAAAACTAAACCTGATGCGCACCGTAACCCTAACTTCCTTGGATCTGATTATCCATCTCTAAATACCATTCTGAAAAATCTGATTTTTTTTTGCACATCATGATATAAATTTTCTTAATTAGCCCAAATTATTCTTGTTCTGTGTATATTTTTAGGCACAAATTCTTGTAGATGGCTTCTGTCAGATGGCAGGTACAAGGGGGATCAAGAATGGCAGCCATATGGTTGCATGCTGCATTTATACAGCAAAGTGTATGTATACTAATTGGCAGGGAGTTTCTTTGAGAAAATAGGCTTAGAAAACTGCTCGCAACAAAACAATACTCCATTAAAAAAAATCTAAAAAAAAAGATATTTTCGTGAAAAAAAAATATAAAGTCAAGTTACCTTACAATGAATGCTTTAAGCTAGTCTTTTTTGAAAAATAGGTTCCTTATCCATTTTTGGGCAAAAACCTTTTTGCATTTTTTTTTTGGGATGGGGTCAAGTATTTTTTTGTCAGCATTATCGCGTTATAAGTTGAAATTGTAATAAGTACATGCAAGAGTAACTTAGATAATTTATATTTACATAATAGTAAATCTTATTATATTTTTCTAGTGATACAAGAAGGTGTTTGCGTTACATAGCATACAATGGAGCAGAAAGTAACTTCATCTTCGTCGGCGATTCTAGAATACAAGAATTATACACCGCTTTTGTGGAGCACTTGCAACAAGATGAGGGGATTACGGAGACCCCCCGAAATGTTGAATCAAATCTTACACATATCGATAATAAACTTAAAATTAAAGTCGAGTTTATTTGGGATGCTTATATTTCAAAGAATATGGTAGATATTTTCTGGTAAGACTTTAAAGATAAATTAAAAATGGCCCGCCGCACTTATTTTCTCGCTAAAATTTACCGATAAGTTTCAAGATTTTGATTATACAAATTCTTGGATACAAATGTGTTTCATGAAAAAATAAGCAACTTTGAAAATGTTCGTCTGTCCTTCCGATGGCACGTTTTTTGTTTACACGGTAACTCGAGAAAGAATTATCCGATCGACTCGAAATTTTCAGGAAAAATCAAGTTGTATGAGATTAAGATCCCTATTGTTTTTGAAAATCATTTCCCCAAAAACAAAAAAGTTATTGGGGGCTAAACTTTTTAAAAAATTGAATAAATTTTCGTTTTTTGAAAAAATTATTATTTTTTTTATTTTTCGATTTTCAAAAAAAAGTAATAAAAAAATTAAACAAATATGTATAAAGAAATTGTAATTACCTATATAATTTGAATTTAAAAAAAAATACGAAAGCCAGTAAGGGCATATTGTTATGTTTGTATACATTAAGACCTATCCAGAAGCTTGCATAAGAACATAAAACATAAGAATGCGATACCGTGATTGGCTTACAAGATTCATGGCGGCAAATCAAGCCAATCACAGCATCGCATTGTTATGTATTATGTTCTTATGCGATGCTGTGCATATCCCTTACATGTAATTTACTCTTAACATACAAAATTTAAGTAAAATCGTTAGAGCCATTTTTAACCCATTACCTCCCAGGAACTTTTTTTTTGTACCCAGTAACAAAAAATATTTATAAAATTTTGTTATTATCTTTATTTTAAACAATTTAAGATACGTAAGTATATATGACTCATTTTAAAGCTCGTAAAATTTTCGTTTGGACCATATATTTTTCATTTTTTTTTAGGTAGTTAAAAAAGTGTTGAAAATCGGAATTTTCGTCAAAATTTCTTTGAAAAAATCAAACAAATTGTGTTTAATGATTATTTTTATAATAAACAAAATTAAATTATACTTTTAAACTACTTTTAAATTATATAAACAGAAATTACAAAAGAAAATCGCATTTTATTTAAAAGATGTATCACCTAGTACGTTAAAATACTTATTGTACCCATATGGGGACAATGGGATAAAATTGGCTAATAAAATCGATTTTTGTTCATCAGTAAAAAAGTAGATCTTAAAAAATGTCGATCTGTTTGTTTGTTTTTTTTTTGAATTTACAACTTTTGAACGGAATATCCGCTTATTATTAATCGTAGAACTAAAATTTTTACTTAAAGGGTTGTTCTGATTTTTGAGGCAAAAATTGACGATTTTTGGATTTTTTTGTTCAGAAACCTGTATTTTTTTATGTACAAAACTTTTTACAAAGTTTTAGGCAACTCTTAATGTTCACAAAAAAAATATATTTTTTTTATTTTTTTGTCGTCATAAATAAATGTGCAGCACGCGCTGAAGTTGACACCTCAAAAATAAGATGGCAAACGGGTCCAGCAATAGCGTCCCCATTGGTCTGAAACACAAAAATTAAAAACAGTCTTGTTAAAAATTATGTCCTTTAGCAAACTAATGTCGACATTAGTCAAAATTCCAAAAAAAAAATCCACGCTTATTTTAGTGGAAAAACAAAAAACAAAAAAAAAACTCTTTTTCGGCCAAAAACGGGTAAAAAAGTGGATCGAAATATAAATAACAAGCTGTTGAAAAACAATTAGCTAACTTGCCAACTTGATTTTCGACAAATTTCCAAAAGATTTAAGTCAATATTAATTTAATTTAAGTTAGATTAGGCATGAATTTATTGTGAAAATGGATTTTCCGTGAATATATAAATATGTTAATTTTTTTTAATCGCTGAAACCGTTTTGAAAATTGGCATTTTGAGAAAAACGCGTTTAAAATTTTCTTATGTTTGTTTATTTGAAGGGTCCAGTGGAAAAAGGATGATGATCCATTTTTTAAAAAGTTGAGAAAAACGAAATTTAAAGTTTCGCAACTACTGGTGAAATGGTTTTTAATGTCATTTAGAGTTCTTTCTGAGTAATTTTCTCGGTCAAAAATTCATTAAAACCATGTTGAATCCAGGCACCAATAAAAACTTCATGTACACCCAACATTTTTTATCATTTCAAAGATGTAAACATTCAAATTCAAGTTTTCAACCGCAGTTTTTAGTGGAATCTGATTGTTTGCCTCCTGTAAGGTTTTGTATGTTGATTCTTCATGTTTGGACGCCGCTAAAATGTCGGTTTCGAAAAAAATGGAACCTCATCGTTTTTCCACTGGACCCTTCATTTATTTGTTTGGTATTATTACATATCCATGGAGAGCCCCAAATAAGCTTTAGCTTAAGTTAGGGCCTTTCCATTAATTTTGAACATAAATATAAAAATTCTGATAAATTAATGTATCAAAGTATATGTATGTTTTAAAGTATAAATATGTATAACTTTTTAAAGAAGACGAATTTCGTCAAAATATTTCAGGAGCATATTCTACACATACAGACAGGTCCAGGCAATGGTATACAAGAAGGATAACGTGTTAAAATTAGTACCGTTTGTTTAATATTTACAAAAAATGGTATTTGGGGGTTTTGAGACTCTAAAAATGAATTTGATATTTAAAAAATTCTATCCGTACCCTTTTTTCATATATTTTTTATGTAACCTGAATAAAATTGATACCTGGGATTTTTCGTCTTGCTGAAAATGAATTTAATATTTAAAAAAGTGGGTTTCTTTTTACGAAAAGCAGCCGAGTAAACAAAGCAATCAATGTGCACTGAAAGGGCTTGCGTCGAGGTGCGTATACTATTTTTCCTACGACCCAACACCTAAACATAAAAAACGGAAAAATTATGTTAAATTAGCTGATCTTCACTTCCTCCCCGTTGTCATAGGCACAAGGTAGGACAGGCACTAACTACTAACTAGGTCGTAGGAAATGGAATTTAACGTTTAAAACTTTATTTTGATATTTAATGTAACAGTTTAATGACATCCCTTATAAGGAATATAATTTTAGGGACTGTTAAAATATTACGCCATCATTGTTTGCCAATGAATTTCACGTAAAGCAATTTCATCCGCGAATTTCTTGTACACCGTTGTCTGAACCTGTCTGTATTAAGAAGTATAAAAAACCAAAAATAAATAGATTTTTTAAATCCAAAAATCAGAACAAACCCTTAAAAAAAATCCAGTTTTTTTTTATAAATAAACTTTGGGAACGTTCAAGTATTACGTAACGCAAATTTTGATCATTTTGGACCCCCCCCCCTGTAACGCTATTTTTTATACCATTAACATAGGCGTAACACTCCAAAATGACCCCCCTCCCTAGGAACGTTACGTAATACTTTTTGTCATAAAACTATTAGTTTTCGAATATACTGTTTTAAATTTATTGCCAACCGTCTAGAAAGGGTATTAGTTTCAGCGTGTATATCTTTCATTTTCCTTAGGAAATGGCACCTATCAAAAACTCCTCCATCCGTAGTGATAGTTGGGTCGGCACTTTCATCAATAAAAGCCTCAAATGCCTCAAAAACGATGCTGCAGGAATACAGCGTCAATTTGACACGACTCGTTCAACCAATAGACAGGCTGCATGAGAAAAAAACTAAGGTAATAATATTTTCTTTATAAAAATAACCCCAATAATGCAATTTTACAAAAATAACAAAATAAAGAAAAAATCTAGGCAATAATAACACAGACCCACAAAAAGATATTTGTCTTACGTATTTTTGTGTGCTGAAAACGACTCTGAAAGTTAAAAAGCTCGCCGACCCCATAACTTTGAAAAAAAAACGTCAACAAAGATTACTGAACGAGCACTCGAGATATTCAAAGTTCTTTAGTACGTAAACTATTGAATTTTAGGATTTGTGCCCTCATACACTTTTGTTCAGAAATTTAAGAACTACAGTCGGTCAAGTAAGAGCGAGTCACCTATAACGTGTAGTCGGTAAGAGAGAGCCCTACTTTTTTTTTTCGGGGATATACTTTACTTCCTGACCGAAAATGCTTGTACATAGAGACTTTTTGTGTGCCTTATTTTTAGTGACTCAGCACGTTTTAAAACATGAGTGCTGCGTACGCATAGCGGGTTCGAGGCCGTCTTCATCTGTTTGCACCCGAAAGGTCCGAAAATGACGCCTACAGCCGCTGCAAATTATATGGGAAAGTTCGTCAACAAGTGGGTGAAACGATAATCGAAAACGAAAAATGTTTAAGACTTACCAGATGGTGGCTCAACAGGAAAGGTGTCCGCTAAGCACGAAAAATGATTTTAAACATGTTTTCGCAAAATCCTCCCTGCGCCAAGGGGCAATTGGTCCAGCGAACCGTGAAACACCCTGTAAAGATTAATGTTTGGGTGTGTCTCGGAAAAAGATTTTGGATTTTTATTTCTCTTTACGTACAACGAACGCTGAAAAAATGGCCGAGATTTACGAAAAAGCTCTTATACCGACTGCCAAACTTTGGTATGGCGATAAAAATAAGCAGTGGATCCTCCAAGAGGACAACGACCCCAAACATCGGAGCAAGTTGTGTAGCCAGTGGAAGAGGACATCCGACATCATCACGCTGGATTGGCCGTCCCAATCGCCCGACGCAAACCCCATTGAGAATGTGTGATCATTCATTAAGCACAAGCTTCGCGGGAAAAAGGTATACACATTAAAGCAGCTCTCACGAGAAATTCGAACAATATGGAGATCTTTGCCGAAGGAATGTACAAAAAATCTCGTTCAAAGTATGCCCCGACTATACCAGGCGATAATTAGACTGGACAAGTTACTAAGTTATTTGCATTGATCTATCATTCATTAACTATGATTAAATGTAAAAAAAATAGAATAAATATATTCTTAAATAAATAATGCGAGACACGCTCTTAATTGACCGACTGTATAACATATCCAAAATTCAGCCAAATCGGACCGAAACGAATTTTCCGTAAGACGCGGTGTACTGCGGTTTTGAGATTTTTAAAGTGCTCTAGCAACTTAACTATTGATTTTTGTAAGTTGTGCCTTTATAAATTTTTGATCAGAATGCCAAGAACATATCCAAAATTCAGCCAGTTTTGACTGAAACCACTTTTACGTAAGAAAGAAGTGAAGTACTTTGGGGGTAAGCAAGCTCTTTCATTGTTTTGAGCGCTCAAAAATACGTACATAAGTAAAATGTAGTCTGGTTAATAGTAATAAAACTTTTATTTGTTCGCCGGTGTAATTTTTAAAAATCACAAAAAAGAAAATTGGAGTAAAATCGAAGAAAATTGACCCAATTTGCGTCATTAGCAATGCAAGACTTTCCCATTTTAAATATAAATAGGTTTTCTATCGTTTTTTTTTTACGTTACTCAACTTTTATAAGCAGCATTTTTTTAGAAATATTGTTGGTGGGAGAACATCTAGGGGTCAGAAAACTAATTTACAATTCGACGTATCGTACATACTTTTAGTTCAACTTTTTTCTCAATTCTGCCTTTTTTATACTATTCACAATGCCTGCGCTAGAATAGTATACTATATTATACCGTAGTTTCGAATTTTCAAAAAAAAAAAAATCAAAAATCGTCATAGAAAAAAATCCTTCTATATAAATTTGTTTCATAAAAAAAATAAGCAACTTTTGTTTATCAAATGTCTGTCCGTCCGTCCGTCCGATGTCACGACTTTTTTGAACACGATAATTGTTAAAATTGTTAAAATGGAACTTCCGTTAATAAACTAAACTAAACTAATAATCCGATCGACTTAAAATTTTCAGTAAAAATCAAGTTCTATGAGCGGAAGATCCTTATTGTTTTTAAAAGTAATCCCCCAAAAACAAAGAAAGTTATGCGGGTTAAACTTTTTGAAAAAAAAAATCCCATTAACGTAACTTTTTTAGGAAAAATTACTTTTATTATAAAGATAATTTCTACCAATTTTAAAAGTCATCCCCCTAAAAAGGAAAAAGTTATGGGCGGGGGGTGGGGTTAAACTTAAAAAAATACGAAAAAAGCTGTAGGAAAATTCCGATTAACATAACTTTTTCAGGAAAAAATACTTTTATTATAAGTGTCAATTCTACCAATTTTAAAAGTAATCCCTCCAAAAACAAACATAAAAAAACTATAATTTTAATCGAGATTTTAATTCTTTATTTTTTCGTTTTTCGCAATTTTTTTTTTCTTTAAAAATATATATTTTTTTTGAAAATTAATTCTGTGGCTTGGTTCTAAAAGGGCCAGTGTCAATTTGTCAATAGCAGCGTTTTCAAAATATAACATCAGAGTTGACGTGAAAACGTTGCTATTGACAAACTGACATTGGCCCTTTTAGAACCAAGCTGCAGAATTTCTTTAATTTTTTTTTTAAAAGAAAATAAAAATTGAAGTTTAATTAAACTTTTTTAAATAAAATATTTATTTTTGCTTTTCAAAACATCTTTAAAAAAATGATAAATATTTTTTATTTTTTTTTTTATTTTTTTTTTAAGTATTTGGGAAAATGCAATATACCATTTACTGTGAATATATATAATAGAATGCGTAGCATTACCAATATTCACGGCTTATTTTTCATAAACTCTGATTTTTTTTCATCAATTTAAAACCCAAACCAGGTTCATTTTTGTATAGACCTTTACCTAAGGTGTATCAGAGGTTATGTTTTAACGCATTCTAAAACAAAGCATGTAACAAACTTCGCCGATGCCCTAAAACAATATCCGGTATTTTTAGAATATTTTTTTCATTTATTAAAAATTCAGGTACTATGGGCTCTACAAGAACCAGTCAACGCGGACAAACTCCGCTCAGACGACCAACTAATAACAAACGAATTGATTGATATGTACAATAAAGCCTCAATCGAGGTTCTGCAACACTCCAAAGCCTACTTATGGTGGAGTGTGAGGCTAGTTGGTCAGGGGATGATTGGGGAAAGCAAAGATGGCATCCATTTGACCAAAAAACCGTTGAGACATGACACACAGATACTTTTGAACATGTACTGTAACGATTACATGAATTTTAACGACGGTACGTGTTGTAGTTCGATGGAGCCGTATACTACGTTGCAGATTGTTACTTTCGTCATTTTGGCTTTATGGTAAGATTTTTTATACAGGGTGATCAGTAACTACCATGCCAAAATTTAAGAGGTGATTTTACATCCAAAATTATGAAAAAAAGTTTCTATAAAGGTTGGTCCGGAAAAGAGCCCTAAGGGAGCTACGGCCCTTCGAAGATGACATTGAATGGGGAACAAAAAAAAAGCATCAATAAAATTTTGACTCTGCAGGGTGATTCTTTATTTAAAACGGAGCAAAAAAGTATTCTTTACCAAAACACCTAAATTTAATATTAAAGGAGTAATAGCCTTTTAAAAAGTAACGTTTTTGGTAGCACAAAATGTTACTTCCTCTTAATTGCATTTTTATGAAAAAACGATTGCTTCTGTTACACTACTGACATTTTTTATGTATTTTTACTCAAGGAATCCATATTTTTACAAAAAATTTAAAAAAAATACACATAAAAAAGTTTGGGGCAAAAATGTGTTAAGCCTAATAAATTTTTCCGTCTAGGGCGTCCCTAGATAAATTCAAAAAAATAAATTAAACTTATCGCCCTTATTAATACTAGTATACATGCAAAAGCTCGTCGCTCTAGCTCAAAGGGTACCAGAGTTATTAATTAAAAACCTTATATTTATTACAATTTTAAAGGGCTGTAGTTCCCTTAGGGCTCATTTGCGGACCAACCTTTATATGCACTTTTTTTGATATTTTTGGATGCAGAATCACCTCTTAAATTTTGACATGGCAGTTATTGATTACCTTGTATACTGAGAGGATTAAAAGTACCGAACACCGCACCATATTCGGTAATTTTAACTCTCTCTGTATACTAAATAGTAAAGCTGTGAAATGCGGTATAGCGAAACTTCAACCTAAAGGGTGAGATTTTTATTATTAGTACATTCAGTTTCAGCGACCCCAAAAACCTTTACTTACAACATGGTTATTCTTTTAAATGGTACTACCCCCGTAACTTTTGAACGGGATAGATTTAAACTTCGAATTTGAAATGTATATACAACATTTTGAAAAATTTGAAATGTATCAAACAACAAACACTATTATTTGTATTATTTTTCAATTTTTTATTCGGTAAGGCGGCGCCAGGGGGGCAGAGGGGAACAGTATTTTAAATGGCGCTCTAGGCTTTGTGATACGTCATTTTCAAGAGCCTAAAATTCTCTATTTGACCAGTACAGGTAACTATTTATGTTTAAATATATATATTTATATATATTTTTTAAATTGTAGAAATTAATTTTGGTTATTTTGCACAAAAAGGTCCAAATAATGAATAGAAGGTGTATTATCATTTTAAGACTAATTGTTTATCATTTTCATGTAAACTTGGTTCATGTTAATACACAAAATATTAAATTTTTAAATAATTAAAAAAAAACAAATTACACAGCTAAACAAACAATTTTAACCTCTTTAAAATGATATATTACATGACCTACATTGGTATTTAAAATGTTGCCTTCAACTGGTCCCTGGCGCCGCCTTATCGAATAAACAACTAAAAAAATTGCAAATGATAGTTGTGATATACCCATTCCAAATTTTAATTTTATATCTTATCCCGTTCAAAAGTCGCAGGGATGTACCATTTAAGAAAATAACCCTGTATACCATTATTGTTAATATATTGTAAATATTTTAAAAATGTTGTCCCGTTGGCGTTGTAGGTCGCGCAGTTTTCGTCTGCGCGGTTGATTTTACACGAAAAAAGATGCTCCTCAAGATTTTTACTGAATATTTTATTTCAGTGTTTTAATATATGGAATCCTAATGCTAAGACGACTAATAATGCACTGCAAGGGAAACTTTATCCACGAATACTCCATACTTCCAGAAAACGAACTACAAAACCCGATAATCCAGCAAAACGGTAACTACTACACTCTCTTTACCTCAGTTTCAATTTTAGCCATTTTAATGGTATATTTCTTTGTGTGTGATCGAACAAATTTCTTTATGAAGGAGAACAAGTACTACTCCGAGTTCAGTTTTTGGTTGCCAATAGGTTATGTTACTGTACTTGGTGTATTTTTCACCGAGGATAGTAAGTTTACCAAAGTCCTCCACAGGGATCAACTGAATGAATGGAAGGGCTGGATGCAACTGGTGATTTTAGTGTACCATGTAACAGGTGCTAGTAGAATATTAATAATCAACATGCATATCAAAGTTCTGATCAGTGCCTATTTATTTTTACTGGGATTCGAACAGTTTATATACGTGTGGACAAGAAGTGATTTAGGTATAGTTAGTTTTTTTAGAATGTTATTTCAACTTAATTTCATGACAGTTACCTTGTGTTTGTGTATGAATCGCCCCTATCAGTTCTATTACTTTGTGCCTTTGCTTTCGTTTTGGTACTTAGTTTTGTACAGTTTTTTAGCGTTTCCGCCGCATATAACAGCACAAAGCACCGAGAACAATTTAATACAATATTTTTATTTATTGATTAAGTTTGTATGTTTATTTAGTATAATAACAATTTTGTTCATGTCGGAAGTGTTTTTTGAAAAAGTGTTTGTCACTAGACCTTGGAAAGCACTTTTCGTGACGACAGACGATGATATTCACGAATGGTGGTTTAGGTGGAAGTTAGATAGATACACTTTAATGTACGGGATGTGTTTCGCAGTTATTTTACTCCTTGCTCAAAGATACAACATTTTTGATGATAACAACCATAGCAACTTATTTTCAAGGGGAATAGCATTGAGTTCTACTTTAGCGGCTTTTGCGGGTATCGGTTGTTATATAATAGTCGCGTTCTTATGTAGAAACGAGTTCGAATGCAGCGAAATTCATTCCTATATCGCCTTCATTCCAATAGTTAGTTATATTTTGCTGCGTAACGTTTCAGGGGTTTTGCGCACAAGATACTCTAGTTTATTTGCTTGGTTTGGAGAAATTTCTCTTGAACTTTTTATCAGCCAGTACCATATTTGGCTAGCGGCTGATACGCACGGAGTTTTAGTTTTAATCCCTGGGTTTCCAGTACTTAATCTTATTATTACTACCTTCATTTATGTTTGTGCTTCTCACGAGGTGCATAGAATTACCAAAGTATTGCTTCCTTATGCAGTTCCATCGGATTGGAAACTGGTTTTAAGGAATTTTATCTTCTTTTTAGCGATTTTAGTGCCTATAGGCATTAATGATGGCATGTTTTGATAAACCATTGTGATTTTATGTATCAATAAAATATTATTAATATAAAAGTGTATGAATTTTAATATAAAAACCTAAATATAATTTTCCTTGCGTTGGGCGCCAATCGTAACGGATAGTTCTCTTGACATACATATGATAGTCAATACAGGACCACAAAAAACATTTTGTACCTTTGCTTTCATTTTGGTACATAGTTTCATACAGTTTTTTGGCGTTTTCGCGGCATATAACAGGCACAAAGCACCGAGAATAATTTGATACTATATTTTTATTAAATAAATTTTATTAATTAAATTTGTATATTTATTTAGTATAATTACAATTTTGTTCATCTCGGAAGTGTTTTTTGAAATGATATTCACGAATGGTGATATAGGTGGAAGTTAGACAGGTACTCTTTAATATAATACAATATTTTTGGTGAAAAAAACCATGACAATTTATTTTCAAGGGGCGTCGAGTTCTACTTTAACGGCTTTTGAGTGTATAGCCAAGGCGTCCTTCAAGTGAAGGACGCCTTCGTATAGTTTGTTATATAATAGTCGCTCTTATGTAGAAACCAGTTCGAATGCAGCGAAATTTATTCCTATATCGCCTTTATTCTAATAGTTACCATCTGAAAATAACGGGTCTGGGCGGGTATAAATGGTGCATAAACCAGTCATTTTCAATAGGGTAGTTATATTTTGCTGCGTAACGTTTCAGGGGTTTTGTGCACAAGACACTTTAGTTTATTTGCTTTGTTTGTTAAATTCAGACTATAAAGTACCATACATATCGAGTCTACTGTGTTTTACTGCGAAACGTTTCAGGGGTTTTGCGGACAAGATACCCGTTTATTTTTTTGGTTTGGAGACATTTCTCTTGAACTTTTTATTAGCCAGTATCATATTTGGCTAGCGGCTGATACGTACGGAGTTTTAGTACTAATCCCTGGGTTTTCAGTATTATTACTTTGTTTGTGCATCTTACGAGGTGCATCCTGGTGTTTTTGGGCGCCTATTTTTAAAACATATTTTTTAATATTTCAAAAATTTTCAAAATAATATACAGCGAGTACAATTTTTTTATTTTTGAATGGAATGGATTTCACAGGTTTAATAAAACAAAAATTTAATACCAATATTTTATTAAGTACATGGTACCTAATCAAGTTTATTAGCAATAACAATATATACATATATGTTATAGGATCCCTGAACAAGTCAATGCCATTTAGGGTCCCTTTTGGATGTGTGAAACATAAGTAAATTAAATATTTCATAATATACATATATTATGGAGATAACATTCTCCAAAGAAAATTTAAAATAAACTATGTATTCAAAATATTATATTCTACAACAGTTAAATATATAACAGCCATATATTTGGGAATTTTTAAACACTGATTAATAACAGGTATTTAATTTGTTCCTAGTGAATAAAAATAGTGTTTTTTTCTTGTTTCTTTTTTTTTATGAAAAATACTTTATTTTATTTTCTTAAAATTTTAGTTTTCATCTAGTTATTTTTATAAAACAGTGTTATGCTCTGTTTTAAAATAAATGGTAAGTAACTATAAATTCACAATTTACAATCGAATAATCAAGATTTAAGAACTTAAAGATAGGGTCAAAGTTCATTTTATCCAATAATATGTTTGAGTTCTTAATTCTTAACTATTCATTTGTTAATAGACCTAAACAAAGAATAATACTAAAATAGAACTATGGGGATTTTAAGGGTCCTTTGAAATTAAAAAATAAATTATACAAAGCTTTTCTTGACCATGTCGGAAAAGAAAAAAATAAATTACGTACAGCCAGGCGATCATAGTATTACACACCAGATTATAAACGATTGGTATTTCTGTTCTGTAAAGTATGAGACGTCGTTTTTTTAGACAGTTTTTGATGTAATATTTTTTCACCTGGTGCTTAAAAAAATTGTCCCCATTATTATGGTATTATTCTTTGTTTGGAAAAAATATTAAGTTAATATTGTAACTGTAATAAAACTAATATAATAAAACTTAACAATCATTATTTGAAAAACTGATTCAACCATTATAATAAACCCCAAAGTAAATATTTAAATTAACAAAACATTCTTTTGTATTTATTTTTGTAACTGAAGCCTTCCATATTATAATTTACGAGGTCACGCAGATTTATAAATTCTTTACTTGTATGAGTTTGCAAAGCAACATGACAAAAACTAAGGTCACTCCATCCAGCGGCGGTTTTTTGGCAACGGCAGCAAAACTGCCGCTGGATGGAGTGACCCTACGTATCTAAATAACAACCAGTTCGCAATATTCTGAAATTGTTTATATTGTTTAATAAATTATTATTTTCTACGACCATCTTTGTAAATGCCTTTTACTGCATTTTTGTTTTGTAAACAAGCGATTTCCCACAGTGTGCGTAATATTGGCCAAAGTCACGGTTAGAAAATTTTGATGATTCTTAATATCCATATTGGTTATGAGAATACATTTTTTTTGTTATATAAAAAAAAATCTGACTCATTGTCTTTGTATTTTTTTAATTGATATTTTGCCAGTGTCAGAAGATAACTTTCATAGTCGTTCGATGTCATTTTATATAACAGTTCCCAACATCAGTATGTTTTTGTTGTAAAAACTAAAAAATTGTTAATTTGCTTTTATGAAAGGTACCATATCTTTAATACTTTAAACTTTGTGTAAGATAACTAATTTTTACCGATTTTAGTTAAAATGTCAAGCAAAAGAATTAGTTGAGCAGAAATTTTGTTAGTTTTGATGTTTGTTTTTATCCTTGTGGAAAAAGTATAGCACATTACTCAAATTGAAAGTAATTTCGCACTTGGGAAAAGTAACGCACAATACGTGCGTGATTTTTCATTTGCAACTCTTATTGTGTAATATACTATTATAAAATTAACCCTTTAGCAAAATCCTGTTAATTAATAAACATCCCGTTTAATTTTTTATAAAGTTTATACTGGATTTAATCTTAAATTTTTAAATTATTTTTATCGCACACAATCTGTTGTAGTCAGTTCATGATAATAGTAACCACATATCTTTTAATTACTGTTCCCAGATTACGGATTTTTTAAATCGCAGAAATAAAACGTCTAAAGGGTTGTCCATATATTACGTCACGCGCCTGGAGGGGGGGAGGCGGTCTAAATTGCGGTCAAAATGTGAAAGGGCAGAAAAAAATGGCAAACGTCACATTATCGACGAAAACCGAATGTTTTTTGAAGTTGTTATAGGCTAACTGCAGATGACGTCAGAGGCGAAATCGGTCATCGGGCGTAAATTACGTTATATTCGAGTAATAAATTGGACTTTGTATATGTTATCATTCATCAAGTAGGTACACAGCTAATAAAAGCAAGGAACCGATATTTTTTTTTGAGTGATTGTTGGTTCTTACTGTGCTATATGCGTACCGTTAGTCTCGGAAGGGTTAATGTGGAACAGAATAAGGGGGGGGGGCACTTTTAGATCGCGCACAAACCATACTAGTTATTTTGCTACTTACGTACTAGAGTACCGTCAAATAGGGATACTTTGATCCTAGGGTATATTTTAATCATCACTTTTTTGAAATCAGAACAAGCCAAATCAAAAATAAAGTGATAAGTCCGCGCGCTATAAGATTGGGCAGTGATGTCATTAAACACGGAATGCGCAATAAGTCAAAATGAATTGTTTATATACACGCCCATTAGCAACAGCGCGATTTCCTTGACAACGGTTGCTTGTTGGAATAAAACCATTTACTTTGCCTAGAGGGCCTTAATATGACGTTTTCTATCAAGAAATAGAGTGGAGACATAATTAAAATCTAGGCAAATGGCAAACCCGCAAACGCGTTTTTAGCCTTTTTTTGGATATGTCAAGTTTTTCTTCTATGGTCTGTTTCATCAATCAGGATAGTAAATTAAGAATCGCACAGTGAATATTTTCAAAACAGATTGGAATACTGGATGTGCGATTATACTGAGTAGTTTATTTTATAAAACCACTATATTCTATACAAAAACATATACTATTCAAACCTGTTGTAAAAATATTTACTGTGCGATTTTTATCTGAATAATATGACATAAAAATATAACCTACTTTTTCAAGACATATTTATACGATACTTCAAATTTACTCAAAATGCCGTTTTCCACCAGAAGATCTACTTACAAAGGTAAACTAAACCTCGTAACTTTTTTAGTTACTAATGATGAAATGAAATAGGGTATAGATTTTTTTGTATCCACTCTTTTTTGACAGAAAACGTCAAATTAGGGCACTCTAACTCTGGCTATACAGTGCACAAAGTCGTCAATAATTTTATGACGTAACCGTCAATTTTTTATAGGCGCCAGTTGACGGCATTGGAAAAAATAAATACAAAAAAATAACGTTTTTTCTGAGTTAAATACGTTGACGGTTCGTTAATTTGATTACATCACAGTTCTATCACAGTATCCGCCCTTTTTTAACTCATTTAATTTTTATTTACATCAATCCTTCGTTTTTTTATCTATTTAAAAAAATATTTCCCATTGTTTTTATCACAAGACTAGACCGAAGAATATGATCTTTTTCTACAAAAATCCACAAAAGCTCTAATTTTAAAATGTTATGGTTTACGGTAAAAATTTAGTCTCACTGTGCATGCTTAGTGACTAAGTGTGTTATATTTACACACTAAACATGGAGCGATAAATAACTCTTCTAGTTAGTTCCGTTAAATTGGAATAAACCAAACCATATTAATTCTACACCAAGTACTGACACTTACAAATAAAAATTCCTAATTTAAAAATCAAGGCGCTGTTTTCCTTAGTTGTCAAGCCCACATAAGCGGCGTTGTCGAGGAGCATAAAAATTGCCTTAAATATAAGAATAAAATACTTTAGACAATTCGTAAAAAGTAAGGTTAATGGTCAAATGATTTGACGGTAGAATTTTAAATGTAAGATTTATTGCATGGTGCACTTCTGATGGGTGTTATCCGAATTTGCAGCGAACTTTTGTTTTTCTTTATATTCTTGTTATTTATGTAATAACCAGTGATCGGACTTTGGATTTTTTAACAGGTTTGTCTTAAGGAAAACAAAGAATAATTTCATAAAAAATTAAAAGTAACAAAAATACATTATTATTGTTATGTAATTCTTGTTAAAACAAAATTGTTTTAATTTTGTTCTTTTGTATATTTGCATTATTTTAAATATTCCCGTGAACTCAAACTAAGTTAAATACATACAGTCAAATAAAATAAAAAGTAAAACAAAAAACAGTCTACACATAAATATGCTTTTTCCTTTTTTTAGGATAAGCGAACAAATTCCATTATTCTGTGTTGTTCCTAGGTTGTTAAATATAAAATAGAAATTAAGCCACTTATTACAATGTAATAAATTTACCTTTTTAAGTGTAACTAATTTTTAACTAAAGCAACTGTTTGTTTTTTTCAATATTACTTTCATGCGTTAGTAAATAAAAAATAAATTGCTTTTTAACGTTTTATACAGAAACTAAAAAAATCCGTAAGAAAAATCTGTCTATCTCTCTGAATGGGAAATTTGTAACTACAATAACTCAATTGAGTTCTTAAGAACGCTAAGGACTTAAAATTTGGACCATAGGTTCCTTATACAAAGTTTTAGATTAAGATCTTTTTTGATAAAAACGGGGTAAAACTATTTTTTTTTTCTATTTTTTTTAGTTTTTTGAATAGTTTAGTTTAGTTTATTATTTAAAGTCTTTCTCGGACCTATTAGTATAGGTGTTTTACACGATAATTGACTGAAATTATTACAAAGAATTTAGAATAGATAATCTTCACTATTAACAGCTACTCTTCTTTACCATAACAAAAATCTCCAAACATTTTTAACACTTAAATTTTGATACCATTATCCCTCCAAATTACCCAAACCAAATTATATGTTTACAAATCAGCTCCCAAACCATTAATTTTGAAAAAATATTTTAAATTAAAATTCTACTTTGACATTAAATGTCAAAATATCAACAATAAATAAATGCTTAAAACAAAAATATGAAAAAACAATATTTTTTGTTATAATGAACCTATAAAACATGTAGAGAGTAATACCTAAAAGCGCCACCCGCATAATTAGCGTAAAACATTACAGTGCCGTAATTGGCTTGATGTGCCGTCATATGTCTTGTACGCATACCTTTTAAAATTATGAGGCTTGCATAGTCTGTGGATGGCGACTAACTTACTATGCTGCAGATACGAATTAGACCGAAATTACGCGAATCGTACCCGAATTGATATAATCTACGCCTTTTGCCACGCTCGAGCGCGCTCTTGCAAATTCTTTTCTCGGCAGCAGTTTTTTTTAACACCATGTTTCCTCAATGCGGACCTGTTAAAAAAAATCCAAAGTCCGATCACTGGTAATAAGCAACGATTTAAGAGCAAAATTTAAAAAATCTATTGGTTAGTATTTTTTTAATTTCGATTTTTTTTTATAAAAATCTGCATCTTTTAAATTATTTGGCTATTTCTAATTATAATAAAATTATTATTAAAAATAAAATAAAGACTACTTAATTTTCTACAAAAAAAAGTAAATACATTTTTTTTATATCTTTTGCCGTTTTGTCACAATACGTGATTAAAGTTTGAAGTAAAACAAAAAAGTATAAATGTATCTTTATATTTACTAAAAATTATCTAGGGGGGCTTATTTTACTGTAAAATGTCAAATTACCTTAAAAAACATTATTTCTTTTAATCTAGGTGGCTTGTGGCAAAATTTGACAACTGACGTAAAGTGCTTTTTTGTTTTTTATGATGTTTCAATGTAAATATAAAGAGAATTGTCATTTTGGTACCCTGCCAATTTGCCAGATCTCATGTTTTCTCCCTCAAAGTGTGTTGTTTTCTTTTTTTCTAACTGTAAGGACGAATAATACATGCTTACAAACATTTTTCTAGAGAAGCGTTTTCTTTACTTTTTAAGGTGACGTTTGTGGAATATTTTTTTAGATTTTTTTACGTTTTTCTATAAATTTTCTTCATTTGCGCATTATTTTTTAAGAAATTTTGGCATTTTTATAATTATATAAGTGTTATTTATATACCAATAGCTAGAAATAGACTATATAAGGTTATAAATTTAAATTTACGCGGCCGGGGTATGAAAATGGCGACGTATTAATGTTGGTTGCATATATTTCGCATTCTCGATATATAGCTCCTATCTCTCTCTTAAGGCCGTTATAGGTGATAGATTTATGTGTATGTCACTACTTGGTGTGAATATGCTTGGGCCAATAAAAAGTATCTTCACAATTCTAGTTAAATTTCATTTAGAAATGAAAATGCCTCTGTTAAAAATAGAAAATTTTGTTGAAACAGATCATATTACATAACCATTTGTATTAATCAAAAAATAAACTAACTAAAAATTATAGTTTTTAGGTAAAAGTTAAATTAAGAAATAAATATACAAGGCAGACATAAAATATACAAATATTAAGTGTTAAAATTACCTTTTTTTTTTTTCGGAACCCCACTACTGTTGTCTTTATTTGTCTAAAAGGAATAAAACAGCGTTTTCTAATTGTATTTCATTTAGGAAATTAAGGAATTTTCGAAAGAAAAAATATTTGTCTATAGAAAACTTTAACATAGCACGGCTAGCCTTAAAAAATTTAAATGAAAAGTCAAACCACCCCGGATTTTTTGATTTTAGGTTTTTTGACAAAAATTGAAATCGCTCACGAAGCCGTTTTTAAATTAAGTCATTCTTCTTCTTCAAGTTTTTCCTGCCATCCCAAGTTTTTTCTATGATACACCCTATAGCATAGGTACTACCCATGATACTCAATATTATAACGACCATTCACACGCCTACTTTGTTAATGTCCAAAATTACGGTAGTCTTATTTTAGACATTAATAAAGTAGGCGTGTGAATGATCGTGATTATATTGAGTATCATGGGTAGTACCTATGCTATAGGGTGTGTCATAGAAAAAACTCCGTATGTGATGTCAGGAAAAACTTTAAAAACGGCTTTGTGAGCGATTTCAATTTTTGTCAAAAACTGTTTGGAACAATCCCTAAAACAACCTAAAATCAAAAAATCCGGGGTGGTTTGACTTTTAATTTAAATTTGTTAAGACTAGCCGTGATAGATTGGTTTGCATTGAAAAACTTTTTTATTTCAAGGCTACTTGTTTTAAAAAATAATAAAAAGTAGCAGATATTTATTTACTAGGGACACCAAATGACATTGACTTTTAACTAGTTTATGGTCAAGTCATTGAGGGACCCTAAAATTTGCTTACAACTTACAACAATTTGGAAGCGTACAACCCTGTAACATGTAACATTACTAACATTTTAATATGTAATGTAATGTACATTACTAATGTTACACAAAAACATTGACGCTTTTCATCTTTTAAAGTCACATAACATTGTGTCAAAATCGATAAATTACACAGTAACGCAAAAAAAATATTAAAAAAAAATAATCCGAGTAGACATCATTTCCAGTAAACTCCTACCTGCTAAGTCTAAAAATTATGTCCACATTCCCCCTTGTCGATTTTTTTGCTACATGGGGTAAAAAGGCCCAAATTTTAGTATTTCCCAAGGCCTTTAATGTTAGATCATTTTTATCGAGGGGTAAACCGCTGGCAAAATTTTGTACACCTTTAGGAGGAAATCTTTAAAGATTTCCTTCAGATTACCTCCAATTTGTACACCTGAATTCCTCTGCGGTTTACCCCTAGATTTATATTAATTTTTTTCGGGAATTTTTGGTTTTCACACATTTAAATAACAAAGCATATAAGGTCCAATGGGGCAAGCCTCTAGGGCTTAGAAATATTCGCAAAACACGACTTTTTACAAGTTAAAAAAATCACACCTTCCGAACGGATTAAAATATCGACCACTATTTGGCGCTGTCTAGCAGGAAAACATATATATGATATTTATCCGAAACTGGACCTGTAGCTACAAATTTCCAAAATTTTTGATGTCAAATTAGCCACTTTTTGGCAATTTTACCCTCTGTAACAGAAACATTTCATGTGTTGGGAAAATATGGACATCATTTTCGGATTAAGCAGGCCAAAGTTTATTAGGAATGATATGTCTAAACTGCCTTTCTAAGCTGAAAGGTCCTATCTGTGTATGTTAAACCTATGTAGATAGGACCTTTCAGCTTACAACGGCAGTAAAGTCCTAGTATTTTTGTTTTGTGTTATTCTTAAATTCCCCAATGAAATTTTATAAACGTCCGTATAGCTTTTTTTTTAAACTCGCGATAAACTCACTAAGCACTCTGCCACACACTTTACGGTTCGTTTTCTGGAACGTTCACGGTTTTTGAGCTTCACTCAGTACCAAAAAAGTGTTGGTATTGGTTTTGGTAAGTCCAGTACCAGTAAAAAAATGTAGATGGCACCATAATATTTTAAAAGTATTGCATTTTATAATAGGTTTGTTCGTTGGTGTTGCACTTTCTTGCACTGACATACAACCAAATAAGTACTGTATTTGTTCCCTAATTTTTAAACATGACAAAGAATGTGTTCGACTGTAAAGTGCAAGAAAGTGCAATACCAACGAAAAGACCTAATGTAACGTTTTATTTATGAAATGATTAGCATTTTATATGACAAAAAAAAGCTAGTAATTTCGTATTTTATTGGTTTGCCAGGGTTTTTATTTTGTTTTGAAGCATTACCAAAATCACTCCCAGTAGAATTTTTTGCTTGAAATTACATTTTTTTCGATGTTAGATTCTTGTTAAAAATTATATTTTTCTTATTGGAATGTTCCGGGTCTTTACATAACGTTAGGCATATCACATAAATACAACATTGCATTTTTTTGTTGAAATAACGTGTAAACAACATCATACATATATGTTTTTCAACAAGATAATCCTAATGTTATAAAGACGATATCAATGCGTCCTTCACTTCCAGGCCGCGCTACTGGCTTAGGTGCCAGACTTCCTGGTGGGCCATTCCATGGCCAGCTAAGTTGAAAATTTTGAAGCAACATGTCACATATTTGTCAAATATAATTTAGTTATTTGTGAGAGAAAATAAATTTGTTATTTTCTACAAAAACAGCAAATATAATAAAACTACTACTAAAATTCGGAATATGGGATGGCGTGGTAATAGTTAATAGGTGAAAAATAAAGAAAAATGGTGCAAGAGAAGAATTTTACTGCATTGAAAAACAAAATCAGTTGACCATTAAATTATATTTTAATTGTTTTTAAATGTGAAGATTATTGGCAATTTTTAGTGTTGTTTACACAGTTTTATTTTCATTGCATTATAAAACAATGTACCTAGAGATACAAAATATTGTATTTTTATTTCCTGACATTTGTAAGTAAAACCTTATAATAAATATATAAATTCTAACTTATTAGTTTAATGCCATACATAAAACTACAATATCTCCTTTGATTTAAGCAGCTTAATTTTTCACTTTATTTTAGTAAATGGTTTAGTATTCTCACATACCAAAATTAATTTAATTTTAGTTTTGTGTTGTTTTTTTAAGAAATGTTATATTTAACAGTACGACTTTTAAAGGCAAAACTGAAACAATAACATTTTTATAATTGCATCCACATTTTTTAAACAGTTCACCACTTTATATTATAATCAAATGTTAGGCCTCAAAATATAAAACTGTCAATCTGACAATAACAAATTCTTAGTATTATTTTTAGTGATTTTTTCTTTATGTTGGCGTACCATTGTTGTCAGACCCTAGTGGGCCATATCAAAGCCAACTAGGTGGTCCAGTAGCGCGGCCTGGAAGTGAAGGATGATTTGACGATATATAAAAAAAAAGCTAGGAATGTGTTTTTGAAGACACATTTTTTCAACAACATATTCCTAATGTAACGTAACGTTAGAAATAAAAACGACAGGAATCTAACGTTAGACTATTTCACGTCAATTTCTACTGGGTATACCAATACTTCCGTTTGAGAAGCTCTACAGTCGGAATAAATATGCAAGTTCTTTGCAAAACAATTTAACACTATAATATTTCAAGAACGCTTTGATATAGAGACTTAAAATTTGGACCAAAGGTTTTTTACAATGTAGATTATCTTAGCTCCAAATTTCAAGTATATATGTCAAAGCGTTCTTGAAATATCGTAAAGTTTAATCACAAAGGACTTGCAACTTTGTACGGATTATACAGGGTTATCCAGAATAGAAATAAGTTCGAGAATTTTAAGGGGTGATTCTACATTAAAAAATAAAGGTTGGTCCGGAAATAAGCCATCTAAAAAGTAGTTTTTATTTATTTTCTCTGTAATCCTATGAACCACAGTAGCGAATTTTTACACATGCCTTAACGTTGTTAAAGGCTATTATTTTAGGTAATTTTTATTTCTATTCGTTATTTTTTTGCCCCAATCTGTAGATTTTTTGACATTTTCTCAATAAAATATGATTCTTAGTTAAAAATACATCAAAAAGGTGGGTATTCTTAATGTAATACCGTTCTTGAGAAAATTTTACGTTTTGAGCATCGAAAATAGGAATTAAAAAATACACATAAAAATTGCAATACTGCAGGGTGATTCTACAATAAAAACTCAAAAAAAGCTCGTATACATCTGGGTTCGAAAATGAGTTTTAAGAGTACTAGGGCCTCTTAAAGAATAGCACTTTTTAAGGGATCGTAGCTCATGCGCACTGGTTTGCTTATTTTTGTTTTAACGGATGTCAAAAGTGGCTTCCGTTTAGGCAGTTGTAGTCTTATGATATAGTTTAATTTGAGTGGGGTTACGGTGCGCATCAGGTCCACAAAAATGGATTATATTTTTGCACTGATTTTTGGTTTTATTACTAAAACTTACTGTCTTGAATTAGGTGCGGAAAATCCAGTTTTTTTGTTAGAATATATAGCAAAAGATTGTTAAAATATTCACGAATTTCTTTTTGATTTTTTTTAATGGGGGCGTTGGTTTACGTTAACAATGGTTTGGTTTGGTAGTTTCCTGTTTGGTGTTTTTTCTTTAATGGGAGGCGTTGGTTTACGTTAATAATAGTTTGGTTTGGTAGTTTGCTGGTTTGGTGTTTTTTTTTTAATGGGAGGCATTTTTCAGATACGATATTTCAGAATTTAGAAGGCGATATATTTTAAGAATCAAATGTTTATTAATGAATATTTCGCAATTTTTTTTTACGAAAATACTATTAAAAGCGAGTACTTTTAGCCAATTAAAAAAAAACTGTTAGCTCGCAAAGAAAAAAGTAGATATTTTTGTAAAATTCTGCAAAAAAATGTTACATAACCTTAAAATAATTTTTGGCATACGTCAAAACAAAAATAAGAAAATCTCATTACTGCGGTGAGTGAATCGTCTTAAAAGCGATTTCTGGAGATTTTTGTACGAGAACTATTTTTTTATAGTTTTTAATGTAGAATCACCCCTTAAAATTCTCGAACTTATTTCTGAATAACCCTGTATTCACGGGTCATCCTCGGGAACCACCTCCTCCTCGTTGTCCAACTTGGTGTTCCCCACGTTGCACACGCGGCACTTGCAGCAAACTATGCAGGGGGCGGCCAAAAGAAGAAGCGGCGACGCGACCAATAGGAGAATGCCGAACCCGGCAAAAATGCCGATCACCTGGGTGCGGTGCCATATCACAGATGCTCTGGAGTGGCCTAGTTTATTTTTACACGGGCCCTTGTCGTAGTGGCGTAACAGGAAATCGTCCTGGAAAGTAACAAAGGTAAAAAGATTGAAAAAATCGGTCTCAAATGAGCGGGAGTACTTTCTCATAAAATATAAAATAAATCATTGACTAATAATGTTTGTAATTTTATTTTCTATGAAAATTGTTGTAAATAATTTTTTACATTGTGAAGCCCCCTCCATCATCCCGTAAGGGGGCGTTCAAGTATTACGTAACGCAAATTGTACCAAAATTCATACACTTCATACCCCGGTTCTCGCGTTATAATAGATTATAGAGATTTCATATTTTGGCTACCCCCCCCCCTAACATACCCCCTATTAGGGGGGGGGGTAGCCAAAATATGATATCTCTACAGCCTTGAATAACGAATTTTGGTACAATTTGCGATACGTAATACTTGAACGTTCCCTAATGGAAAAAAATTGTAATACATTTTTTGTGTATTTTTTGTCCTTTTTTAGGTGTTTTTTAAACTTTTATTCTATTCTGAATAATAAAATTATGCCCAGAAACAATTTTTACATATTGAGGGACAGAGGGGGGCATGAAAAAAAAATGGTAATAAATTTGTTATTAAATTTTTTTACCTCTTAGGTGGTTTTTAAATTTTTGTCCTTTTGTAAATAATACAAAAGTTAAGGCCAAAGCAACAATTTAACCCTTCTTATACCCCCAACTGGTTTTGCTTAAATACGAACTTGTCCAAGATAACCATTAATCGGAATAAATTCAGTTATGACTCATCAACGTTGAAAATAAACACAGAAACATAGGCTTACGGAATAATTTTGCTGAATTATGAGGGAAATTTTTGGGTGGGACAAAAAAATCAAATTATTAAAAAAGCCTTACCTACCCGTAAGATTGTTTTTTTTTATAAAATCTTGTCTATTCTAGTTTTAAATAGGTTAATAACCTTTTCTAAATAGTTCTAAAATAGTTAACGGTAAATATTTGGGTGGGGCAAATATTGAATATACATATTAACTATAAATTTGTAAATAAATCGGTGTTTTTCGAAGAAAATAAAAATGTAAATATTTAAAACCTCGCGTCAACGATAGAATCGACGCGGCGCCTATGCGAGCACTGGAAATCCGCCGATGACTGAAGATAACATAAAAATACATCTACATACCAAATTTCAAATCTCTAGCTCAAAGCGTTGGTAAGTTATCGTGGAGACAGACATATTTTTTTTGCTTATTTTGATTTTTCTCGGCGTTTTAGAAAAAAATATGATTCGATTAGAGAAAGTACATATTGTGATAGAAAAAATCTTTTTTTTTCTTAAATCATCATTTGAAGAGTGCAACTAACATAAGGGCCTAACCCTCATTTTTTTCGAAATACGGTTTTTGCTTGAAATGGGTACTAGTTAACGTACTTTATCGCTCTAGTTAATAAAAATTCCTAATATGTTACCAGAAGTGGCAAGAAAATGCATTGGAAAATAAGGTTAGGGGTACAAATTTTAATCATCTGTTTTTTTTGCCCCACCCAAATATTTACCGTTAACTATTTTAGAACTATTTAGAAAAGGTTATTAACCTATTTAAAACTAGAATAGACAAGATTTTATAAAAAAAAAACAATCTTACGGGTAGGTAAGGCTTTTTTAATAATTTGATTTTTTTGTCCCACCCAAATATTTACCGTTAACTATTCTTGATTAAAAACGGCTTATGAACCTACTCAAGCCTAGCAAAGAGCAGATTTTATGCAAAAACATCCTTATAAAAAATGCGTGGGTTAGGCCCTTTTGGTAATTAAGGGCATTGTTTAGGCCCTTATTTCAACTTTTTTTTTGTTAAAATCTACATAAAACCATGTAAACAATCAAACACTATTAAAATATAATTATTATTAAGTATACATATTATTGGAAAAAAAATAATCACATTTTTGCTTTTCCTGTAAAATAATAATTTTGTGGGTTAGGCCCTCATTTTAGTTTCACTCTTCATTTTTTCCTGAAACGTCGAGAAAAATCATAATAAGCTAAAAAAACATTGTCTGTCTGTCTGTAGGTCGGTCGGTCTGTCTGTATCCAAGATAACTTAAGAACGCTTTGAGCTAGCGACTTGATATTTGGTATGCAGATGTATTTTTATATTAAGTTCTTATTTGAGCAAAATTGGTTGGGGGGGGGGGTGTAAAAGCGGAGTTAAATTTTTGTTTTGGTCGTATTTTTTATTATTTACAATAGTAAAAAAATAAAACCCACATATGTGGTTTTTATTATATTATAACGTTAAATAAAACTACACAATAGTTATTTTTGTACCAAGGGTATTAAGTAAATATTTATGCCCTGAGGGTGACGATCTTACAAACCCGAGGGCCTCGGGCCGGCCCGAGGGTTTGTAAGTCGCTTGGGGCGACACATCTATTAATACCCGGGGTGTATACAAACTTTTATGCCATACCAAATAGTTCGTTATTGCAAAAAAAAATGGATAAATCAATATATTTTTTAAAAAATCAGGAAATTTAATTTGATTTTAACACTGTCGTTGCTAGGGAAATGCTATGTTATATAAGATAATCAAAAAATGTTTTTTGTGTTTTTATGCCCGCGCCATAAAATGCACTTTATGCCTGCACGGGCACAAAGAAAAAGAATTTAAAACCACCTAAAAGGTAATTATCATTAATTACGAAAATTTCACAATAATGACGAAAAATCGACGGTAATGACAAATATTTCACAATAAAATAATGACGAAAAATCTACGGTAATGACGAAAAATCCACGGTAATGACGAAAAATCCACGGCAATGACCAAAAATTCACGGTAATGACGTAAAATCCACGTCAATGACAAAAAATTTACGGTAATGACAAAAATCCACGGTAATGACATACATTTTACGGTAATGACGAAAAATCTACGGTAATGGTAAACCCTATTTACCAATGCAATATCTGATTATTGAAATATTTGTTATAATGTATACTTACATCTAAACTGGCCAAACAGTACCAACAAAACACGTGCTTACACCTTTTGCACATCATCTGGGCGCACCCTTCGTCTTTCTCGATAGGCACGTTGCACATGGGGCAGCACTTAATCAAATCGGAGTCAAACGGTATGCCCTGGTCCTCACCTTTTCCTGTAACAAAAAATATTATTTTCTAAGTTTTAATGGTTAGGTCCTGTGAAATAATATAAAAAGTGCAATAAATATGCTAAAGTTAAATGTTAAGGTATTTCTTACTAATAATAATATAAATAAATAAAATACAATAGGTTTTCATAAGATTTTGATAAAACTTTTACGTGAAAGACTACGAATTTTTATTATGAACGTTTTAGTGGTTTTGCAAAGATTTTTTAATGTCAGAATTTTCGATGCTTTTACCAAAAATATTTTGAAATAATTTTACCAAAAGCATCCGAGTGCTTTGGATAAGAAACTAATGTTCCAGATTTAAACTTTTTCTATCAAAGCGTTTCTTATATTTAGTTATCGTGGGAACAACATTTCCGGAGAGACCGATTTTTTTACGGACACAAAAATAGTAATTATATACCAAGATAAAGAAGACTTTTTTAATAGCCGAGCATATTATATAAGAGTGCGAGGCTATAATAGTCTTTTCTACCGTGGTTTATTTATTTATTTGAAATAGATAGACAGAATCATGGAGAGCCCCAAATAATAAAGTAAAATGTTTGCTGGATCTAAATTAACCGCGAAAAAACAAGTAGCCTTGAAATCGCCATTTTTGAAAATAAATACATTGATTCACTAAAAATTGGCAGAACTATGGCCTGTTTCGTCAAGCAAGATAGTAAATTAAAAATCGCACAGTGCATATTTTCAAAACAGAGTCGAATATTGGTGGTGCGAATATACTGCGTACTTTATTTTATAAAACATAACTATATTCTATATACAAACATATATTATTCAAACCTGTTGTAATAATATTTACTGTGCGATTTTTAATTTACTATCTTGCTTGAAAAAACAGACCATATTAGGGTTTTTTTCTACGACTGCTTTAGAATGTAAGCAAATACACACACTTTTCAAACACAGAATATATCCATACTAGATCTAGATACGGTATGAATATTCCGTATCAAGTGTTAGAATGAGCACATGTAGTGCCATCTGTTGTTTATAAAATTAAAGAAAACTGTAGCAAAATTAGAAAAAATATATTTATTTTACCATGAAATATTGAATAATTTAATGCAGTTTAAAGTTTTGCGTTAAAACTACATTACAAAAAGTTTATTAGTTTCTCTTAATATTTGACAAGTTTTTTATCAATTTAGTTCAAAAAATTAAAACTGCTCCATCTATTGTTAAATATTTAAACCTGATATCTGTCACAACAATCTGACATAACCTTTAATTTTTGCATTATAATTTGTAAATATGAACTAAAATTAAATAAAAATCAGTACTTAGATTTGATAAAATTATTAAATAACATTAATTGCTTTATTTAAAAATATGTGTTTTGTTGCATTTACAATGTCGAGTCTCAAAAAACATTGTTTTTAACCTTGTCCGCAGTTTAAAGCCATAGACTGTTTCATATTTGTAGTCGAAGAAAAAGTATAGTCTACAACACGTATGGAATAGTCATTCCATACTAGTTATAAAATATACTATTCTCGGATTATATACGTGGTATGTGGATTATATAGGTGGTATAATGGTAAGTTCTAAAGCAAGTGGAAAAAAAAATAATTACCTTCTTTCGCCAGCTGCTTGTTGTAGTCCTCGCAAGACATGCCGGCGTGCCATTCCAGTTTACAGTTGCTGCAAAAATCGCTGCTGCACGTGGGGCAAAACACACTTTGCGGTTGGCATTTCTGGGAGGGACATAGGTTGCACACAGTCTCGCAGCCCGCACGCGGACACCACGTTCGATTTTTGTCTAATTCTACTTCTCTAGAACAAAAATTGTCAAATAAACAAACAAGGAAAGACAAAAAACTTTTTCCGATAACGGGGAGTTTGGCACCATTCGTACAGTTACACGATAGTTAGTTGTAAAATCTTTCAAATATTTTTAATTCTTTTTTTTTATTAATCAAACTAACCACGGTGGGGTGGTAGGGCAATTTAAATCAACTTCAAATTAACTCATTTTTGTTTCTATACGTCAATTCTATGAGACGTTAGGATGATTATATTTTTATTTTATTTATCCACGGCCGTGATTAATAGGCCTATTAATCACGGGTCTGTAAAAATAAACCGTTTAAAATTTAAAACGACCGTGGATAAAGTATAGAATTCTACTCGCGTATAATAGCTATTAATCGTTCGGGTGATAAGGTCACTCGACTTTCGGCTCGTGTCCCAAAATTCACCCTCACTGATTAATAGCAATTATTAACCGGTTATTGAATAATATACTATTATTACTCTGTGTACCTTTATTTATTTTTTTAATGTATGTCTTTTTAGCGTTTTGATTTTTTTTTAAAAATATTGTCTTTTTAATTCATTATATTATAAACTTTATTTTTTTCCATTTATATACCTATCTATTTAACTACTCGTATTTTAAGCATTTTTTAACTATTTTTTGTAAATATAAATATTGTTATCAGTTAGCCCCTTATAGTCAGGAATTTCCTTTTTAAGTGGCTATCTGTGCTACATATATTTGTTGAGTTTATTGTAATGTGTTTTAACTATTATCACTTTTTATGTTTAAATTATTTTATTATTATTATTATTATTTTGACCAAAAATAAAAAAATCTATCGAGCACTTTTTCTTATTAGGCGAAAATTCCGTATTGAGGTGCTTCTTAAAATTGTAAAGTTCAAAATGTTAATGGCCCACCCCCTCATTTTATTATTCCCTTTAGAAAAATGCATCGGATCAAATTTTACCAAAATCGGTTTAAAATAATCTAGGTTTATTGCTTAATAAAACATATTTGAAGGGGACCAACTAATAAATTATAAGTAAAATCTTGCAAGGAAAGTCTTTTTTTTAATTATTGATATTTTGATGCCTAGTGGGTGGGCCAAATGACCCCCATATGATCTATGACCATGATTTTTATTAAGCACCTAACCTAGATTATTTTAAGCCCAAATTTATACATTTATAGTTAAAAAAATCAATCATTTTAGAAAACATATATGTTTTCTAAAATCCATATTATGGATTTTACAAAAATATGCTTTTTTTTCTGGCAGCGACCTCTAGGAAGGGTCGATTTTGGCAAAATTTGGCCCGAACAACTTTTTTATATGGAATAATAAAATGAGGTGGTAGCCCGTTAAGATTTCGAATTTTTCGCATTTTAAGAAGTATGCTATACGGGGTTTTTGGCCAATTAGAAAAGTGCTCGATAGATTATTTTTAATTTTTGGTCAAAATCATCCTAACGTCTCATAGATTCGACGTCTATAAACAGAAATGGGTTAATTTCAGCTGATTTAAATTGTCCTACCACCGCACCGTGTAACATGAATCTAGCTATAGAAAAATATATAAATAACTTTGATTTCCCTGTTAGAAAAATACTTTAGGAACATCATTGATTATTATAGAAATCTTAGAATGTTTTAAAAGGTTTCTAGTATGTCTTGTATGTTTTGTAAATTTAAAATTTTGATAATGAAATATTTTTAAAAAGCATAACATACATAATAAATTTATCAATATTTTTTATCTAGAAAATAATAAATATTGAATAATATTTTAAAATGTTTTTTATTTTAATTATTTTTTTAATATTTTTTATGCGGTAAATATTTGATGAGGTCTATGATATTTTTGTGGGAAATTTTCATACATTTTTTTATTGGTTTCTCTGTAATATCCAACCATGTTTATTTTTTTAATAGTAGGTATAGTATCTTTAAATAGGTTTACAAACATCATATTGAATGAGGTTTTTCTTTTAAAATATTTAAAAATAAATAAAGTCTTTAAAAATGTAATTTTTTTTTCAATGTACTGAATAAAAGTTATTTTTTTTAATATGTTTAATAATGTTAACAAAAGATTTGTTTAAACAATTTTTGATGTTTTAAAATAGTATAACAGAGATAATTCAATATTTTTATTCCTGAATTTAAATAATGTTTAAAAAGTTTTGTTTATAAAATATTATAATATGCTTTTTAAGGTATCCTAGTAGGAAAATAAAATAAAAGTTACAAATTCTTTATAATATTTGTTTAAAATATAACATTTAGGAAAATACCTATAGGTGGCGCCACATGATATTTCCTACTACTAACAAAACTGTAAATGAATATATTCATTTAAAAGGTTTATAAAGTCGTGTTCTTGGAATACTGTTGTTATAACTTACTATTCGGCTAATTTAATACACATTATAGGATTAGTGTGGATATACATATTTGAAGGCTTAGCCTAGATGAACTAGCTCCTCCAGTCATCTTGGGGAACATTCCCACTGGGAACATCCAAACTTCCGGTTTCCTCACTTCCGGTTTTCTCACTTCCGGTGTTCTCAAGTTGTTGAAAACTAATTTATGCGGAGGATATATAACTAGGGGGGGGGGCGATTTTTTCGTTATTTTTTTGATATCTCTTCGCGATTTCAAGATACAAGCAAAAATGTGTGTTTGCGTAATCGCTTTTTTTAAATATAAAAGATTATTAAAACTTTTTAAAAATTATATATGTCCTAAAAGAACTTTCTTCATTCTTTATTCAATAAGATTAAAAGTCTATAATGTTCTAATAGAAAATACTTCATTTTTTAATTTTAATAAAAATATCTTCTTCAAACAATTAAAAGATGAATGATGTTCAAAAGGATTTTTCTTTGAATGCTATTTCAATGATTTTCTAGTATGAAAACATTAAGTAAAATTTCTATGATATTCTAAAAATTTTGTTAACAGGGCTCAACTTACCTGTTTAATCTGTATTTTAAGTGTTTTTCTAATAAGTCCGAACCGGCCAGTCTTTTGATCTCACTCTGCTGTAGAACTCCTTGGGACCGACATTGCGCGTCCGGACACGAAATGTCGTACGCCCCTTCTGCTATTTCGAATTCTACATAGGCTTGCATACACTGGAAAAAAAAAGAACAAGTTTTAAACTAGGAACCATAAACCTAACAAAATGGATATTCAGTATTATTATTGCCACTATTGCAATAACTGGTAAATGCTTTGATGTTCGCTCTAATTTGAAGTGTTTCAGGCCGTTTCCTTGAAAACATACGCATAGAATATATAGATACGTATTATATGTACATACAGAGCGTGTAAAAAATCCGCCACGCCCCCCCCCTTTAACTTTTGAACGGCTTAAGATATCAACTTGAAACTTGGAACGCAAATAACATAAACCAAATAATTTTTTGATATGCTTGTAGACAGGGAGAATGTTTTTTTAAATAGAGAGGGGGTTGTTTTATACATCATTTTAAAGCTCATAAAATTCTCTATTCGACCATATATTCAAACATTTTTTTAAGGTTTCCATTTTTCAATTTTTTTTGGTAAAAAATCGATTTTTTAAGATTTTTTTGTAAAATTTGATTTATATCATTCTAAATTAGTTTAAAAGAATAATTAACGTATTTCCATCATGAAATATACTATTTTTCAAAAACTTTTTAATTTTTTTTAATGAAATTTTGACGAAAATTCCCATTTTAAACCTATTTTAGACCCCCAAAAATTGCTCCGAAAAAATAAAAAATATATGGGCAAATAGAACATTTTATAAGCTTTAAAGTTATGTGTCACACGACCCCCCTTTCAATTAAAAAAAATGTTCCCCTTGCCCCCCCTGTCTCCATTGTGCCCCCTAAGTATATTAAATATATACCAAAAAGTTATGTGGGTTATTTTATTTGCGTCTATGTTTCATATTTCAAGTTAATATCTTAAGCCAATTAAAAGTAAAAGGGGGGGGGGGCGGACTTTTGACACGCTCTGTATAATATGGACAGACAAACAGACAGATTTTTAGGGGACGTCCATAAAGTATGTCACGCCTAAGGGGATGTCCAGGAGTTTGTGACACTTTGTGACAGGGGAAGGAGGGGTGTCAAAATGGTCAAAAAGCGTGACATACTTTATAGAAATATTTTTTTTTTACATTTTTTTATATAGAAAGAAAAAAGACATCATTATGAAAATTTGTAGGTACGTTTTTTTATATTCAAAAAATACAAAAAAAAAAATACATTTTTAAAGGGCTATTTTTTGGTTAATTTTTTTTTTTTTTGAAAAAAAAAAAACATTAAAAAACGGACTGAAAGTAAAACGTAAAATTATTCAGAATTGAAGTCGCTATAGCCCAAACTAGAAGAATTTTTTTTACCAAAAAATATGACGGACGTTTTTCAAAATGTTTTTTTCAGTCGATCCAAACGGCCGGAATCATGACGAACACCGCTTTATGATGTTTGTTTTGTTTTTAATTATAAAAACGTAAAACGTAAAATTATTCAGAATTGAAGTCGCTATAGCCCAAACTAGAAGAATTTTTTTTACCAAAAAATATGACGGACGTTTTTCAAAATGTTTTTTTCAGTCGATCCAAACGGCCGGAATCATGACGAACACCGCTTTATGATGTTTGTTTTGTTTTTAATTATGGCCAAAAAATGTCACTTTAAAAATCTAAAAAAAAATTGTATTTTTTGAATACAAATAAATATACCCACAAAATTTCACAATGATTTCTTTTTTCTTTCTATATAAAAAAATGTTAAAACTTTTTTTTTAATATGAAGATAGAAAGACCCTTAAAATATTTTTTTGTGTTTTAAGACGTGTAGTAAGGAATCATTTATACTGACTCCGAGTGACTTACCTCTATGCAAAACGAACAGTTACACTGTTCAATATGGACGACGTCCTTGGAAGGCACCTCCGAAAGGCATAGTTTGCAGAGCACCGGCGGCGCCTCCGGCGGCACTTGCACGAACCCCGCTGTGGAGTTTAACGAGTATCTAGAGCTGGAGGCGAGCGTCAGCAGGCTGGAACACCTGGAGCACATCCGCGAATGCGACGCGTGGGGGGAAATTCGCAGCCGGTTCGTCGGATGGAGGGGTTCCATCGACGAGGACGACGAGGAAGATCTGAAATCAAATAAACAGTTAATTTAGGGGCTTTGGGGAATATTAAATTGCACGTCTAAATAGTTAATTCACACGGCGCGCCGTGTATTATGAACCAACATACGTATGCGGCCTTAGGGCGGCTGATATCTCCTCAGTATGTAGGCCCAATGTGGGTTTGCCAACATTGGCCCAACGTAGGAAACATTGGCATTTGCTGGGCCATAACTTTTTTGTTGGTAGAGGGATTTTTTTTAATTTAAGTATTTTTTCCTGAAAAAATTAAGTTGATCGGATATTTTCTTCCACTACTTTTGACTTTTAAGTTTAGCCCCACAAATCTTATTTTTATGGGGATTCTTTTCAATTTAAGCCCTCCGTAAATATTAAAGAATAAATTCAGGGTGGCCACAGAATTTTATTTAGAAAATTCCCTGACATTTCCCTGATTTTATAAATTTTTCCCTGACAATTTTTTTAATAATTTATTTCTGACCTAAAATGCAGTACAAAACTGGTAACTAGGCCTAGCTAAATACTTTAAAATATCACAAATATTATAATATAGATAGATAAATAAATTTAAAATTTACATAAAAAAATATAACATAATATTAAACTAACTAACATTATATCAGACTAACTAACATTATAAAAAAGAAGAATATCACAGTTGTAAAAAATGTTCTTTTACTTTTTTCTTGAATTGATTTTCACTCAACATCTTATAATGTTCATCTAACTGATTGTATACTTCAATACCTCTATAGACCGGAGAGTTTTTCGATGGTATGCCTGGTACTTCTGTGGATCAAGTCCCTGTTTCTAGTGTTATAGTCATGGACCTCACTGACTAGTTGCAATTTTCGATTTGATTTCAGAAGACCATTTTAAAGCTCAAATATGAGTTTTGTTAGTTCATAATCACGTAGTCTAATAGTGTTTAAAATCCCAGTTTCTGCAAAGATTTCATCAGAAAGTGAAAACCAAATAAAGCTTTTATTGCCTTTATTTTCATATTTTTCCCCGACATTTCCCTGACTTTTTTGGTTTTTAGGTAAAAAGTATTTTTACAAAATACCTATTTGTTTTTTAAATAAAACAAATAGAAAATTTTCTAAAGAATATTTTAAAATTCCAGGTTTTTCAATAAAAATCCCGGATTTTTCATTTTTTTCAATAAAATTCCCTGACATTTTCCTGATATTTCCCTGACAAATTAAATTCCCTGACATTTCCCTGATTTCCCTTACATGTGGCCTCCCTGCAATTCTTTAAAAAAAACATGTTAGTTAATTTGTAGGTTTAAATAATATTTGTTCAAATAACAAATTAATAGGTTAAACAATATACACGAAAAAAAAAAAAAAACTGCAATAACAACAATTTTATGCTAAAATTAACAACTCACTATGTAATACATACCTATTATGTATGGTATACCTACATTGTATATTATAATATATTATAATTATATAATATACTATAATATAGCATGTTAAATTTACCCATTTAACTCATTAATTGAAATATAAAAAATAGTAATTAACACTTCGTTTATGCTCCAATTTAACGGAACTAACTAGGAAAATTAATTAAATACATAGATATTTCCTGTCTTAAAACATAATTACTTTGATCTCGATTTGATCTCGTGCGCCTATTTTTTTAAACTTAAAAAGTGGCGCCCCTATATATTTTTGTTTGTTTATAAATGGATTTTTTCAAAATTGGTAAGCAGGTTTCTATTTAGCATTTACAGCGCTGGGTTATCACGCTAAAGGCCCGGGTTCGAGCCCCTGCCCGGCAGAATAAAAGCCGAATTTTTCATTGGTGTCCCTCTTGTAATGAGTACCTGCGATTAAAATTATGTGGTAATAATAGGCAGTTGAATTCAACTGCATACGCTTAAGCGTAAAGGCCACATTACCATCGGTATACCGATTGACCGACAATTAAAAACTGAACCTGCCATCTCCCATAACGTCAGAGCGTTTTCTAAGGAAATGTACTAAGAGCGCCAAAAACTACATAACATAGAAAAACCTTGTTTTTTGAGTAAATTTAGCTAATATAATAGGTGCTCTCATTCTAAATTTGAAGAGATTATCTTTATTTTTTTAAAAGTTATAGCAAATAAACGTGGACCCCTAGTACCCGGAACTACTAGTAACTGGGGGTTCAGGTTTATTTGGTATATTCAAATAGGTATATTCCGTTGAAAATGTGCTCTCGGCACTGCCCGGGAAGCCCTCATTTTTTATTTTTTTTTTTAAGTTGCATCCCCTAATTTTTTTATTTTTTAATGGATTTTTTTAATTGGCTTTTTCTTTAGCTTTTATTATTATTTTTTTTTATCGTTTACACAAAAACCTGACACCAGACGGACTTTTTTTTTCAAAGTTAATTACACTGCTCTACAAAAAAAAAGATTTTTTTTTTAATTTGCCGGGTGCCTTTTAGTTGCGTCTGGCTATATTTGATGCGCTGATTTCGGAACCTTTTTCCGTTTTTATCGATCAGTTTGTTTTTTGCGCTGTACAGTATTTTTTTGCCTATAGTTGTAGTAAAGAATAAATAATTAAAGTCCAGTTATTTTTTTTTTTGCCGTGGATTGGTTCCCTAATAATGGGGCTCTAAACGTATTTAAAATATATTTACTCGTTTGTTTTTTTATATGCATTTAAATTTTAAAAAATGAGATTTTTTCGCATTTTTTCGATAAAATTTTTATATAAATACTAAATATACGACTCTTTTGTTTATGATCAACACTAACACATATGTGCATATAAAAATGAAAACAGTTTTAGATTTAATCAAAAACAAAATTATTTTTATTTTATTTTAGAGCTACAATAAATTAAATTTAATATGAAAAAAACAAAACAAAACGAAAAATAAAAAAAAAACTTTTTCTCCTTAAAATAACATTAAATAAACAATAAATAATTCAAAATATTGTTGTTCTGCTTTCAATAACTCCCCGTAAAATCTCCGTTAATGGATTCAATCTAAACGTTCAAGTATTACGTAACGCAAATTTTGATCATTTTGATCATTTTGGACCCCCCCCCCTGTAACGCTATTTTCCTATACCATTAACATGGGCGTAACACTCCAAAATGACCCCCACTCCCCCTAGGAGCGTTAGGTAATACTTGAACGTTCCCTTAGTATTGCTTATAAAAATCAGAGCCATATCTTTAGAATTTATATAAAATTTTTATAAAAATATAGCGAAAAAATGCGAAAAAATCTCATTTTTCTGAATTGTGAAGCCTATAAAAACAAACGAATAAAAATATTTAAAATCCGCTTTTTTTGGCTTAGAGCCCTATTAATAGAGGACCAGTCCACCGCAAAAAATAAATCAACTAAAATGTTGTTGGCAAATATTTGAGTATAGTTTTTCACACATTAAACTTTGTAATTATCCAAGATTTTTTTGTCTAGGGCATTTTTTTGCGATTTGGGAAATTTTGAAACTACCATATTACTTTTCTAGCGCTTACGCGCCGTGAAGAGTATAAAAATTTATTATAAAACTATTATAATAATAGTTTTATTATCTGTCCAAACCAAATGCGATAGAATGATTCAATTATTTCATATAATATTTAAATGTTATTTAGTAATTCATCTTATAATTAATTTAATAATATTATTATAAAGGTTTTAGCGTAATTACTATATATTCGTATAACTTACAGTCGGTCAAGTAAGAGCGTGTCGACTATAATAATAATAATAATAATAATACCTTTATTCCAGCAAAAATGCCATATATAAATTAAATTAAAATAAAATAATACATGTTTAAAAGGATACAATCAATATTATCGCTCTACAGCCAAGGCAAGGGACCAGCTTTTCCAGAGATCAGAATTCCATTTTATATCTGAGCTCGCAAGCGCCTGCGTCAGGAGATTCATTGAGGCACAGATGCGACTTCGGAATCCAAACACCGGGAACCGCCTCGTTGCCGCAAGGTCCGGAACACGCGCACTTGTGAACATCTCGCTTGCACTGCAGCGCCACGGAGACGAAAGGCATTGTTAAAACAGACCCGGAGCTTGTTCCACCAGCCACGAGTAAAATTGCACCAGAGCTCAGCCATATAAAGTCCCGAGCAATAAGTTCTAAATAGAACACGTTTTACTTCGGCACTACACATGGAAAATCTGCGAGCTATCATGTTCGCACGAATACACAAGGAGTTGTATTGTCGTTGAATGTCTAGGTTATCCGAAAGGACACTATTTAAAATATGGCCTAAGTACTTAAATTCAGAAACTAATGACAGTATTATTTAAAGTTAAAGGGGGAACACTTAAGTTCTTGTAGTTAGACGGGCGAAACACCATAGCACAAGTTTTGTCGACGTTATATGTAAGGAAGTGCTCGTGTGCGAATTTTTCACATATTGATAAAAGTATTCTTAGCCCATGGAGGGAGGAGCACAACAGGACCATATCGTCCGCATAACTAATGCAATTAATCCGTTCATCATTGATAACACAGCCGACTCCCGCCAGCTTAAGGAGATGCAGTTTGTCTACGTAGGTATTAAAGCAGTCCGGGGAAATAAGGCTACCTTGTCGAACACCATTGCGTATATAATAGGTAGGAGATGAGTATGCTCCCCAACGAGCTACTCCCTGTACGTTGTTATTCCAGTAGCAAAGTAAGCGCAGCCATATGCGAGGAACATTTTGATGGAGAATTTTTAACCAAACTGATTGGGCGTTGTGTTTAAAAATGGCCTGATAAGGTTTAGCATAATATTCTCAAGGACCTTCGAAGTTGCCGTAGATAGGGCTATCGGCCTATAGTTCGAAGAGGCCAAGACATAACCTGTTTTGTTCCTAATAATGGGTACAACAATAGTACGCATAATTTCAGAAGGCAGGAATCCATGTCGCAGCATACCCGTAAAGCAGAGAGCTAAAAGAACGTGGAGTTTTTTCCCAGAATACTTAATATGCTCGGGGCAGATATCATCCCAGCCGGCAGCCTTATTTGGTTTGAGGGCCATGACAGCCTTTTCAACTTCAAAAATGGTGATAGAGTTATCGTTTTTGTCCATGCCAGATATCAAATAATTAGGGGAGTCGTCATCAGGAGGGTATAAATTTCCAAATTTCTCATAAATAGATTGGCTATATTATCCTCTCCTATGATGCCATCAATACTAATTGCCGCCACAGACTTAGAAAAAGCTACGGAAGCTGTCGATTTCCAGAAAGAATAAAAGTCCTTGTCATGGTAGTTAGAGGCTAGTGCATCAGCACGGGCTTGATCTTCTCGTTTCCTGAGATCTTTTAGAGCTACTTTAAACCAAGCCCTGGATTGACGCCGTTCTTCGTTAATTGGCCCTTCTGTTGGTCTCCCAGCAGCCATCCAATTAAGAAAGGAGATGCGAGATGTACGATAAAGTGTAGCTATTTCGTCTGGCCATCCAGGTATATTTTTCGACCTCCTCGCAGTCTGCATATTAAAGGATTCCTTAATGGACGTCTTAAGATTGGATCTTATCTCGGTGTAGAAATAAGTAATCTCTTTTAGGTGACTAGGGTTAAAGCAGTTTAAAACTGAGCAGTTGGTGCTGGAAGGAACAGCTATTCCAGATAAGTAACGGTTAGTGTTACTTTGATATTTTCTAATAAAACGAAAACATTTCCTCGTCCATTTAAGTCGGTTATTTATATTTCCAGGCGTGACATGTAGAGAAGCTAAGTTATCAAGATTTACCTTAATGTATAAAGGTAGGTGATACGAAGGTGTCGGATCCACAATGATTTTTGTTTCAACGATAGCGTTAGAAAGTGACTGAGAAATAAGACAATGGTCCAGCCAGGAGGTGCTGTTGTGAGCATCGCTAAGGAATGTAAAGCTATTTGCATCAAGCACTTCAGAGTCATGAATAAGGAGACCAGATACATTGCAGAACTGCTGTAGTTCGAAGTAAAAGTTATTCGTAGGAACTGCATTAAAGTCGCCAATAAATACTATATCGGAAGGATTTAGTTCTTCAACGATGGCCGCAAACCCTCCTAAGAGATCTACAAATTCAGGAACATTCTCCTCCTTGTACACTGGCATATATATAGAGCAAATAAATAGGCATCGGCCGTTAAATGTAAGAGTTATGCCTGTTATTCTAGAGTTTTTACAATCTACAGGTTTTATACAGCTGGATAATCTTTTATTCCAGAGTATTGCGAGTCCTCCATAAGGTCTGCCGCGGATCAATCCAGCACTGGTGTCCATAGCAGATACTCCGGTAAAAAGAAAGTCAGGATGGACAGATCCAAGAAAAGAAAGACCTTTTGGCGTAAGCCAGGTTTCTTGAAGACAACATATATCGTGGCTGGCACATAAGTCTCTGACGGAGAGAAGTGAATTTCTGATATGCCGGCAGTTAAAAGATACAATCTTGAGGTTATCCATTACTTTCTAGGAGTTAAATTTTCCCACTCTTTAATTATAGCAACACTATAACGTGTAGTCGGTAAGAGAGAGCCCTACTTTTTTTTTCGGGGATATACTTTACTTCCTGACTGACACTGCTTTGTACAAAAATACTTTTTCTGAACCTTATTTTTAGTGACTCAGCACGTTTTAAACCATGAGTGCTGCGTACGCATCACGGTTCAAGGCTGGTCGGAAATTTTTCATTGGCCTTAGGTTGGCCAATGTCCATAACACTGCCGCCATAGGTTGGCCAAGGCACGATTTTACGATCGAAATTATCGTTGGCTTTAAAGCGGCCTTCGGGCGGCCAATGTAGGACCAATGCAGTTTTGCCAATATTGGCCCGTCGTATGCGGCCTTAGGGCGGCTGATGTCTCTTCAGTATGTAGGCCCAATGTGGGTTAATGTTGGCTAAAGACCAAATGTAGGGCGGCTCTAAGTAGGCCAATGTACGATTTAGGGTTGATCGTAAAATTGTACATTGGCCAACCTAAGGCCAATGATACATTTCTAACTAGAAACAGAAATTTGTTATTGGCCTTTGGTTGCCCAATGTAGGATTTTCCTAATTTTCCCAATTTTTCCAAGGGCATAGAGGGTCTCATTCGCTAATCCACCAAATTAGCAGGCTGACTACCCAAAATCTGGTTTGGTTCTTATTCATTTTTTTCATGGTATTGTTGGCGAGATAAAATTTGGAAAACTTAGCGGCAAAATATTGGCAAGCGACCATTGGCCAACGTACTAAAATCTGATAGTTGAATTTTTAGCCGTAATTGGTACGAAGGCCAAAAAGCGGCAAAAATTGGCAAACGATCATCGATTGCCAATTTTGGGCCGACCATTGGCCAACGTACTAAAATCTGATAGTTGACTTTTAGCGGTAATTGGTACGGTGGCCAAAGAGCTACAAAATATTGGCAAACGATAATCGATTGCCAATTTTGGGCCGACCATTGGCCAACATACTAAAATATGATAGTTGGCTTTTTAGCGGTAATTGGTACGGTGGCCGAAAGCGGCAAAAATTGGTAAACGATCGATATTGCCATTTTTGGACCGACCATTGGCCAACGTACTAAAATCTGATAGTTGGCTTTTAGTGGTACGGTGGCCAAAGAGGCAAAAAATTGGCAAAAGATCATCGATTGCCAATTTTGGGCCGACAACTGGCCAACATTCTGAAATCTGATAGATGACTTTTTAGCGATAATTGGTACTGTGGCCGAAAAGCGGCAAAACATTGGCAAACGATCGTCGATTGCCAATATTGGCCCGACATTGGTTTAATATGATCTTAAGTCAGCATAAGGCCATCATATGGCCACTGTACCAAACCCCGACTAAATAAATGTTACAGTAGTTATTAGTATGATGGCCATAATTCGGCCAAATGATGGCAAACGACGATCGATAGCCAACGTTGAACCAATGTCAGTTTAACATTGGCATCTGATATTCGTTTAAAATTACCCTTTGCCTGTGTCGGCCCAACGTATTGCCAACATTGGCAATCGATGATCGTTTGCCAATACTTTCCGGACCAATGGCCAACGTACCAATGTTTGCTGGGCTAATAGTGTTAGTAAAGTCCGTTTTAATACACGTGATAAATTTAAATGTTAAGGATGAACGGAAAAACCTTTTACGCTGATCCTGAATAGACTTTAAGTTCGAGTGAATTGCCAGCGCAAACCAAGAGTAGATTCTGTTAGTAGGAGGTCTACACAGTATAAAACCATCAACAGTAAAATCTCAGGAGCTGGATTTCGGAAGATAATGCAGTTTTTCTCAAAAATTACCATATTCGACTTAATAGTTCTTAATTTTATACTGTTTTAGCTTATTCTATATAAATTTCATATAATTAAAATATATTCACATAAATATTTATAAAGTATCATTAATTTTTGCAACTTATTTTGCAGATGAGTGTATTTCTTTATGTCGATTGTTGAATTATTGTCCTGACACATTATGACAAAAATAAATACACTGCACTACAATTTTTTTTAGAAAATAATCTACCAAAAACCTCTGCAACTATTTTTTCTATATCAAGAATTTAACGGCTTAAATTTACTGACCAAAATTAATATGGAATAATATAAAACAGTATAAAATAAAAAATTATTAAGTCGACTATACAGGGTGTATTTGAAATAGGGTCGGAAATTTAAACAGGTGATTCTACATGATAAAATATGACAAAAAGTTCCTATAAACATATGTCTAAAAATGCGTCATAAGGTGCTACGCCCCTTTGAAATTGGCTAAAAAAATCGGTTTTTATTTAACAACTCAGGAACCCTTTGAGATATATTAACGAGGTTTTGCACGTGAATTAATCCTAATAAGGCCCATCTTTGTATGTAATTTTCACGTACTTATTTAAACCAGGGGTGTGCGAAAAGGGGGGTCCTTATCAGTTTTTTGTCCCAAACTTTTTTCTGTGTAACTTTTTTGCAATTTTATTTTTAAAATATGATTCCTCAGGTCAAAATACATAAACAAGGTACTCTTGTTGTAATACTGTAGGATTAACCGTTTTCGAGAAAAGTTAATTTGAAGGTGAAATTTTACTGTTCGAGGACGAAAAATTAAATACTAAAATGTCGAAAACCAAAATTTTAATGATGCAATGTTATTCTACATCAAAAGCTAAGAAAAAAAGTTTCCATACATGTAGGTCGAAAAAACGCTTTTAAAGCTACCATAGCCCTTTAAAAATTGTGCATATTTAGGAGACCATAGCTCCATTAGTATTCATTTTTGTAAGTACCTGTATATGAGGTTTATTTCTTAGTTTTTAATGTACATTCGCCCTGCATCATTAAAATTTTGGTTTTCAACATTTTAGTATTTAATTTTTCGTCCTCGAACCGTGGAATTTCACCTTCAAATGAATTTTTCTCGAAAACGATTAATCCTACAGTATTACAACAAGAGTACCTTTTTTATGTATTTTGACCTGGGGAATCATATTTCAAAAATAAAATTGCAAAAAAGTTACACAGAAAAAAGTTTGGGACAAAAAACTGATAAGCCCCCCCCGTTTCACACACCCCTGGTTTAAATAAGTACGTGAAAATTACATACAAAGATGGGCCTTATTAGGATTAATTCACGTGCAAAACTTCGTTAATATATCTCAAAGGGTTCCTGAGTTATTAAATAAAAACCGATTTTTTTAGCCACTTTTAAAGAGGCGTAGCTCCCTTATGACGCATTTTTAGACATATGTTTATAGGAACTTTTTGTCATTTTTTATGATGTAAAACCATCTGTTAAAATTTCCGACCCTATTTCAAATACACCGTGTATACAGGGGTGCTCCCATATGGGGGTCGGGAGGGGGGGGCGCAACTGCCCCACCCAACAATTCTTGAGTTGGGAAAATCCACTAGTTGGTAAAATTAAGTGGTAGATTTCGGAATATGGTAGAAAAGTTGGGAACATTGAGGGATACAGTTGGGAAATTGTAAAGCTTTTTTTCTAGTTGGGAAAATTGCAGTACAGTTGGTAAAATTGGAGTAATATAGCTGGGTATTTTTTCAGAGGTGAGGATCTTTTTTTTTAGTCATCAAAATTTTTGGTCATTTAAAATATTTGTTGGGGAGGAGGACCTTTTTTTTGGTAAGGGGTAAACAAAAATTGTGTTTGGGAGTTGGGAAAATTCTCAATTTTAAGTTGGGAAATATTCGGTCCGCCCCCCCGGGGGGGGGGGGGGCAATAAAATTGCTTTGGAGCACCCAAGACTATAGTTATATGACCATTTCTGAGGAATAATGTCTATTATCTTCCGAAATCGAGCACCTCAGATTTTACTTTTGATGGTTTTACGAGTGGTTTTATAATGTGTAGCCCTCCTGCTAACAAGATTAACTCTTGGTTTGCTTTAAAAAGTCATTTAAACTTAATGTCTGTTTAGGATCGGCGTGCTTTCTATCTTTGCTGTGCATTTTTAACCGCACCTCTGAATTTAATTAACATTTTTTAGTCTTATACTGATTTTAATCGGCTTGACTAGCTAATTAATGGGCAATATTGCACAGTAATTAAATTTTAACGCTTCCAGAATCTGGAATCCAGATACACCATAATTTTCAGGCAAATTTCTACTAGATAAGAAAACGTTTTAATTCACCAGGCATTTCTTAAACAACAATTCCAAAATCCAAAATCTGTCATTAAAATTTATGGTAATAATTAAAATTATACCGTAATTATACCTTGGGGTCCTCCCACCAGTAGGTGGGGATGTCAGAGATTTGTGACGAAGTGTGACATGGGGGAAGGGGGCTGGGCTTGGTCGAGTGTGACATAACCCTTAAAATTTTATTGACCTACTCAAATGAATCCCTGCGCAACGTGCGACCGAATTACTCTGTATCATGAATGACGACAACTCAGATTTTGAAGATGCAATATGGTTGGGAAACAAAGAAGTGGATTACAATTACAATACTGTGTGACATGGGGAGGGAGGGGTCTAAAATTACCTAACAAAGTGTGACGTATTTTATGGACGACCCCTTGGAAGGGGCTATTTGGGCACTGCAGGGTTATTTGGGTAATTTTAAATATAAGATTCAAGTCTTCGTGGAAATTAACAATGCACAAATCAGGCGTATAATATGCGTCTATATACACTACTTAACCCCTTTTGCTAGATTGTATCCACATAATATATGGACATTTTTAGGTCTAGAAACCACAATATCTACAGTTGGATATGCGTGTACGGGATAAGGTCGCTTTGTGGGTGGATATCGAGGCGGATATAATTGTTTTTAAATTTATTGCAAAAAACTATAAATGTATTTTCCATAAAAAATTTAATCTTAAGATCGGGCAGGGTAGAGTTGTATTAATACGAACTCAAGTAACTCCACCCTGCTCCATCTTATTTTTTTGTATTAATATTTAATTGCGAGGGCACTTTCGAAAATGGTCAAAAACCCACCCAGTCAAGAAATTTCTATATAATTATATAAGTACATACTTTTTATCGAATTTCGAATATTTTTCAAAAAATCCGTCTGTCGACCGTCTGCCTGTTTTTAGCACGATAACTCAAGAACGAAATATTATACCGTTCTCAGACATTTTTTTAATAGTGAGAAAAATATGTTAACCAACCTGAGTACTCCCGTGAGTGCCAAAACCGTCTCGCACCTCCTGAGACTGGCCAGGCTGCTGGCCGCTTTGACAGTGTTGCCATTTTCCCGTTTCTTCACCAGCGGCGAGTCTGGCGCGGCGTTGCCGCTGTTCCTTCTGCCGCCGCTGCGTCCGCCACCGCTCAGCAGCGACTTGATGCCGGGCATGCCCCGCAAGTCGATGCGGCGGCGCGGCGCCGACGGCGATTCATGGGGTAGGGCGACCGAGGCGGCCACAAGGCGACGACCCCTAGGTTCCAACAGGGTGGCCTGGTCAGCCACCTTACCTGAAAAAAGAAAAGCAAATTTTTATTAAGGGCCCTTTCATAAAAAATGTCATAGTGTAACACTGTAGGAACAACCGTTTTCAAAAAAAATGCAATTAAGAGAAAGCAAGATTTTGTGCCACCAAAAACGTTACTTTTTAAAAGGATATTATTCCTTTAAAATTAAATTTAGGTGTTTTGGTGAAGAATACTTTTTTAAATTTTAAAATTTAAAATTTTATTGATGTTTTTTTTTTGTTCTCCAATATATCATCTTCGAATGGCCGTAGCTCCCTTGGGGCTCATTTTCGAACCAACCTATATAGAAACTTTTTTTCATATTTTTGGATGTAGAATCACCTCTTAAATTTTGGCATGGCAGTTAGTGATCACCCTGTATATATGAAGGGTCCAGTGGAAAATCGATGAGGTTCCATTTTTTAAAAAGTTAAGAAAAACGACATTTAAAGTTTCGCTGGTGAAATAGTTTTTATTTTGATGTTTGTACCAATAATTTCAAGGACATTTAGAGTTCTTTCTGTTCTTTCATATTGAATCCAGGCACGAATAAAAACATCATTTATATCCAACATTTTTATTCATTTCAAAGATGTAAAAAATTTAAATTCAAATTTTCAACCCTAGTTTTTAGTGGAATCTCATTGTTTGTCCCCTGTAAGGTTTTGTATGTTGATACTTCATATTACAAGCTAACAGACGCCGCTAAAATGTCGAATTCGAAAAAAAAATGGAACCTCATCGTTTTTCGACTCACATATTTTACCTTTGCAGACCACATTTTGAGCCAAAATTTCTCAGCTATAATTATAATTAATTATAATTAAAGACATTAAAATGTTATTTTATACAGTTAAAGAGTTACTTGAGTGCCTAACGTCGTCTTTATTATAACATCGCGTGTGTGGTGGGGTGACACATGTTAATAGGTTTGTTTTACTACACATATTAAAACCCATTAAAAAACTATAGTTTTTAAATTATGTTTTCGAAAAATATTAGAAACATACTAGACATCTTTAAAACCTTGAGGAAATTTTAATGGTTTGAAAGATTTTCTAATAATATTTTTTTCTGTCCGAAATTCCGTATATCTTCGAATACATTTTTAATCCCCATTTGCGCTAAAATCCTTGATAGCAACCTACTTCGCTTGAAATCGGATATAATTTAATAGCCATGTGTACTTGTAGATAATTTATTTATTATTATATTGTCTATATGGCCCATAACTACCGAATATCTTGCAATAATTATTATTAATAATTTATTATTAGGAAATACCAAAAATTTATTCTTATAAGCAAAAAAAAACTAATTAAAAACTTAATTTCAATTTTTTTTCAATTGCTAAATAAATTCGTCCTTTAATATTGATTGTTTAATTAAAATTCTAATGCACATACAATGTACCTACGTTTAATTTCAATTTATATTCAAATTACGTTTAAATGCCAAAAAATGACCTAGGTATATTTCTGAAGATATTTTATAAAATTGATCAAAAAATAAAAAGGAACACCAAATTGACATCAAGCTAAACGACACTTCCCTAAATAAAGTAACTGAATACAAGTACTTGGGCCTTGCTATAGATGAAAACCTTCCATTTAAACAGCACATAAACATAATTAACAACAGAAGTCCAAACTAATCTATAACAGTTTAGTGGCATCTCACATTCGCTACCTGATCACCTGCTGGGAAAACACTAAGGAGTAGTTATTGGAAATAATACAAACCAGTCAGAATAAAGCAATAAAATCTATATACAACTTCAATTACTTAAAAACAACTGAAGTAAACAGTGAAACATGAATACTCAACATAGAAAACGTGAGCAGGCCAAGCTTATTATTTATTATATACAGAGCGGTCCAAAAGTCACCCCCCCCCCCCGTGTTAACTTTTGAACGAGCTGAGATATCGACTTTAAATTTAGAACTATTAAATAAGACAACTTAAACTATCTTTTAGCATATATTTTATACTTTCAGAAAAATAATTACAACTCGTTAAATAATTAGTTTAAAAATGTACAAAGTAAATCTAAATTTGTGATAAAACTAAAACATTACTTTAATACCTAATTTATTGTTATTATATTATTACTATAGCCCGGATCGAAGTAGCCATTTACCGGGGGCATCAAAAATTAGAATGTTAAAAAACTATTTATTCAAGTAAACAGACACATGCATGCAAAAATTAGTATTAAAAAAAACTCTTTAAGTAAATAGACACTTTAAACTATTTTTTACCAAGCGAATGTCATGTCGACGCTGTTAATACTCAGTGAGTCACATGCCCCCGATAAATGTCTACTTTGATCCGTGCTGTGATTATTTATTTATATACAAATTAAGTTTAAATAGTTTATATTAGGCCTAGTTCAGTTTTTTGTTCTGCTTATAAGTCAAAAATAAATTCTTTTCAAAAAAAAAGTATTTAATAAATTAAAAGTAATAAAAATTTTACGCTTTGTAGGACTAATTCCGCATTATATGGTTAAATGGTCAAAGCAAGATCATAGACCGTAAGAAATTTAATATTTGAAGAGTGCCACATGCAAAAGGTTCC
>OY294045.1:63956058-64140157 GCA_958510825.1 Brachypterus glaber | reverse complement strand
CAAACATTTTTTAAAAATGCCTAATTTTATAATGAAAAAAAGTAAATTATACTTTTAAACTAATTTTAGTTGACATGAATAAAATTAACAAAAAAAAACTTAAAAATTTATTTTTTTAGCACAAAAAACTGAAAAATCAAAACCTTAAAAAACATGTTTAAAAATTTTAAAAGTACCTATATGATTATATAGAGAATTTTAAAGGCTTTAAAATGATGTATCACACGACCCCCCTTTCCATTTAAACGAATTTCCCCCCATGCCCCTGCTCACATTTTAAGAGATAAAAGTACAAAATGTACGCTTAAAGATAGTTTAAGTTGTCTTATTTAAGAGTTCTAAATTTGAAATTGATATCTCAACTCGTTCAAAAGTTAAGAGGGGGGGGTGACTTTTGGACCGCACTGTATATATATATATATATATATATATATATATATATATATATATATATATATATATATATATATATATATTGTGCTAGAATTTGGGAGGGGGGGCAAAAACAAACATTTCTTAATTAAAGATTGAGATTTTTTTACCCAGGACTGCGATTTTTACAACTTTTTTCACGACGAAAAAAGTTATAACAAAAAAAGAACCTCATCAACTCCATAATTTTTCAACTCTAGAGTGGATTTCCCCTACCCCCCATGGCATCATTCCTGCCCATAAGCTCAGTTTTCTACCGATATTGACTAAGTTTTTACTTTTTTACTTTTTCTCGGACTTTTTTTTTGTTTGTCTGTCCGGAAAAATTTATTTAAATTTGCACAAAGTTTCAAAGTTTTCGGATATACTGCATTTGGTAAAAATTGGTATGTAACCGTCACAGTAGAAAACCCTGTAAGGTGTGACAGTTTTTGTTTTTTTTGTCCTTTTGAATGTGGCACTCTTCATTTATTCCCTTCACGGACATTGTTTTTATTCTTCAGTTCAATTCCTTTTTCGGCATTCGGAAGTTATTGCATGCATTCTCCTATATTTATGTAATTATTGCATCCTGTATCTACGTGCGCACCTTTTATAGAAACACCGGTACTACATACACGGCGCGCCGCGACGATTTAGAAATACGTTACACTATTTTAAGGGGTGAATATACATCAGAATACTGCTGCCATAAAAAAAGACAACAAAATACACTTGCCCTCTAGGCCTAGGTTTAAAACAAAAACTAAAAAAAAATTAAATCAAAAAAAAAAAAAAAAATTTTTTAAAAAAATCATTTTTTTTAACGGGGAAAGTGACATATTAAAAAAGTTAATTTAAACGTTGTTCCGGAAAGCCTTAATCATCACGTTAACGTAGCGCTAACTCCCGTATTTTATACGTATTTTTGTATATCTGTTTTACAAAAAGAGAGATTGATACAGGAGTTATAAATCCCGGTAATTAGCACTACGTGTAATTTACGTTTAACGTGATGAATTCCAAGGATAATACGGCCCTCTTAAGGGTGCGCTAAAATCAGGGTTTTATCTAAAATCTCTTAAAAGGTTAAAAGTGGTAAACATTATTAACTTTGGTTTAAAAAATGACTCGTTTTGTGAAAAGAAAATCTCTTTGGAAAAAAATTGTTAAATTTATTATTTTGAGGACAGCAGTATTTTTTTCGGTATGACAAAACCTTCACAGAATTTTATTTGGAAAATTCCCTGACATTTCCCTGACTTTTCCCTGAAAAATTTTCATATTTTTCTCTGACATTTCCCTTACTTTTTTGGTTTTAAGTTAAAAAATATATGAAAAAAAAGGGACAAAACAAAAAAATTAATATACAGTTTTTTAAATAAAATTCCCTGATTTTTAATTTTTTTCAATAACATTCCCTGACATTTCCCTGATATTTCCCTGACACTTAAATTTCCTGACATTTCCCTGACATGTGGCCACCCTGCTTTAACATTTTTTCCGGTCGCTTGATTCTAAAGCAGGCCAATCACTAGGGAGCATGTTGGGCAACATGCTTCTCAACATGCTTTTCAACAAAACCCACCGAGCTGACACATCAGGAAACATGTTGGGCAACTTCAGTTGATAAAACTCAACCCAAACGAGTGGGTTAATATGAAAGTGCTGTCAAAGCAAGAAAAAGTGGCAATTGCAATAGGCTTGACAATATCCACAGAAAATAAGAGACAGAAAAGAAGAGTATGGGTAAAAGAATGGCTTTCTGGTCTCGCCCTAGGAGCCTGCAAAATAGCAGCATGTTGACGAACCACCACACACATTTGGCAACTTGTTGACGACAACTTCGTTCGCCAACATGTTGCCTAACATGCTCCCTAGTGAGTGGCCTGCTTAAAAAAGGTCCAGAATCTAGATACACTTCGTGTCCACTTTTATGTTAAGACAAATTTTGTTCATAAACGTTTAGAAGGGGTCGATAATTGTTTTCCTCTCCGGTGATTATTCTGGATTATCACCCGAGTGAAAAAAATACTTTGGCCCAACTTTCGTTTGCAGGAAATCTGATATCGTTACAAATCACTTACCAGGTAACTAAGTTGTCCCTCCTGAGTTCAAAAATGATAATAATTTTTTTGCGGAAATGCACCGTTTTTTTTTCTATGCCAATTTTTTACATATTTTTTGTTTGACATAAAAACGTTATGGAAATCTGTTATCTTTGGAAACGAAGTATATTCTAGTTATTTTGGCGCCCCTGCATCCGAAAATGATAATGGTTCTTTGCGGAAACGCACCCTTATTTTTCCATGTCTATTTTTTATTTTTTTTTATTTTCGCAAAAAACTTATGGAAATCTGTTATCGTTAGAAGTGCAGTATATTCTGCCTATTTGGACCCCTCTGAATTAGACAATGATGATGATCATCATCTATGGCTATTTTTGTTTGCTTGTTTAATTTTTTTTAATGGGGGGCGTTGGTTTACGTTAACGTTGGTTTACGTTGGTATTGTGTTGTTTGGTGTTTGAGCCATGAAAAAAAAACAACGAATTTTCGCAAAAGATGATTATCATTTCCGAATTCAGGAGGGTCCAAATAAGCAGAATATACTTCATTTCTAACGATAACGGATTTCCATAACGTTTTTTTGGAAAAAAAAAACAAAAATTATAAAAAATAGCCATGGAAAAAAAAACGGTGCATTTCCGCAAAGAACAATTACAATTTTCGAATTCAGGTGAGGTCAAAATAACTAGAATATACTTCGTTTCTAACGATAACAGATTTCCAGAAGGTTTTTTTGCCAAAACAAAAAACATATAAAAAATCGTCATAGGAAGAAAACGGTGAATTTCCGCAAAAAAGAAATATAATTTTTTAAATCAGGGGGTGCTGAGCACCCTCACTTGATAAATTATTATATCACATATAAAGACCCTAGAAGTTTTAATTAAACAAACAAAAAATACAATATTTATCTTGTTAATTTTATTACTCTTGGGAAAAATTTCTACTAAAAAACAAAAAAAAAAAAAAATATATATATATATATATATATATATATATATATATATATATTTAATACAATACAAAAAATTAAATAAAAACAGAAAAACGTGAGAACAAAAAATATGTATGTTACAAATTATGGAAACCGCATTATTACAGTGTGTTTCTGCGAACTTTTACTTCGGCTTTAACAAAGCCCTTTTTTTTTGTTTAATATTATGCTTTTCATTTTTAATCTAAAATCAGGTTTTGAGGATTTTAGGATAATTTTTTTGAAAATTTTAGGACAATCTGAAGTTATTTTAATAAACGCAACGAAAAAAAAACCGAAGAAAAAACAAAAAAAAAGTATTGGAAAAAATTTAAAATTTTTAAATTTTAGCAAAAAAAAAGTGGCCCATGCAAAATTTAAAATATCAAGCTGCCAAAAATTCTTTAATTGTATGTCATCAAAGTATCAAAAAATCACCAAATGCAGCGCCGCAGACAAAAATTATTACATATTTTTTTTACCCGCGAAGTTACATTTTCGGTTCAAGCAGAATATAAGAAAATGTCAAAAGTAATATTTATTTAAAAACAAAACTATTTTGGTCCACCGGGCATCCCTTAATAGTATTAATATTAATACTACCATATTATGATGGTATCAACGCTTTAATGAAATTTAGTCGTCATAAAGTTTTTTGCATAAACAAAAAGATAAACCATATTTTTATTTATTTATTTACACAAAGTTCCCTCGCCATTTTTGTTTAATTTTAAGCGGTTTAATTCAATACTTCCAAAATTTGAGGATATTTTACGACAACATTTGGGTCAAAATTAAATCATTTTACATTATTCACAGTATTATTATTTTTTAATGTAGGGGAGCTTCTGTTTTAACTTGACTTGAGCACCCCCTGTGGGGGTGCTTAGGGCTTTTTTGCCAAGGGGTGCTCAAAATCATGCCGTGCTAAGCACCCTCTAGCACCCCCCCCCCGTTACGGGCCTGCGAAATTTGACACAATAGGTACTTTTACCACTTCCAAGCATTTATGTACACAAATGGACAAAGAAGTATACCCTAGCGGAAAATAATGTTAGAACGATTTGACTTAACGTTAGATGAATGCTAGATGTCTAACCTTAGAATAACGTTTATTTTAAGAGTTTTGCCGGTTTCGGTGAACTTACCGGACAAAAAAAATAACGCCAATCTTGTACTAATTTTTCACTCTAATGCTAAAACTAACAATTATAAATAATTCTGAATGCGGAAAATGTTGTTTTTTATCTAGAACAAACTTATATTTAAAAATAACTGTTTTTCTCTCTCTCTCTTTATTCTTGGCCTTTCCCTTCCGGATAATTAGCCAGGGTTTCTCTTTTTTTTTGTGACCATCCAGTGCGCAAGACTAGTCGCATATGTATGCTGCTTGGCACACTTTTTTCTTTTTTCTTTTCTTCTCCAATTTATGTAAATTTTTTTTTTTTCTCTCTTCTATTTTTCTTTCTTCTATCTTCAGACTTCTCTCTCTTTACATTTACATGCAACATAAAACATTTTTTACTACAACTACTGTTAGTTTTCTTCTCACTTTTCTTTCTTCTTTTTTTTTTTCAATTTTTCTTTATTTCTTCTGTAAGAACACATATTGACAGGACTGGACATCACAACATTGACATACAAACTATGTGTAACACATAGAAACATATATTTTTTTATATTTTTGGCATCCTTGCGGGTCTACAGATCTATGTTATTGTGACATAAAAATTTATTTATTAAATCCGCGATATATTCATTGGCATAATAAAGAACAGTGGACATGTTTAATGGTAATTGTATATTTAATTTGTGTAATTCTAAATAAATATCAAAACCTACTATTTTATTTATTGGACATTCTAATATAATGTGGTCAAGGTCACCCAACTGCCCACATTCACAATAAGGGCTGGGGAAAATTTTTATTCTATACATATGTGTATATGTATGGCAATGCCCAGTTCTCATCCTTAACATGGTTGTGGTTAATTTTCTATTTTTAAATGGTATTTTTTTGTACCATGGATTTGTTGGGTATGTAGGCTGAAGGCCCGCGTACAACTTTCCTTTTTTTTTACATTTCTTCCCATTCTTTTATCCACTGTTCTTTAATAAATTGATTAGCCAATGGTAAAAATTCATTTCTGCTAAGTTTTATCTTTATTATTTTATTCAATGTACACCCTACATTTGCATATAAATCCGCTTTTTCATTCCCCTCTATCCCACTATGTCCAGGGATCCACCCTAACCTTATGATGAAATTTTCATCATTGGCCGCTAGGATTAAACGTCTAGTGTGTTGGCTAATATGCTCATCTGTATTTTTTGGGTTATATTTAGCTAACTTTTGAATTGCACTTTGGGAATCAGTCAAAATTATGGACCTTTTAATGTTTTTTTCTAAGATTATTGTGACTGCTTTATTGATCGCTGAAATTTCCGCTGTACATATTTGGGTATTATCAGGTAATCTTGCTGCATAATTAATTTTTAGTTCCTTACAAACCACCCCGAAACCAGCTTTTTCATTTTTCTTTGATGCATCAGTATAGAATATATAGTTGTTTTTTTTAGATCATCTATTTTACTTAAAAATTTAGTGTTAGTAAATATGTCATCTTTTTTTAAGTTTAAATTTACAATGTTAATTTGCCCAGTCCACCTGGGCATTTCTAGCTCGTAGCATGATAATACATCACTACGCTGGATTTTTGCTATATGTTTTTTAACTATTATGAATGCTTGGGTGATACTGGACATCTTTTCATTTTTATTGATATAAAATTGACTAATTGAATCCTGTAAACTGATTATGGGGTGGTTTTGATAACTACCTAACTTGAGTAAAAATTTCGATGCTAACCATTTTCTCCTAAATGATAAAGGTATTTCGTTACATTCTGCCAGTAAGGCATTGATGGGGGTAGATCTCATACAACCTGTGATAACTCGTAGCGCTTGATATTGGGTTGTATCTAATTTTTTTAAAAGGATATTATTGGCTGTGTTTATTATAAATCCCCCAAAATCTAAATGTGACCTTACTAACCCATTATAAGCTATTTGTAAAGAATGAGGATCTGCCCCCCACCATACCTTTGCTATCGATCTTAATATATTGATACCATTTAGTGCCTTTTTTACCATACTTTCAATTTGGGTTTTCCATTTAAGATTATAATCAAAATATACCCCCAGGTATCTAACACTATCTTTATATTTGATTACTTTTTCATTAATTTTAATTTGTTGGGGAAATATTGAGCGTTTTCCCTTAGTGAACCAAATGGCTTCACATTTTTCTTTCGCTAAGGTTAGTTTATGTTTGTTTAGCCATTCTGAAATTTTAGTTAAAAGCATATTTATTTTTTTTACCATGTGTGTAGTATCAAAGCCACTTATTATCAATATAAGGTCATCTGCATATGCCATCAGAATAATATCCGGAGGCATAAGCTTAAATATAGATGCAAGATATATATTAAACAAGATGGTACTCAAGGGTTCACCTTGTCCCAGACCTGAATCCACATCCTCTGTCCCATGTATATTCCCAAATCTGTCTTTTACATTTATTTTCTTATTAGTAAGCATGTTATATACTAAATTACAGTAATGTTTGGGTATTTCAAGCTCAATCATAATATTGTATAAAATATTTGGGTCCACATTTTCATAGGCTGATTTTATATCTAATAATACTGCAATGGTTGTCTGTTTATGTTTAAATGCTAATTCTACCCTAGAGGTTAAAAGGGCTATATTATCCATTATTCCCATGTTTTTCCTAAATCCTGTTTGATTAATATTGAAATTTTTTTTTTTCTAGTACCCATTCTATTTTTTGTTTAATCAGATTTTGCAAAATTCTTAATAAACATGGAATCAAAATAATAGGTCTGTAATTATTTGAAGAATCTGGTTTTTTATTCGGTTTAATTAGTGGTAGAATAATATTATTTTGCCATTCTTGTGGGATTTTTTGATTTATTATGCATTTATTAAATATATCTAATAAAACTTTTTGACCATTTTCTGGTAGGTATCTTAACATGGAATATGATATTTCATCCATGCCTGGGGCAGAGTCCTTTTTCCTTAATTGCAATACAGATTTTAGTTCATTTATAGTAAATAATTCCGGGTCTTCACTCGGAATTTGGAGAGAAAATTCCGGATATTTATTTATTCTTGACATTTTATGTAAGATTTCAGTTGCCATGGTAGGATCAGGAAGTTTTATTTTATTTTTGTTGTTTTTGTTTGAAAATTTTTTTATAGTGTTCCATATGTAAGTTACACTGGATTCTCTATTTATCGTTTGACAGAATGATTTAAATTTTGCTTTTTTTATTTTTTGTAATTCTTTTCTTGTTTTCGCTATTACTTTTTTTGTATTGATGAAATTTTCTAGAGATGAATTGTTATTAAAGTTTACAATAGCTTCTTTTCTTGTTTTTATTAAATTTGAACATTCCTGATCCCACCATGGTACCGACACTTTTTTGTTTTTATTATTACCCCCACTTCTTGGTATAAAATCCTCGGCGGCCTCCTGTATGATTCTAATGAAGTTTTTATAGTCCATATTTTCTTTAGTTATTAATATTTCTGACTCAATTTTATTAGTGTATTTAGGCCAGTCAGCTTTCGAGAAAATTCTTCTTCGATTAGATTGATTTTGATTGTATATGTTTGAATGAGTATTATCCACCCCCATATACTCAGTAAAAGTTGGATAGTGATCACTAGTACCACTATCCATGATCTTTTCCCAAGTACAGTATGGTGCAATCTCTGCTGGAACTATTGTTAAATCAATGGGACTTGGGTTTGAATTTGGGTTGTGAATTCTTGTGGATGTTCCATCATTTAACCATATCATATTTTTTTCATCAATAAAATCATACAGGATACCACCATTAGGGTTGGGAGAGTTACTACCCCAGGCATGGTGATGTGAGTTTAAGTCACCTATAATAAAAGTTTTGTCTTGCAGGGACCCAAATATTTCATAAAACTTATTTTTTGTAAACCTGTTTTTCGATAAAGCATATAGGTTTATAATATTTATATTTTCAATTTTGGTTATAATAAAGTTAAAGTTAGGACTGTTAGGATCTGGGTGAATTTTAATTTCTTGAAACAGAAGGTTTTTATGAATAAGGGTAGCAATGCCCCCATATCCATCCTCCCTATCTTGCCTAATCATAATAAAATTTGGAATGTAAGCATTATACTTGGGTATTAGCCAAGTTTCATTTAGAAGTATTACATTAGGATTTACATCTCTAATTAACGTTATTAAGTTAGTTCTATTCGCATAAAAGCTGCGAATGTTCCATTGTAAGATACGTAGGATCATGGTGTATTTACTGCGTGCTATCTATAGAGTTAAATTCTAAATCCATAGATGTATTACTTTTGTTAAAAATCATTTCATTATATTTCTCATTTACTAAGTTTATGAATTTTTCTTTAAAATCAGGTGAAAATTTTTCAAAATATTTAAATGAAAGTTCAAAAATATCATTTTGTGATAGTTTTTCGGCACAAGTTTCCTTGGCAATGGGGTTTACAATAGGCTTGTGAGGATGGTAATATGGGGGCCTTGATTGGGATGTACCAGGCCTGGAATTTGGGTAATTTAAACACTTTTCATAGGCTACCCTGTCATAACCCGGTTGAGAATTGGGTCTTTGTTTCTTAATTGGAGAAGTTAGTACTTGGGAATATGGTCGCTTAGCTTTTGGTCTGGCTGTTTCTATATTAATAGTTCTACGTTGATTAATTTGAATATTATCATTACTTTTTTTTGATTTTAAAGTTAATGGGAAATCACTAGGTAACGGATCATATTTAAAGTTGACATTTGACATTTGATTTGCCTCAAAATAAGTTTTATTTTCAAAAGCCATTATTCTTTTTATTTCTTTTTGCCTGTTAAATTCTGGACAATCTCTACTTGTTGATTTATGCATACTACTATGACAGTGATAACAATTTAAGGTGCATGGGAAGTCTTCATCTGCTTCATGCATTTTTTGAGAACATGTTTGGCATTTTGTTTGTCCTTAACATTGTTTTTTTGTGTGTCCATATAAGAAACATTTATAACATTGCACAACCGGAGCTATAAATAATGATATTTGACATGGTAGCCTATAAATTGATATTTCCCTTGGAAGCACAACCCCTTCAAATGTAATTAAAAGAGTCCCCGTTGGAATAAAACTAACTTTTTTTTTCCCCCCTCATCCTTTTCGTTAGAGATTACTTTTCTTTTTAGTCTTTTTGCATCTAAAATTTTTACACTCGAAGCAGTATTTAGCATAAGTTCATCTACACTTATATTAGGATCGATATTTCTGATAATACCCTTACATGATACATAGTTATTTGGTATATATGTTTTATAACCTTTATTATTTATTTCCTCATTATTTAAAATTTTATTTGCTGAATCCCTATCATTAAATTCAATCGCCAACCGATTTACTCCCTTATTTTTTATATTTTTGATGTTTGTTATATTTGAATTAAAAAGCATTTTTGCCATTGGCAGGTGAGCATACCTGCCAACATTCAATCCCGAAGCCTCAGTTCCCTCCATAAAAATTATAAATGGACCCCTGTCCTCATCACTGTATTTATTATTTAACTCCTTTTTATTATTCCAAAAATTAAAAGTATCTATTTCAGCAACATTATCATCCTTTTTAAGTTGACTATTAGGGTTCCCATCAGGAGGTACAGGTTTATTTTTGGGGGAGTCCTGTACTCCCCCATGCTGTATTGACATTTATATCCTTAAATATTTAAGCAATCCCAGCAGAAAATAGAAAAAAAATACATACCAATGCTCCGTAGAGCCACAAGGATGCCGATGGTTAGTATATTTTATTTAATTTTTAAGAATTTTGACATAAAATTACAAGACAAAATTAAACACACACGCTCACAACGACGGTTCACACGGCTGACGGACAATCAAAAAAAAAAAAAAATAACTGTTTATTTTACAAAGAATGATGACAGATTACATGTTTCTAACTTCGTGCATGTATGTTTCTAACTTCGAGTATGTTTGTAAAAAAATGCAGCGTTGTCAGATGTAAGTATTAGATATTAGCGGTGTGGGTATTACGGCCGAAGATCATACGGCCGAAAGCGAGGTTTGTAGTAGCAGCACTGATTTCAGTGGCTCTCTTACTATTCTCTGAAAATTAATAAATATAATAAAATAATTGTTGAAATTTTTATAATAAAAAATTGTTAAAATACTCACGAATTTCTAGTTAGTGTTCTTTTAATGGGTGTGTTGGTTTACGTTAAAAATGGTTTGGTTTGGTAGTTTGCTGGTTTGGTTTTTTTTTTTTAATAGGAGGCGTTGGTTAACGTTAACAATGGTTTGGTTTGGTAGTTTGCTGGTTTGGTGTTTTTTTTTTAATGGGAGGCGTTGGTTTACGTTTGTGTTTTTTTTATAATAAAATTATAGTTTTTGATTGCTTTTTGTACATTTTTAATATTAACCTCCCAGGTAGCAAAATAACATGACATTCACGTGAAAGTCACGTTAATATGTGACATGTGATGTTAAGATTGTAGTCTCATTTAACAAGAATGTAGCATGGTGGGGATGTCCTAAGTCCGCCCCTAATAACATCACACAATGACATCCCGAAAATAACGTGTTTGTGACATCATAAATCCACATTCCTGTTATATCTAATATCTTATGGATGCCGTTACTGGTACTTTAATATTTAAATAATATTTTAGGACATTAGCTTTTTCTAAATTAAATCCATTAAAAACGCTATAACCCTATAAAAAAATCGGATTTAAAATCAATCAGTAATTGAAACAATCACAGATTGAAACAGATTCTAAATACGAAATTGCAGATTAAGCGGAGAATATAATCCGTGTCCGTGGTCTTGAGAAGCCCGGCACAGCCCCCTATCCATTGGAAATCGTATAATGTGTATACAATTTCCTTATAATAATTTACTCTATCAACATCATCTTATATCGATTTTTTTGCTTCGAACGTCGGTGAGAAGCAAAATAACATGACATTCACGTGAAAGCCATGTTAATATGTGACATGCTATATATTCACAGCGTTGCTAAATATTTGTTATTAAATAACATGGTTGTCACGTCACACGTATTACGTTGCAAATGTGATGTTAAATACATGTTATTTTTCAATATTATGTGATGTTATGATTTAGTTTAAAAATACACCCAAAAGTGATGTTAATTTCTTGTAATATAACATCCCTTGCTACCTGGGCTCAGAAAAAAACGTTTTCAATATATGCACAATCTGACAACGCTGTTTATTTATCATCTTAGCAGGGTCCTAAATTGAAGTAGAGAATCAGAAGAAGAGAAATGTACTTAAAAATGCACAAAATTCGGACTTTTTTAAATTAATTTCTCGCTAATTTGTGAGTAATCCGCAATTTTTTTTTTGCAAAAATACTATTTAAGGTAAGTACTTTTTTTTGGTTTTAAAAAAAATTGAGAATTCGTGTGGCCGGTAAGTTCACCGGCCCCGTTTTGCCAATGGTTAGAAAAATTTTATTACAACGTTAGACACCTAACGTTTGGACTTTTAATTTTAGAAATCGGGACATTTATACATTAATAACGCATTGGAAAAAACGTTTATATAACGTTAAATTTCTACTAGGGTATCTGGATCCTAAACAATAGAAAAAAACATGTCATCAGGAGCTCTTATCTTTCGTTATTCCTATTATTACAGATTAGTGACTAATCGCTTATCACGAAAAATCACAAAATATGCATGTTAATGTTTAATAATATTTATTTATAAAATTACATACTTATATATTTTCTGACAAAGGACAAAGTTCACCTTGAATCGGCACTTAACCTAAAAACTGTTAGAAAAAAGTTAATATAAAAATATATTTATCAAATCATTGAATAAATATACCTGTTTATATATTCATAAAGTTTATTTATTTATTATATTTAAAAAAACAACAAGGACAATTTGTACAGACATGTGGGCACACTGAAAAAATAGGGTCCTTTTGAGTAACATTTTTTATATATGGGCATTTTTCTGTCGATTCAGGCAATGCTGACCACCATGGTCACGGATTTGACTGTAATTTGGTTTATGGGTTCTGTATAACATCAGAAAAGATCCCCTAGAGGATTTTCTCCCAAAAAGGCCGACTTTGTGAGGTATGATTTTTTTAGTTTTTTTAAGAAATCGTAAATTTTCACAAAAACTGACTTTGAAGTTTAATTCAATCCAATCCAATATGGCGGTCGAAATTTTCGAAAATCAACCGATTTAGGCCAAATTTCGTTTACGGAGGTTTTTGAGGTCGCTGATCCGAGTCAGATTTGCAAAATTCAAGATGGCGGACCAAATTTTAGATTTTCGAAAATTTGGGTATATAATCTATGTTTCGCCTATTTGGCCTGTCATCATCAGGAATTTATAAAGAGCAAAAATGAAAAAACTCACCCGATTTTTATGAGGTATCAAACGATGCGTTTTAAATAAATGAATAAAAGTAGTTATTATAGTTAAAGACGTATTTGCCCAAGTTTCGATTATATTCGACTTATTCATTTTATCGTCAGCATAAAATAAGGAATTTTCTCTACAGCCTAAACGCCTAATCGGAATTTGACAATTGAGGTGTCAAACTATTTGTCTTGATACCGCGGGTGACATGGGTCATATAAAAGTCCATGTTTCGCATATTTGGACTGCTATTATCGGGGATTTATAAAGAGCAAAAATAAAAAAAACTCAATTTTTATAAAAAAGGCATCGAGAGATTCGTCTTGGTCCCATGAACAATAGTTATTATAATAGTTATACTTGTATTTGTACATGTTTCGACTATATTAGCTGTATTCATCAGTGTAAAATAAAACTGTTTATAAACGGTTTATTTACCAAAAAAACGTTTAAAAAGTTAAAAATAAATAACTTAATTTAAAAAAAACACCCGACTAATTAACTAAAAAGTATAAAACTAGAATAATGAAAAATAAAATTATATAGTACCAAAATTATGTTCAATTTAGAGTATTTAAAAATTTACGTTTCCCCAAATCTTGGTTTTGTAAAAATCTCAATTTACTAACCTTTATTATTGTTATCTTGAACTCCTCCCTCCGCAACAGTGCTCAACGTGGCGTACTCCTCGAGCTCGTTTAGGGTTCCGTAACCGACCGACCACGAGCAGATGGCCCTCCTTTGTTCCCGTCTCAAGGCGGGCGGGTCCGCCCAGGCGGCGCTTAAACAGGGCGGCCTTCGGCGCGGCGCGCCGCCGCGGCGCAGCGGAAGCGGCGCTCTATCGTTGCTGCATAACGGTTGAATCGGCAGCGTCATCGTTGAAAATGGTGTGCACGATGAGCTTATGGTTGAGTAGGACCCCGGGCAAAGGGGGTTGACTTGAGAGGGCCTGGAAAATAAAAATTACATATAACAGCATGTCAAAGTTGGGAAGAGACGTGATAAAAGTGGACACGCCCCCCTAGACAGCAGCTAAATTTTAACTTAAATTTTAACTTTAATGACAGATCTCATTTCTAGGAAGTTTTATTCATATTTTTTTAAAGTAGAATCACCCCTTAAAATTTTGTAACGTATTTCTGAATCACCCTGTATGAATTATCAGATTAGGTAACTCTTATTGTTTCAGTCCTGCTCCAATTCATAAGAGTTCCATATTTTTCAAAAAAATTCCCTCATTGTTATATATTTCTTTTCCCTAAGTTTTTCCTGATGTAATAAATTCCCTGATATTTCCCTGACTGCCCAAAGAGTCGTAACAACTTGTTACAATTTCAACTACTAAGATAATTTTCGAAATTTTCTTCAATTTACAAACTTTACTTAAATTACTTATTTGCAAAGGAAAAATACAAATTATTCAATATTTCAATTCAATAACTGACGCTATCCCTTTTTCCTAACAATTATACATCATTATCATTATTATAATAATTATAAGGTAATATAATTAGCCGCAGTTTAATTTACAGTGACTCACTGATAAATGTCTTAAAATAGAAAAAATCATTTTATAAATGTGAACTAAAATTTTTTTTATGGTTTTAACCATAAAAATGCAGTATTGGCTCAATACAAAAATTTAGCACCGATATAGAGGCACTTTTGAATGAAAAGAATCTTACTTTAGAACCTAAAATAAATTTATAGGGTCGGAGTTGCGCCAGTTTTTATCCGTGAAAACATGGAAATTTTGCGAAAAACATTGTCGCCTTTAAATTAAAATAACTAATACTAACTATTTGAGGTATCACATTGTTTATGGTCTTTTTTTAAAGAAAACGCATCAAGCTTTCTATTGCTCTATATAAAACCTTCTTTTGTTTTCATTTGTTATTTTTCCCAGGCTTCTCGAAGTAGAGTACGAGATATCAAAAAATTGACTTTTAAAGGTTTTTTTTCCTGACGTGACTATTTTTAAAAATAGAAAGTATATTTTTGAAATGTCCTTGAACAACACTATTTCGAATCTGTGGAACCCTGTGTGATACTAGGGTGGACCTTATATTTTTTTTATTATTTTAAAAATTTCATTTAGGTGTAAGGGAACGTTCAAGTGTTGCGTAACGCAAATTGTACCAAAATTCAAACACTTCATACCCCGGTTCCCGCGTTATTAAAGAGCTGTATAGATTTTATATTTTGGCTACCACTCTAACACACTCCCTATTTGGGGGTAGCCAAAACATGAAATATCTACAGCCTTTAATAACGATAGAACCGGGGTATGAAGTGTATGAATTTTGGTAAAAATTGCGTTACGTAACACTTGAACGTTCCCTAACTAGAAAATTCTAAAAATATGAGAGTGATCAAACTTCACTAAAAGTGCTAATGGGAATTCTAAAATTCGTAAAATTACCACAAATCGTAAAAAATCGTTGATAGTTGTCTGTAATTGAAAAATTTACAGGGCTTGAAATCTTACACAGCCCAAACCCCTAGACCGAATTTGACAATTGAGGTGTCAAACGATTCGTCTTGATGCCGCGGGTGACATAGGCTATATAAACCTCCATGTTTCGCATATTTGGCAGGGGTTTCTAAAGAGCAAAAATGAAAAACTCATCCGATTTTTATTAATGATAGTTCTTGGTAGCATAAATAAAAGTAGTTATTATAGTTATATATTTATTTACCCACGTTTCGACTATATTCGATTTATTTGTTTTATCATCAGCTTAAAAGAAGAAATTAGCTCTACAGCCTAAACGCCTAATCCGAATTTGACAATTAAGGTGTCAAACTATTTGTCTTGATATAACGGGTGACACAGGTCATATAAAAGTCCATGTTTGGCCTATTTGGGCTGCTATTATCAGGGATTTATAAAGAGAAAAAAAACTCGTTTAATTTTATAAATAAGGTATCGGGAGATGCGTCTTGGTCCCATGAATAATAGTTATTATAGTTATAGCTGTATTTGTACATGTTTTGACTATATTAGCTGTATTCATCAGCCTAAAATAAAACCTTTTATTTAATAAAAAAATACGTTTAAAATGATTCTAATAAATAATTTAATTTAAAAAAACACCCGACTGATAAACTAAAAAGTATAGAACAAGAATAATGTGAAATAAAATTATATAGTGACCGTCGCAGTCGGAGGCCAATCCTTAAATCATAATAATGATACAAATCTTCAAATTCAATTCAAATATACAAATGTTTTAATAATATGAAGGCGAGAGGCCTTCGACTGCGACGGTTACTATATAATTTTATTTCACATAATTCTTGTTTTATACTTTTTAGTTGTTTTTTTTTATTAAATTATTTATTATTTAATGTATTCTAATAACTATTAATTATATTAAAATGATTTAACTAAAACGAGCTAAGCGCCAAATATTTAGGAGCTCTTATTTGGCGCTTAGCTCGTTTTGTTTTAGTTAAATCATTTTAATATTATGAATAAATATCAGAATATATTAAATAAAAGTAAATTGAATCTGATCTGATACATTTTTTAAATGTTTTTTTACCGTTTGAATCACACTTCTACCGTGCTAAGCTGAAAGGTCCTATCTATATAGGTTTAACATACACAGATAAGACCTTTAAGCTTAGGAAAGCAGACATAGGGTAGAAATTCATAAATTTTAGTGGAACTTTGGCGGATTTTTGGCACGGGTTAGAATCTTTTGATTATTTTAAATATGGCATATGATTTTGATACTTTTTTGCTGTAAAGCTGCGAGGAGTATTAAAATACATTATTTATAGTTATTATAAAAGTTCAAAACGTCATGTACGTAATTTAACAATTCAGTGCAATTACGAATTAAATATTTATTATTATAGAAATAAGTCAAATTTCAAAGCAAAACAAACCGTGAATACAGGGTGTCCCAGAGTCTGGGATCCAGACATAGTTAATGTCCCAGCCTGGCCTTATCTGTAAAATTCAGAAGTTAACCCGTGAACGGATAAGATTTCATAGGGACAAATATAAATTGTTGTCTGAACTAATCCGATTCCAATCCAATAATGCGCATTTGCGATTCCAAAATACGATTAATTCAAACGTTTTCAAACGAATCCAAGCGACATTTTTTTCATGGAGATTAACCATAATTACAGGTACAAGTAAAAAAGTTAAGGGGGTGAACCACCTTCCTGAAACACCCGGTATAGTCCTTATAAAAGTACTAGTGAACCTTACAGGCTTAAGGAAATTTGCACCGACTTTTTGTTATTTTTTACTTTTTAGAGACATACAAGTCGGTTCATTTTTTTGTTGTTAATTTTTTTTATTAGTTTATATTGCTTTCATAGACTTATAGACCTTATTTTAGAAAATTAAAAATCTTATCACGTTTTATTTTATAGACATCTATAAATACATACAGGTAAAGTTGAATTTAAGTAAATAAATGAGTAATTGTCATGGAAAGCACATTTATTTTGTTATTGTTATTTGTAAATTTTTAATACAACTGAGTGAATCCACAAAACCTTACCCACTGCCAAATTAATTCTACACCAAGTACTGACACTGACAAATAAAAGAGTATAATTTAAAAAACAAGGCGCGTTTTTCCGCTGTTGCCAAGTCGCACATAAGTGGCGTTCTTTTACAAAATGGTGCAATGGCTGCATTCAGTGAAAACAGCAAAAGTCATCGAAAGCTGTCAAATCACTACTGAACGCTATGGTCAGTTTTGATTGACAGATGTCGCTGAATCATTCACCATCAATGTTTTGAGTTGATTAGTTTTGATTGATTTTATAAAAGCTTGTACTTTTTGTGGGTATTTCTAACCTCAAATGGTGGTTGTGTCAAGTGGCAGGATATTAGCCGTTCAGCAGTTTGCTAGCAAAACTTATCATTTGTTGACTTTTAATTAGTTTTGCTGTTTTCATTAAACGCAACCAATGAAACCAAGAGCGTAGATATCTTTTTTCTATGGGGGTGGTAATACCAAGATCTTTTTTTTTTCCGGGATTAAAACTGAAAAAAAGGCAAATATATATATATATATATATATATATATATATATATATATATATATATATTTTTTTTATAGGAGAATGCAATAAAAAATAAAAAACTTATATTTTTGTCCTATGGGGGGGGGGTTAATTACCCCCTGTTACCCCCTGATCTACGCCCTTGAATGAAACGAAATAATTGACGCTGTTGACAAAAAAAAATTAGGGACGCGCGTTTCTCGTCGCCTTAGGTTTTTTTTTAAGTACGTATAGAATAGGTCGTTTGGATGGTACTTGGTGTGAAACGATCAACGGGGTTGAACAACGTGGCAGAAATGGATCATGGTAGCAGGAGGTTCACAGAATAATCGACAGCCTTATCCCTAAAACTGGTTTTTGGAAAATAAAGTTAAATAATCTTCTGCAAAGTGCATTGGCAACACAAACTTAAATTGCACAGTGCTTGTGCTGATTTCGAAAAGGTTTTTAATAACTCTCTTTTTCCGTTTTTAAACTCTCTTTTTCCGTTTAAAAAAAAGCTTATAAAAATCACGAAAATAAATTTTTTGCATTTTTTAAATTAGCCTAGTCATTTTTTTACAGAGCAATAAAATAACTTTCTTGGCTTAAATTATAGTTTAAAATCTGTATGTCGGTATGTCTGGGAAATTTGTGACCACAATTACTTGAGAACGCTTTGAACTACAGACTTAAAATTTGTACCATAGGTTCCTTTTATCCAAAGTAAGCTTGGATTATTTTTGGTAAAAATCAGGGTGGGTAAGGGGGGTAAAAAATTTTTTTTTGCAATTTATATCTTTCATTTTTGGAAATAAAAGAATTATTTTTTTTAATGAGAAAGTAATCTTTTTTTGGCAGCAGTTTTTTAATGTCACATCCGTAACCGAGCCCGTAACAATGGCATCACCCCATTGTTATTTGTAATTTTTTAATTAATGCAGCCTACAACTATATATTAAAAAGTTTTTTTTTTTTGTTTATTATCCAAACAATATTTATAGAATCATTTATTGCAATTCTTGACAAAAATAAAATATTATTTATGTTATTTCGCGTTATTTTGCATGTTTAAAACGTATATAAATACACATTAAACATGGGCGTACCTAAGACTTTTTTCCAGGACCAGATACAGTTAGAAACAAGAGCATATTTGAGAAATTGGAAAAAAGCATACTAGTCCACTCAAATAACGAGAAATTCCTATGTTAAATTGCAATAAATGTTCACGGGCTAATATTTTAACGGGATAGTAGCAGAACACTCCTGTTAGTTTTTCACCGGGAGATTTGTGTAAGGGATGTCCGCTAAATATGCATCTTACGATGAAAATGCACATAACAAATTTTGTTAAGGAGAAAATTTTTGTTTGGATAATTTTTTAATATATTAATAACAATCGGGTTATAAATATTCAAAAATGTCCATGTTGGGGGTGAAACTGGTTTTTTCTATTTTTGAGCCAAATTATTCATAATAGCAAACTTGTAGATCTTGAAATTCTCTATGTTTTATACATTATGAATTTTCGTAAGTATTTTGTTACGGTTACAGTGGGCGCTAAAAGTGGAGTTGCGCGCTCTGTAATCGTACCAAAGTACCTATGCAAATTTATAATATATGAAACAAATGGCAATTTCTCCCGTTAGATTAGACAGGGACAAAAGTTCTACCCAAAAAGGATAGAAGACATACATACACTCCCACTTCCACCCAACCAAACAAATTCTGTATTTGTTCTTTGTTGAACAAATACAATATTTACTTGGCCGGGCGAAAAGTGTATTTATATTATTTCTATTAAAGAAATTAGTGGCGCCATCTAAATTTTAGTAGAATTATCTAATTCTACAGATTCACATTAGCTATGTTCGTTCGAGCCGCTACACTTTCCGGCCAACCAAATAAATACTGTATTTGTTGTATGAAAAACAAATACAGTATTTATTTGGTTGGCTGGAAAGTGTAGCACAAATGAGATAGAGATAGGGTAGACGTCTTTTGTTTCATAATTCTAGTTGTAGAGAGTTCCATTGAGAATTTCAAGAGCTACAAGTTTACTTATAACCTTTTATCGTCCGATGAATAATTTGGCTGAAAAATGAAAAAAAAAACAATTTCACTTCTTTACCTTCACCCTTTACCTTTAAATTAACTCGATTATATTAAAAAATGATCCCAACAAAAACTGTTGGAAATTTCCCCCTTAACAAAATTAAGCAACTCACCCCTAAAATTTAAGATAGCGGACACCCCTTACGCAAATCACCCGATAAAAAACTAACACGAGTGTTCTGTAACCATCCACTACTACCCTTTACAATATCAGACCGTGTATATTTATTGCAATGTACATTTATTATTTGACTGGACTACTACATTCATATAAGAAGCATTATTACGATGCTCTGGTTTTTAGTATTTTAATGTCCCAGTGTTAATGTCCCTAGTGTTCTGTGGTCCCAGTAATACAAACATACATTCATTCATAAAATCCTCTTTACTTACTCGATCATTTGTTATGACCAGAGTTGATACTTTCATTACAATAACAGAGTCGGACAACAGTAATTTTAAATTATTCCTAACTTTTGGTGAGTTTGTTTAATACATACCTATGCCGAATAGAATGTCTCTATACAGACATATAATTTTATTCGGCATAGGTATGTATTAAAGAAACTCACCAAAAATTAGAAATAAGTATATGAAAGTATGCCGACCCCGGCGGAGCAATGGTTAGCGCGTTTGATTACGGATCCCGAGGTTGTGGGTTCGAGCCCCACATAGAGCATGGATGGTGGTGTAAATAGTTGGTAGATGGAACTACGATGGCTAACTGTAATGTGGGTTGCAGGTGAAACTGTAAACACATTTCAGGGTGGATGCGAGTTCTGTTGAGGACCGTGCTTCGGAGGGCACGTAAAGATGGCGGTCCCGTCAGTTAGGCCATAGCAGCGAAAAATGACGTTAAACAGTATAAAACAAACAAACAATATGAAAGTATCAACTCTGGTTATGACAGAAAAGATTTCGAAGTGGATATTTTCACATTCGACGTTACATGACCTAATTCTTTGGTTTGTTTTTTTCTTTTGTTTGGTCTTTTTGATGCTAATGGGTGGCGTAGCCCACCCCCCCCCCCATTTAAACAAGGAGAATACAATTCTGACGAAAAATATACCTTAAAAGCTTTAAAATTCTAAAAATCGTCCAAAAAATATACTGGACGTGGAAATAGCTTCGTGGACGTCGGACGTGGAAATAGCTTGTTCTATATGTCATATACAGTATTCGGCGTAAACTCAGTTATGACTCATCAACGTTGAAAATAAACACAGAAAATAGGCTTACGAAATAATTTTGCCGAATTATGAGGGAAACTTTTATAAAGGTCACTAAATCGAAACATTTTACGACTTATTTGTTACACACAACAATATTGACTATACATATTAACTATACATATGTATATATATCAATGTTTTTCAAAGAAAAAACCGACAGTCAATTTTTATCTTTTAAGAATACGAAAGTTTTTAATTTTTATTTATCGATAACTTTTTTCCCACCTTACTCGTTTAAATGGAATCATTAAAAAAAATCAAGATAAAAAGAAATAAAAATGTAAATATTTAAAACCTCGCGTTAACACTAGAGTCGACGCGGCGCCTATGCGAGCACTGGAAGTTTGCCGTGTACTGGTCATACAGTGCGGTCCAAAAGTCACAAGGGGGGGGGGCCTTTTAACTTTTGAACGAGTTGAGATATCGACTTCAAATTTAGAACTCTTAAATAAGACAACTTAAACTATCTTTTAGCATATATTTGATATTTTCAGCTCTTAAAATGTGGGCAGGGGGGCATGGGGGGACATTTTTTTTAATGGAAAGGGGGGTCGTGTGATACATCATTTTAAAGCTTATAAAATTCTCTATTTAAACTAACATTTTTAAATTTTTTAAAAATGTTTTTTAAGGTTTTGATTTTTTAATTTTTTGTGCTAAAACATTCGATTTTTTAAGTTTTTTTTATAAATTTTTATTTATGTCAACTAAAATTAGTTTAAAAGTATAATTAACATTTTTTTATGATGAAATTAGGCATTTTTAAAAAATTATTTGTTTTTTTTTAGAGGAATTTTGACATTAATACCCATTTTCAACCCCATATTAAACCCAAACAATTTTTTTTTTTAATTTAAAAATATGGAGTTAAATGGAAAATTTTATAAGCTTTAAAATAAAGTATTACACGACCCCCCTTTCCATTTAAAAAAATGTGCCCCCATGCCCTCCTGCCCACATTTTAAGAGCTGAAAGTATTAAATATATGCTTAAAGATAGTTTAAGTTGTCTTATTTAAAAGTTCCAAATTTGAAGTCGATATCTCAACTGGTTCAAAAGTTAAGAGGGGGGGGGGGGTTGACTTTTGGACCGCGCTGTATAGTATATGAACTCGCTATTTTCACGTCCAAGGTCACATGTACTAATTATTTGGTTTATTTTGGTTTTTTCGTTTGGTGTTTTTAATACTAATGGGGGGCGTAGCCCCCACCCCATTTAAATGAGGAGGATATAATTCTGACGAAAAATATACCTTAAAAGCTTAAAAAAACCTAAAAATCGGCCAAAAATACTTGACGTGAAAATAACTTCGTGGACGTCAGACGTACAAATAGCCCCCTTCCAAATTAAATATAGGCGCCGTAGAATCTGTTACAACAACAATGTTAATAATAAATTATCATGAACATTGTTATTAATAATAAAGTTATAACTTATTATTATACTCTTCACGACGCGTTTACGAGCTAGAAGAGTATAATACGCTAGTTTCGAATCTTCCAAAATCTCCAAAAAAGTTTTTTTTTTGAAAAAACGTCATAGACGAAAACTTTGGGAGGGTGTGTATTAATATGAATTTATACCCAGTGTCATTTTAAGGTTTTTAAGGTATTTTTTTCGTAAAAAATGTATTCTCCCCGTTTGAATGGGGAGGCGTAGCATCAAAAATACAAAAAAAAACTGACGTAAACCAACGATTAAACAAAAGTTAGTTTTTTTATGTTTACATACATACATAGTTATACAACACTTAGTGTGTGTTCAATTTATGGGAGAAAATAGTTGAGCACATTTTAAAAGGCGTCAAACTCAACAACTTGACACGCCGGTTAGCGTGAGTTCGATTCTCTCTCGCGCCGATTGACTTTTTCAGTTAATTGAAATTTGGCGAAGGCGAGAGGTGAAACAGAGACTCCCTATAAACTGATTCGAAAGTCAAAGCAGGCGGTTTCCTCTACTACTAGCCCACAAAAGTCATGTAGTTAGGGGATGCTTAATTAAGTAGAATAGTACGAGGTGCATATCTTCCATGGAATAGAATGGATAGAGATTTGTCGAAATTAGTCACTCTGAAAAATTTCATGAAAAAGTAAGTAATATGTAATAAGAAAATACTCGTCTGTCCGTCCGTCCGATTTTGTTGTAATTTTTTCAGGAAAAATTACTACAATCCTACCAATTTTGAAAAAAGTTAATTAGAAAAGAAAAGTTGTAGGGGCGCAACTTTTAAGCAAATAGAGGGAAACGTTCGATAAACTCTAAATGTTCGAAAATATTACTTTGAGAGAAACATTCAAGGCAATTTAAGTATTTCAATTCACAAAAAACATAGGGGGCGCAACTTTTTAATACTGTATAAAAAGAAAAGTACGCGCACAAGACCAAAGCAAATATATTTTGGAAAGTATATCGAAAGAAAACACAATATACTATCCACCGTGACGAGTATACTATGCAATGCGAAGCTTTACATATATCACAGATTGTTTTTTAATTAAATATGCATGTACGTTGTAGGGAACGGTAATAAAATTTGATTTAACTTGTTTTTGTGAAATAATATTATTTGCAGATAAGTCGTACCCAATGGGTCTAGACGGAATTCTCCTAACATAATAACAAAGACTACCTACTCTACTCCTTTACAAGAACTTTTTGTCTAGGACGTGTCTTGGCGATTTTGGAAAATTCGAAACTACTGTATTATAGGTACCGTCAACCGGGGTGAAACTGATCAGCAGGGGCTGAAACCAAAAATCACTTATATTTTGGCTAATGTTACTGGTAGTATACAGCAGTCAGCGCGCGGCGAAAGTCGACAAGTTACTGCAGGAAATATCGGTCTTTACGAGAACGGGTACGAAGACGGTTTATATTGTCGGTAAAAAAGTAATTTTTGGAAACTTGTGGAAACGTTTGATTGTGCAGAGTCACAGAAAACAGCTAAGTGAACGTGGTAAGTAAATTTGAGTTTAACTATTATCTGGCCCTAGTAGCAAAAAGTTTTTAGTTTTTTATCAACATTGTGTAATTTTTTATTTATATTTTTATAAAAAGTGAAGAAACTGTGGGGTGAAATCGATCACTAATTGGTCCAAATAAAGCTCTCTTTGTCACTAAAGTTTTTTTGTGAGTTTGTTTTGTAGGAAATCCAATTACTTTTAGTTATTCCTTTACAATAACCCCCTCACCTCCTCCCAAACTATTTAAGAAATAATTTTTAAGTTTAAGATTAATATGTACCTACCATTTTGTTAATAAATACGTTTTTTTTACTAGTTTTTTAACTTTTTTTTCTTTTTTTAAAACGTGGATAAATGATAGGTTTCACTCTCGAAGATGCTAAAGTAAAATATACGTGAAATAAAAGGAGTGATCGGGTTCATCCCCCTAGTACGGGGTAAAACCGATCAAAACGTAAAAAACAGCAAATTTTGACCGGTTTCACCCCCGTTGACGGTACTCTTCTCAGAAGAAGAGTCTTCTGAGAAGACTCTTCTCGCGCGTACGCACTGTGAAGAGTATAATTGAATAAAAAAGTACGTTTCGACCTTGGTATTTTGTTTTTTAAATTTACACATAATTTTATTGTTAATTAAAATTGCCCTAAAACGTATAGTATTTGTAATGCCATGATTTACTGTAATAGCTGTAATCAATTTCATTAGAAAAATTCTACAATTATTGGCTTAGTTTACACCATGGGGACTCTATTTTAAGTTTTATCTGCTTATTTCTGTTTATCGCGTTTTGTAAACAGAGATGGGTAGATAAAAAATACCTGAACTTAAAATATAGCCCATATGGTGTAAAAAAAAATTAATTCAGTTTAAGACTATTTTACCATCCCTAGCCAATTACCCTAAATTTTGTACATCCTCCATCCTATTTTATTTGTGAGTTGTATTCAATTCTAGGCCTGTCCACCTTTCTTCTAAGTCCCAGTTCTCCCTCCAAAATATCTTTAACCCGCCATTAATTTTGATCCCTTCTACTAGCTAGCCCCACAAAATTAGAAAGGGAAACTCCGAGGGGTTTATTTATTGAAAAAAAGTGTACAAGGATTGTGAGAATCAAAGGATTGTGGAAGATTGTCAAAAAGATTGTATACAATTTTAAAGAAGATTGTTAAAGATTGTGAAAAGATTTCAGATGATTGTGGAAGATTGTAGATGATTTGTGGAGGAAGGAATTGTCAAGGATTGTAGAAGATTGTCCAATAAATAAACCCCTCGGGAAACTCTTTCTAATTTTGTTGGTAGCCCTCTTCGTAAGATACGCTTTTTCCCAGTTTATAACTCTATCTGACCATTTATCTTTAACATTGTTATACAGCACCACTCTAATTTTTTAACCTTTCCACGTTTTACATCCAAAAGAGATGATTTTCGCACAGTGCTTCGATCAATGGACAAAAATCTTTTGACATATAATATATAGAAAATCTAACTAACTGCAAGTAATAAGTACTTGTCAATGCATTTGAAGATACAAGTTAAAATTTAATCTGTGGCTTGGTTCTAAAAGGGCCAATGGCTGCGTTCAATGGAAACTCATCGAAAGCTGTCAAATCACTACTGAACGCTATGATCAGTTTCAATTGACATGTCGCTGTAATCATTCCTCATTAACGTTTTGAGATGATTAGTTTTGATTGATTTTTTAAAGCGCGGGATTTTATTTTTTGTAGGTATTTCTAACCTCAAATCGACACTCCCAAGCAACAAGGTTGTAACTCAAGTTAGACCCATTTTGAGTTATACTCATAGGTAAACGCCTTGAAAAAAGACACACATGGTGGTACTACTCAGGTTTCTCCACAGTCCACTTTAAGCAAAAGTTTACTTAAAATCACTAAAGTAAGAAATTCTAAACTTGAATATTATCAGAAACAAACAGGAAATAAACAATAAATACTTAAACAGTTAAATAGAGAATTTTATAAGCTTTCCAATGATGTACCACATGACTTCCTTTTCCACTTCAATCATTTACCCACCCTTAAATAACAAAAAAAAATATTTTAGAAAATTTAGCTGTCGTGAAAAATGACAATATATGAGTTACGGCTTTGTTGCTTGGGGGTATCGAAATGGTGGTTGTGACAAGTGAGATATTAGCTGTTCAGCAGTTTGCTAGCAAAACTTATCATTTGATGACTTTTGATTAGTTTTGCTGTTTTTATTGAACACATCCAATGTCTTTTTTTCAATAGCAACGTTTCACGTCAACTCTGAAAAATTGATATTGGCCGTTTTAGAACTAAACCACAGAATTATATTACTTTTCCTAGCTTACTATGATCTGTTTCCTCAAGCAAGATAGTAAAGGTCGATTCAGGCATAATTATCACTAACTACACAAGACTGAATTAAGAAATTAAAAAATTAAGATAATTAAGAAACATAACCTTAAATTTTATAATAAATTTTCCGTGGTATGCAACAATAAGGTAAATGCCAAATAGATAATAAGCATGTGTAAATACGACTGAATAAGTAAAACAAAACAATATCTATTGCGCAGGAAGATTATTACTATATTTGCAGTTGTTGGGACTAAAAATCGTGCTTTAAAACCAACTTATCTCCAAAAGTGCCTTATATTTTCTTATGTAACTACTGTGTTTTTCCTTAAAACTGAAAATGTACAAATTTTTAAAATACAGAGGTGTCGCCATATTCATTTTTATTTTTATACTTCGATAACGATTGTTTATAAAATTTTGCACTAAAGTTTGTGTATTTCAGAATTTCTTTTTATATGGTGTATTTTAAGATTCTATCATTATTTTATGCTATATTTTATACTTTATCTTAATTGTTGCATACCACGGAAAATTTATTATAGAATTTGAGGTTATGTTTCTTAATTTTATTAATTTATTAATTTTCTAATTCAGTTTAGTGTAGTTAGTGATAATTATGCCTGAATCGACCTTAAATTAAAAATCGCACAGTAAATATTTTTACAACAGGTTTGAATAGTATATGTTTGTGTATAGAATAAAATACGACGTATATTCGCACTTCCAATATTAGAATCTGTTTTGAAAATATTCACTGTGCGATTTTTAATTTAGTATCTTGCTTGATGAAACAGGCCATAAATGAAAAAAGTAGTAAGAGGTTGTATTTGAATTTATCGACACGTGCGATTTTATTACCTTAAACTGTTAACTGTATTTTTTTAATTGTTTCGAAAATGGATCATAATCTACAAGGTATTTACTAATTTTTGAGCAAACTATCCGTAGCTACAAATCCAATTACCATCATAAAAAAGTATACATTATACATATATAAGTTATAATAAGTAGGTACCTATTTTAAATATTTTAATTAAAAAAAAATGAATTGAATCGAAAGTGAAATACATACATTATTTGGGCTTTATTTATTAACCACCTTGTTAATTACTGGAAACTCCAATTTGGCGGACAATATTTTTGCCTTTGGGATTTCCAATTTATATGTACCTATATTTTTTTAAATTAATTTTAATTGAAATTAATTAATTAATTGTTGTGTATAATGGAGAATTTCTCCGAGTAAACATTGTACAGTATTGCATAATGTTCTAAGTGCCTGGAAGGCCACACATTTTTTATTTTCAATTTTCCTGATTTTCCCTGATATTTCAAAAATTCCCAAGACCGACTTTCCGTTAAAAAAAATCCCACTATTTTAAAAACCAAATATATAAAATATGGCATATGCTATAAGATATCCTATTTACGTGTTTAATTTAAGTTGATATATCAATTAGTTCAAAAGTTAAAAGGGGCACAGGGTAATTTTTGTTGTAAAAGCTATGACCACTGAGAGTTCGGTGAATTTCATTAAGCGTAATTTTTTAACTATACACATATGTGCCCATGTCCCTCATGAGCTTAAGAGGTTAAATCTTTTTGTTATTTTACAAATTTTTGATTCTTTAACGGAACGGAATATGGGGCGAAACGGTATGGAGCTTTTATCGGGCGAGGATGTGTGTCAGAGTTAAGCTAATATTTAAACATTCAGTTAGTTACAATGCGTTTATTGGCGTGCTTATTTTTTGTGTAGTTTTGCGCTTTCCGCGATTTTTTGAGTTGTTGAATTTTGCGTACATTTATAATATTTATGGATATTGATTCGAGGTAAGTCCTGTTATTTTTACGGATTATATTTATTATACATATTAGGGAAGTTCGTAATATATTGCTTTAATTAATTACTGTGCAGAAATGCTGATAGTGACGAGTAAAATAAGTTTACGTTCACTTTTAACTGTAGTATGCAATTGGGGCAGAATGGGATGGGGCGGAATGGGATAGTACCCGTTGTATTAATATACTTACATAGTAGTAATTTTGTTGTTTTTATTGTTGTTATAGATGGTGCGTCACTACAAAAAAAAACTACAAATCAAGCTGTTTCTCAGAGAACATGGAAACTATGGAAACTACCATCGTAAAATTGAAAAAAAAAATAAATTTGTTTTGCGTCAAAAGGAAAACTGACAGGCAAACCTGGCCCTCATAGAACATTTAACGTGCTGTGAAAATTACAAAACCCTGATATTTAAATAACCTACCACATCCTCCCCGGGTATGCCCCATATGGGGTATATACGTATGGGGCAAAACGGGATGAACTGTATGTTTTTTTCAATAAATTTTATAATTTTTGGTAAAAATTTGTGAATTCATAATGTTCCCAAGATAATGAATAAACTATAACTTAACAATTTTTTGAATATTTTCTTTAAATCATCCTAATAGCTTACCATAAACGTTAACTATCCCGTTACGCCCCGGGTTCCCCTAAATTTTTACTGAGCAGAGGTTTGTAAGATGACACAGTTTTCCTTATAGAATTAGTTCAAGTTTTGCAATGGGAAAATGGCTTTTGAGGGGGAAAATGGCTTTTGAGGGGTAAAATGTTTTTTTTTCCGAGGCTAGCTTAATAAAATATTTTCCCCTAGGAAAGTGGTGCGTTAGTTATAAATAATGTTTTTTATTGATTCTTTTACGTATATCTAAGTTTCATATGAAAAAAATATGAATTCCGCGAAAAAAGTCTGTCGGTTTGTCGGTCCGGAAAAATTTTCGGTCACAAAAAAACCCTAGAACGATTTGAGCAAGTTCTCGGATGATATTATTTTTTGTAAAAATCGGAATGAGTTAAGGTCTATCCAGAAGCTTGCATAAGAAGATAAAACATAAGAATGCGATGCCGTAATTGGCTTACAAGATACATGGCGGCACATCAAGCCAATCACTGCATCGCATTATGTACTATGTTGTTATGGGAGCCTGTGGATATGCCCTTAAAGGGATCAAACGGTAATAGTTATTTATAATACAAGGGCGAAAAGTCAAGTTTTTCGATTGAGTAGGTTTTTAGAAGCCGAGGGCTGGCCGATGGCCGGCCCGAGGGTAATAAACCTACGAAATCGAAATTTAACTTTTTGCCCGTGTATTATACAATATTTTTTATTCGATTGTTACTAATTATATCTAATAAATTATTAAAATATACTTAATTTTAAATTGCAAAAAATATTTCTTTTTACTGTCTTATTACCTGTCTAGTTATCCATGTCAAATTGCTATCCAATCAAATCGCTAAAAAAATAATTGAATCGTTTATTTTGCGTGCGGTTTCATTTTCAAATTAAAAAAGTTATAGCTTGGAGATTAATTTTTGTTAAAATGTGTCTGTTATGAAAATAATAATAGTTCTGAAACCGTTATAAATATTGAAATTGATTTTTCAATTGAAATTTTGTATTTTTATTTTAGTGGATGAATACAGGTTAATCAGTTAACATATATTTGAGGTTATGTTACAATAGAAATTCTTATTTTGTGTGAAATAATTATAATAACTGTATCTGGTCAAAAAGAGCAGTTAGTTCAAGACCTAAAGTGACCAAAAAGTCATATTTCTTTATAAATATTACAGTAAAAGTAAAGCATCTTCTTTTAAAAAGCTTAAAAATAACAAGTTTTAGTTAGCGGGCGAAAAAAACTTTTTGGCCCTAGGGCCACAAAGTTCAACTTTTCGCCCGTAAAACATGAACAAAAAGTGTCGCTTTTATAATCAATCGAATAAAAAAACTATTTTTCTTTCAAAAGTAGCAGGTATTTCTTACTGCGTAAGATGAATAAACTTGAAAAAAAACTTTTCGTTATATAATTACCTAATTTAAGTTCTGTAACAATACATTTTCAAAGTGCGTTGATCCTTTCGACATTGCGATGGGAAAATGGCTTTTGCGTTCATTAAATTAGAAAGTATGCGAGTCTGGTGATAAATATTTAATTAGCAGAATAAAACTATTTGGCTGTTTTTTTTTTCGAAAAAAGGAAAAAAAAATATATTGACTGGCGAGTGTGAATCGCTACCCAGAAATCTCTGGTTTAGATCACATCACTTTTACACTAATAGCTTTAGAACGTACCATGATCATCCCAAAAATTAAATCTCTGCACCTAAAGCCAGTCGAACGGTAGTTATATAACACATGAATTCTTTTCTAATTCTGGTTTCGGTGAACTTACCGGACACAAATAATAGGACTAGTTTTGCACTAATTTTTCACTGTGGTACTAAAATTAACAATTATAAATAAAATTAGATGCGGAAAACGTTGTTTTATTACTAAAAAAATAACTTACATGGAGAAAAATGGTAAATAATAATTAATTTTATGAACCGCCATAATATTGCTGACATATTTCACGTGTGTAGAGATGCGGCGTTGTCAGATTTTAATTTTGACTTAAAGTGTTTTCTTGTATTATTCGGAATGATTTCTTGTTTGAAAAATTAACAAGATTTTTGTACTGATTTTTGGTTTTATTACTAAAACTTACTGTTTTGAATATAATTAGGTGCGGAAAATTCAGTTTTGTTAGAATTTTTATAATAATTTAATGGACGTTGGTTTACGTTAACGTTGGTTTACGTTGGTTTTTTTCGTTATTTGGTATTTTTTTTAATGGGAGAAGTTGGTTTACGTTAACAATGGTTTGGTTTGGTAGTTCGCTGGTTTCGTGTTTTTTTTTTAATGGGAGAAGTTGGTTTACGTTAACGTTGGTTTACGTTAACGTTGGTTTACGTTGGTTTTGTGTTGTTTGGTGTTTTTTTTTAATGGAGGAAGTTGCTTTACGTTAACGTTACATTTTTTGTTAAAATTTGTACTATTAATTTAAATAAAATAAATGTACAAACTGACAACGCTGTTTATTAACTTAAAATTGTACCAACTTAAAGTAAAATGCGGTTAAAATCCCTAAATTTGTTTTAAAAATGCATTTTTTTAATTAATTTCTCGCTAATTTGTGAGTAATCCGCAATTTTTTTTTGCAAAAATACTATTTAAGGGAAGTACTTTTTATTGGTTTAAAAAAAAAAATAAGAATTCGTGTGTCCGGTAAGTTTACCGGCCCCCTAATTCTAATCTAATTTCGTCCAAAAATAAAGAATTTTATTGAAGGTACTTATTATAATATAATATACAATATTATTGTATTTGTATCTATCTCGTCTGTACTGGTAAGATATAATAACTATAATTAATTACTGCCAATAATAAATTACTAGTAGTAATAAATTAAACTAGTGATAAATTAACAAGTATTAAATTACTGCCAATGATATATTTCCAGTAGTGACAATTAAAACTAGTAATAATTAATTTCTGTCAATAATAAATGTATATTATCTAATAATAAATTATAAATCATTCGCAGTAATTAATCACCTGCCGATTTATCACTAGTATTACTGCCAGTAATAACCGATTTTTTTTGTGAGGGTACTTAGTCCAATGAACTAGAGGAGTGGGGAAACAGGATTCCAATACAAATAAGTAGTGACACTACGTTGTCAGCCATTAAACGCATTCTTTACTTTAGGGAGTTCAAATTTTTGACACTAGGTGGTGCGATTTGGTAACTTTATAGGGAATTTTATCGTAAGTTTTTCCTGGTAATACTTACAGTTGACATGTTGATATCTTTATCTGAATAATTTATGTTTGAGCAGACTTTTTGAGCCTTTCTTAATTATATGTTATTTTTTTTAAATTTATTTTTATTCATTAGAGAGGAATGTGCATGGAATAATAACAAGAATGTGCATGGTACATACATGGAATGAATGATAAAAAATGGAATGAACGGTATCAGAAGGGAAGCAGTGTAATTATTTGTATAAACAGACTAATACATATGCTTTTCTTAAGCCAGCAACAAAAATCAATTTTAACAATATATTTTGAGGCTAATATAAGGAAAATGGCCGAGGAATTAAACAATCTACACGCCAGAACCAAAATGCATTTACATAGGTGTAGGAAGGTTCGTTGTGTGTAGGAATGAAGGTTCATTGTCAATAAACCACAATGGCCAATCCTAAGATAAAAATTCCCTATAAAGTTACCAAATCGCACCATCTAGTGTGAAAAATTTAAACCCCCTAAAGTAAAGAATGCGGTTAATGGCTGCCATTCATATTAGCCACTCGTACAGACACCATTCCTGTTCCCCCACTCCTCTAGTTCATTGACTTAGTCCCTAATATGTACTCACCATTATAGTTAATTCCTGTAAACACTAATCCAAGGTTATCCTGAAACAATAAAATTGATATAAATATAACAATTCACACGTGCATTAATATGCACTAATAACTATTATTATTAAAATAAATAAGTTGTTTTTAAAATGTTTACGATTGTAATTTTACCTAATTCAGACTTAACAGGTAATATTTTATACAGGGTGATTAAGAAATAAGTTACAAAATTTTAAGGGGTTTTTCTAATTTTCAAAAATATATATTTATTTAAATAACTTAATTCTGAATTATCCCTTATATTTAATATACAGAGTGGGCCAACAAAAACAAAACAGAGCCAATATCTCGAGACCCTCACAAAATATCAAAAATCCAAAGAGGTCAATTTGATTTATCGAAGGAAAACTTCCAACGAACTAATAACTCTTCTTTCTAGAATACGCATACCGTTAAAATAAAGTATCGCAAACATCTCGGTTTGTTTATAAACAAATAGTAGGTATATTCAGGCCTAAACAATAACAATTACCAGTAACTGGTATTGTTGTCTCTGTCTCTCTCAAAGATGTGCGAGTAAGACAGACGAATGTATATGTTGCCGACGTTTTTGTCAGTTTTATCTTGATTTAAAAGTAGCCTATTTTTTACAAGCCACTCTAAAATGTTATTTACGCAATTCTGGATAAGGTTCATTACCTCATGATAACGTTTTTCTCTCAATTATAAGATTTGTGTCATCAGCAAAATTTGCTAGACTACAATGGAGATCTCTACAACTAGAATTATGAAACAAAAGACGTCTACCCTATCTCTATCTCATTTGTGCTACACTTTCCAGCCAACCAAATAAATACTGTATTTGTTTTTCATACAAGAAATACAGTATTTATTTGGTTGGCCGGAAAGTGTAGCAGTGAGCGGTACGAACAAACACAGCTAATGTGAATCTGTAGAATAAAATAATTCTACTAAAATTTAGATGGCGCCAGTAACTTCTTTAATATAGTTACACTTTTCGCCCGGCCAAGTAAATATTGTATTTGTTCAACAAAGAACAAATACAGAATTTGTTTGGTTGGGTGGAAGTGGGAGTGTATGTATGTATTCTATCCTTTTTGGGTAGAACTTTTGTCCCTGTCTAATCTAACGGGAGAAATCTCCATTAAGGTAAATGGACGTACAATATCGTTCATAAAAATTATATAGAGGACCGTACCAATAATACTTCCTTGACCTATTCACAAGTTCATAAAAATGGAATCAGAGAGATATTATATACCATCTTTAACGACAGCAACTTCTTGGGATCTTTTCGAAACGTAAGATTTGACCCACCGCAGTGCACTACCCCTAACACCGTACTTTTCGAGCTTTTCCATTAAGATATGGTCTATTGATTCATAGGCCTTTGTGTAAAGTCGTGCACAGGGTATGTATTCTCGGGCTCGAGAGAACGCATTCCCGGGAGAAAGGTAGTGTGGGTTGCATATTCTTTCTCTCGAAACGCAAAACTACTTATTCTTGAACTTCACTTCGCACGAAAATTGAGGAACTTTACTTCTACTACTCGAGATCGTGAGAAGCGGTCGTTCACGGAAATTTTGACATATAAGTTAGTCGCGCGCATTCGAACATAACCCTATATTTGCTTTGGTTTTGTGTTGTTAATTTGAATACCGTTTTGTTTTATAATAGTTAATCGTAATTAATAAAAGATTTTTTATATTTATAAATTATTATACATATTATGATAATAATAATATAACGATGGATGATTTGGAAATTGTGGGGGCTGTTGCCCTTTTGGGAGATCTGCAAGATGCGGAAGACCAAATGGTGAAAATTTAGAAGGATTTTTTTTTGCTGACTGCTAGTTGGCGCAGATCTTTTTCTGGTTTTATTTTTAGTAATTTCTTACTAATAATATATTATACTTCTATATATTAATTAAAAAAAATATTTAAACCCCAGCAACTTGGTTACAAATAATGAAAATAATGACAGCCTGCGCACGCAAACTCGTGTTGCATAATCTGATTGGTTAAAATCAGCTAAAATACTTGGCAACGCTGCAGCCGGCTGCAGAGATCCCATCACGCTCCCTGCTCTTCAAGAATAGCATTTTTTAACTTTGGGGAACTTTGATATGATGTGGGTATGTATTTTCGGGCTCGAGAGAACGCATTCCCGGGAGAAAGGTAGTGTGGGTTGCATATTCTTTCTCTCGAAACGCAAAACTACTTATTCTTGAACTTCACTTCGCACGAAAATTGAGGAACTTTACTTCTACTACTCGGGATCGTGAGAAGCGGTCGTTCACGGAAATTTTGACATATAAGTTAGTCGCGCGCATTGGAACATAACCCTATTTTTGCTTTGGTTTTGTGTTGTTAATTTGAATACCGTTTTGTTTTATAATAGTTAATCGTAATTAATAAAAGATTTTTTATATTTATAAATTATTATACATTATTATACATATTATAATAATAATAATAATAATAATAATAATATAACGATGGACGATTTGGAAATTGTGGGGGCTGTTGCCCTTTTGGGAGATCTGCAAGATGCGGAAGATCAAATGGAGAACGCAAAACGGGAAGTGTTGGCTAGGGCCGACCCTTTCCAACAAAAAAAATATAGTGAATTCAGGGCCACTATTGACAAGAGGGTTGTCCTGAATAAAATTTTAAAGTATTTTTTTTTTGTTGGCTGCTGGTGGGCGCAGATTCTGTTTTTATTCTCATTTCTTACACATTAATTTTTAGATATTAATTATAAAAATTATTCAAACCACAGAAACTTGTTCACAAATAATGAAAATAATTACAGCCTGCGCACGCAAACTCGTTTCGCATAATCTGATTGGTTAAAATCCGCTAAAATACTTGGCAACGCTGCAGCCGGCTGCAGAGATCCCATCACGCTCACTAATGTTCAAGAATAGCATTTTTTAACTTTGGAGAACTTTTATATGATATGATCAGTTCCCTTCCTACAAAAATTGTTCACGTTCTCTCGAGCCCGAGAATAGATACCGTGATCAGTTCCCTTCCTACGAAAATTGTTCACGTTCTCTCGAGCCCAAGAATAGATACCCTGGGGGGTAGTCAGTATCCAGTATCGGACTGGGAAGCCCAAGGCTAGTGAGATTTCTAGCCTAGGTGGGTCCACAGCTATTAAAAATAGCAAAACAAACATTTTTTTTTGGGGTGTTACGCCCATGTTAATGGTATAGGAAAATAGCGTTACAGGGGGTGGGGGTGGGGGTCCAAAATGATCAAAATTTGCGTTACGTAATACTTGAACGTTCCCTAAAGTAAATAAAAAATTGCTTAAAAAAGTTTTTTTTATTGTTATAAATATGAAAAAAAATCCTATAAAGGTTGGTCCGGAAATGAGCTCTAAGGGAGTTGCGGCCCTTCAAAGATGGACATATTGAATGGGGAAGAAAAAAAGCACCAATAACATTGTAATGCTGCAGGGCGATTCTTCATTTAAAACTGAGTAAAAAAGTATTCTTCACCAAAACACCTAAATTTAATATTAAAGGAGTAATAGACTTTTAAAAAGTAACATTTTTAGTGGCACAAAATGTTAATTCCTCTTAACTGCATTTTTTTTAACGGTTGCTCCTACAGTGTTACACTATATGACATTTTTTATGTATATTTACTGAAGGAATCTATATTTTTTACAAAAAATCCAAAAAAAATATACATAAAAAAGTTTGGGGCAAAAATGTGTTAAGCCTCACATATTTTATCCGCCTAGGCACGCTTCTGGATAAAGTCCAAAAAATAAATTAACATAAACGTATTGCTCTTATTAATACTAGTATACATGCAAAAGCTCGTCGCTCTAGCTTAAAGGGTACAAGAGTTATTAAATAAAAACCTTATTTTTATTACAATTTTAAAGAGCCGTAGCTCCTTTAGGACCCATTTCCGGACCAACCTTTATAGGATTTTTTTTTTCATATTTATTAACGTAGAATCACCTCTTAAATTTCTCGAACTTATTTCTGAATAACCCTGTATAATGGTATGCGTAGTAGCATTACACATCTTGTTGTTAAAATGGCAGCGTTATAAATTATTTATAAACTTTATATTGTAGGCAAAAAACATTGATTGCTAAAAGATATTGATAGTTTAGTAGGTAGTTGTTTACAAACAAAAAATATATTTCAATTTAAAACAAAAAAAATATGTATGTGTAATTTGAATATAATTAGAAATTTACATTTTAATTTATTAAAACAATGCAAATATATTGAAACCAAATAACCTTCAATTATTCCAAACATACGAATTTTTAGAGTGTAGATCAAACAATCAAATAATCATATTGAATTAACATAAGGTTTCGTTCATATTATTAAATTAACATAAGGTTTCGTTCATATACATCATGTCATACAGTATGACATTTCTAATAATGTGTACTCAAGTTAATTTGTTTATAAATTTAAAACTTGAAAATGACTTTATGTTACATTCAAGTACTGGGCGATGAACCGTCAGCATCGTGCTAAGCCATCTTTTATGATGTGCCTCGTGTATTTTTGTTTTGTCATCTTTTATGATGTGCCTCGAGTATTTTTATGTTAATGTTTTATGTACAAGTAAAAGTGAACCATATATATGGTTATTAATCGTGCGAACTGTTAAATTTTAAGTGAATAATAATGGACGTTTGAAGATAATTTTTTTGTGTGTTTTTAATGATAACTTTTTATATTAGCGTGGAAATTACTACAGTAGTAATTTATCAGTGATAGTGCGCAAGTCGACTGATCAGGATACATATCCGATTAGTACTTGCGCACTGGAAACCTCATGATTATATAGAGAAACCCTGGTTAATTATTCGGAAGAAAAAGACCAAATAAATAGAGAGAGAGAGACTTTATGTTAAAAAAGTCGAAACAATTGTCGCTGTAATGTTTGTTTAATAGACAATAAATTTATATTTTGGAGAGATAACATTTTTTTCTATGGTTTATTAACTTTTTTGTCAAAAAAAAGTTGCATTTTTAGGCTTAATAAAGTAGTCATTTTTGACCTTCCCCCCCCCCACGAAATCTTCTTCTCTACAACGCTGGTTCCCAGTTCCTTCATAGCACAGAACAAAGCTTCTAAAGCCTTATTGATGGTGTTTCATGTGCAAATAAAGCCAATCAGCTGTAATAGTAACAAAAACAATAACAAATGTTTTTATTTGCAACAATAACGGGTTTCTGCGTTTCAGCAATAAATTTAAAGCACGTGCTTGATAAACAAATTAAGCGATAAATGTAATCGAAGATACATTCAAATTAATTATAGTGTATAAATATGTAATACATTTTGCAAACAACGTAATTTTGAAATTATTATTTGTAGAAATTGGGTACAAAGAAACAATTCGTCGATAAAAGTTAATTATTTTTGATATTTCTATTTTTTTTTATGCCGAATAAGAGTATATGTCTGTATACAGACATATAATCTTATTCGGCATAGGTATGTATTAAAGAAACTCCCAAAAATTAGAAATAATTTAAAATTCCTGTTGTCCGATCCTGTTATTGTAATGAAAGTATCAAATCAGATAATCATATACCAGTTTTGAAAGTAATCCCACTAAAAACAAAAATGTCATGGGGGGTTAAACTTAAAAAAAAATTAAAAAAATATCATTTATTTAGGAGAAAGCTGTCTCGCTCGTTCGAGACAGATATTTAAAACAAATGTGTGACACATAATTAAAAGGAGAATTCCTCCTATTTTAATTAACGCAATTAGTGGAGCAATCAATAAAAAAAATAAAAAGCCGTGAAGATATATTGTAAAGTATACTCCTCGTAGTTGCAAGTAATTTAAAGTTTCCCAAGGCAAGTCTTGCGTTGCGTTTCTCGGTGATTTATATCCAAAAAGATGATTTTCGTCAAAAAAAATGTATGTCTGTCGGTTTGTGAGAATTATGACCACTCGAAAACGCTTTGAGCCAAAGACTTCAAATTTGAACCAAAGTTCTAGGCTGGGATTGTTTTTGGTAAAAAATCGGGGTAAAAAAATTATACATTTTATTGCTTTTTTCGAGGCTTTTTTTACGTTTCAGACGTTTTATATCCAAAAAAGATGATTTCCGTAAAACAAAATTGTCTGTCGGTCTTGGAAATTTTTGACCACTCGAGAACGCTTTTAGCTAAATATTTAAAATTTAAAGCAAAGTTCTAGGTTGGGATTGTTTTTGGTAAAAATCGGGGTGGGACAAAACATTTATTTTTGAAAAAAAAATGTTTTGAATTTTTTATTTCTTTTTGTTAATTCTTAATTTCTTTTTGTTAATTCTTAATTTCTTAATGTTAAAACCACTGATGGTTTAAGATGGATCATCATGTGAGCTTTCTGCGGGGAAACGCTTATTTTAAAAACTGTATTGGCCTTACATTTATGTCGGAACTAAGCGTTTCCCCGCAGATTGCTTTGTGTCCCTTGAAAGCTCACATTATGTTCCATCTAAAATCATCTGTGGTTTTAACAATGTAAATTATCTTTAACAGGCCAATCTCGGTAGTCTCCTTTTGATTTTGGACAAAAAAAAATTTTTTTTTTTGGGTAAGAAGTAAACGTGTAATACTCTTCTTCTGTGAAGCTGCGAGGAGTATTTCAAATTACTCATTAAATGATTTGAATCATTTAAACATCTATTTTTACACCTCAATAAAAAAATAAAAAAACATTACTCATATCAAAATACATTATAAAATGCATTATAAATATGTCTAATAAAATTTGTTTTTATAAAAATTATACAAATAATTGCAGCAAAGCCAAGAACATTTTTATTACTATAATTAATTAATTAAATGTCAATTATCTATTTACTCAAAACCATAATTTTATAATTAACTAAAATAAAAATTATTAATTTTATCTAAAATTATATCATTTCTGTATAGCATATACTGGTACTGTTCCTGAACTGTAGTTTTTTGCCGGAACCCTTATAGCCCATAAAACCAGCTTGAGAGTCTAGTATACACATAGCTTCAAAAATTGGCGAAAAAACAATTCTTCTTTAAGAAGTAAAAAAAGCACAGAACAAAAGTAAGAGTGGCCTTAGTGAATGCAGTGAAGTTTCAGAAGAATGCATGAGTGGTAGAAGTGAGCTGTTAAGTGGTGAAAGCAGAAGTAATAGTAAAAATAAGAGTGAAAATTAGAGGAAAAATTTAAATTTTTAACAAAAAATATATAAAGTGTGTTGTGATACAAGTAATAAACCTCAAACAAGCATAAATAATAAATATGTGTTTTTAATTTTTTGGTCTATATGCGGAAACCCCTATGCGTATACCAAATTTCAAACTTCTAGCATTTCTGGAAGTGTATTTAAAAAAGCAGCTAATTGAGGGGTTTTGGGGGTAATTTTTTAGAATTATTTTGGGCTATATGCGGAATCTCCTATGCGTATGCCAAATTTCAAATTTCTAGCTTGCCACAGGCACGGCGTAGATTTTACGCCTGGATAGTATAGTTACTTATAATAAGTAATTTGTGATTTCTCCGAACTCCGACTAACTACGGCTTTCCGGGTCTCAGTACCTTTCAGACATTCAGTCTTAAACTTTAAGCTTAAACTTTAAGCCCCAAATCCGGGAGGAGGAGTTGGTTTTTGTTTGTTCGTTTGTTTTTTTTTTAACCTCGTACTATTCTACTTAATTAAGCATCCCCTAAGTCCAGGACTTGTGTGGGCTAGTAGTAGAGGGAACCACCGGCTTTAATTGACTTTCCAACCAATATATCTAGGGAGTACGCCGTCGCCAAATTTCAATTATTAATTAACTGAAAAAGGCAATCGGCGCCAGTGAGGTTTGAACTCACTATCATTAGCTCAGTGTCAATGCTATATCGATGCCTTAGACCGCTGAGCTAAATCTCCCATATAGTATGTTGCACAATGATTTTTCACGTGTTCATTTAAAGTTTGGAGGCGAAAAAAAATATGCCGTGTCTTTAAGTACGTAATAAAAAATTAATAGGGTATATCCATTGCAAAAAAATATTATTTTACTTTCTCCAAGGAAAGTCTCGCGTTAGTAAAAAATTTCAAATTTTTTTTATTGTTTTTTACGTTTCTGGACTTTTTATATCCAAAAATTATGTTTCCGTCAAAAAAAAATTTCTGTCTGTCGGTCGGTCTTTCGGTCTGTGTCCGGGAAATTTGTGACCACGATAACTCAAGAACGCTTCGTGCTAAAGACTTCAAATTTGGACCACAGGTCGATTATCTAGTTCTAGAATGGGATTGTTTCTCGTAAAAATCGGGTTGGGGGTAAAATGGGGTAAAAACTATTTCAAAAACATATTTTTTTCAATTTATTTTTCGTTTTACGAAAAAAATAAACTTTTTTTCAAATTTTTTTTTTTAAATTACAACTTTTTTTAGCCTAAAAACACAACTTTTTTCCTCGACCAGACAAAAAAAAGTTCATAACTAAAAAAAAAGGTCCCACCCTTTCCCAAAACTCAAAAAAAAAAGTTCAAGACTAATCCATCCATCCTCCCATAGCTACGGCCCTGGTTCCATAAATAATGTATCTGTGGCAGAGGGTTAATACAGATATCGATGTGGGGTTTTTACCATTGTTTAGTTACATAGTTACTTGAGTCCCTAACGTCATTAAAATAGTCATTAAAATTTTAAATTTCTGTCAGGGGTACCTGAAAAACCCGTCCAAGCTGGTTTTAACCGGTTATTGCTTTCGAATTTTAACCGAGAACCGTTCTGATGTAATTTCAGCAACTGGTTAACCGAAAACCGATTATTGACTGGTTTTCCAATCTGAACCGTTCTGAACAAGAACTGCTAATTTCGAGAACTAAAAGAAACCTTTTGGGAAAAGGAAAGCCAGTTTACGACTCACCAAGTGCATGTTTGTTTTTGGGTCATTTCGTAAATGAACCTAATCAAATTCCAAATAAACAAATCACCACACCACGAACAACAAAAATATAGGACATACGTACATATTTGGACATGAGAAATACACGACCTTTAAAATGTTATCTTAACTTTCAAGATAACAACCATAATACAATAATCCGTCTTTTACGTAGATTTACATATGTGATGTTTCACACGAAAATGAACCTAAGGGCAGGGCCGAAACAATTATCAATTAGGGTGACTGGACCAGTTAGCCGGCCACGACCCCTTCTCGGCCATTCGATACTTAAAAACTAGTATATTACATAACTAGTGTGGAAAGTGACATATTTCACTCGAGTGGGAAGGTTTACGAACGAGCCGCTAGGCGAGTGAGGAAACCCCAAGAGTGTATGAAATACACTTTCCAACGAGTTAGGTACACTATTTTTTCTACGATCTCGAAAAAATATGAAGTTTCTTATTTTAAAATTTTCTAATTTTTATTAATTTCTAAGAAAAGCAAAGCACAAAATAATTATAAAGAGCATACAAATTTATGTATTTAGGTATGTCAAACAGGAAATGATTTTCATTTAGCTTTAGTTTTCTTGGTTTTATATTTAATACAATACATAGCTGTTTAATGGGTTGCCTATTCCTAAATAAATGCGAACTTGAGTTTACTTATTAAATTAGATTTCTGTGGATATGACAGTAAAATTGTACTTTTTAACATTTCATAAGAAAAATACTGTGTATTTTGATGTTTTTTATGTAATGTAACTAAATAAAAAATTAAGTAATTTTTATAAGATCTAGACTGTCTAGACTAGACAGTAATGATCAAAATAGTAACGTTATAACTATAGTTTCTATTTTTGACATGAAAAACAGAAATATTTGGATTAAAACACTTAAAAGATATAAAAGGCTGTGGTGAAAGGTGGAAAATGGTTTATAAAACAAGGTGAATAAAATTCGTAGAATCTACGGTAAATATCTAAATAAAATTAGGCAAACCTCCATACATAAATATCACACGAGTGTGGTATAAAAATATCAAACTAGTGCGATATGAGGCGTTTTCTAAAGAACAAAAGAGTGTGCTAAATGTAATTTTCATAGAGGATCCTAGGAAAAAAATATTTCGCTTTATAACAATATATTAATTTTCTTTTTAAACCTGTAATCTGTTCTCGGTGATTATTTTTCGCCAATTTTTAAATTTTTTGTCTGTATACGAGAAGCGATTCATTCACTATATAAGAATAGATTCATTTTATTTGAATCAAACAAAAAACGACTAGGTCTGTTTTTAGATTTAAGTAAGGCTTTTGAACTAATAGTTCATTCCTTGCTTCTTTACATATTCGATAATTTGGTCGAAAACCGCTGAAAAAAAATATTACATTTTTAACCCATGAAATTTACAAGTTTTCAGATTTCAAGATAGGTTAGGAATAGGCTCCCCCCAACCCCCAATAGCTACAGCCCTGCTCTCAACGCTCCGGTGACTTGATCTGTTATAGTTGTTCGAGCTGAGATACCAATACTAATACGATAATATAATGCACACGATACGAAATATTACTGCTAATATAATAATATCTATCCCTTAACAAAATTGAACATTTTCGTAAAAAAAAATGAAAAAGAAACGATTCCGAGAAATATTTTGTAGTAATGCGAATAAAATGACTTTCTACGACTTAAAACCCCTTTTCACGAGAAATGGCACATACCTATATTTATACAATGTATATCATGCATCAGGGAGCATGAACAAAAATCTTGATTGATGACTTCATCATACTCTTTAAAGCGCGTACGCGCTAGAAGAGTATAAAACGGTAGTTTTGAATTTACCAAAATCGCCAAAAAACGTCCTAGAGAAAAAATTCCTGGATATAAATATGTTTCATGAAAAAAATATAATATAATGAAAATATCTGTCTGTCCTTTCGATTTCATGTTTTTTTGTGTACTCAATAAACGAATTATCCGATCGACTGTAAATTTTCAGGAAACATAAGGGGGTTAAATCTGTTTTTTTTTATGTGTTTTTTGCGCCCTAATTATTGGTAGTATTTTAATTTAAGCAAAATCCATCCAGCGCTTTTATCTAATCTGGTCGAAAAAATATATTTTTTTTTAATAACTCGATTTTGGCCTACCCGAGGGCCTACCCTATTCAATTTATAAATAATAAAATAGTTATTTTCTTAACTAGTCTATTAAGTGGATAAAATCACACGAGTTGAGAATTTAATTTTATCCTACACCTTTTATTTTTAAATAAAAATCTATAATTTTGCGAAAATTTATGTCAAAAATATTAAGATTAAGTTTTCTTAATACTAAAATAATAGGTAGCCATGGCCTAAGTATGCCTATTAAGGGCTACTTGTACCAACTTTTGGTCTGGGATTATCTCAGCTAAACCGAGTTTAAGTTAACAATGCTGCGTTTTGATTGGTCGGCCGCCAATTTAATCCAAGTTTAAAGTTAAACCATTATTAGTGCAGGTGGCCCTAAAAATAAACAATTGCTAGTTTTACATTTCTTACAAACGAAAAAATGGACGCGGTGATGACAGAATTTTTAATAAAAACAGTATTTTATTCAAAAACTAAAGAATAATTTGGGGTTTTCTTTAATTTTTATGGTTTAGTTAACGTGTTTCTATTTATAGAATAGTTATAATACTTAATAGGGTACGTAACTAATTTTGGGTGAGATCAAAAGCTATACGTAAAAGAGTGGGTGAAAAATTTTTTAGTCACTAGTGGAAAAAAATTCACCTTTGATATTTAAAATAGTGCTCAAAACAAGTGTTTCTGTGAAGGTGTTGGATAAAGGTATTTTTTTCTATAATTTACTTTAAATGCATATTTTTGTACAGTTGTTACAAGCGATAAATGGTTTTTAGACGACATTTTTTACCAAAAAAATATGTTTTTTTATATTGACCACCTATAGTCTAGAGTTGATACTCTAATTACGACAACAGGGTCGGACAATAAGATAATTTTAAATTATTTCTAATTTTTGGTAAGTTTGTTTAATTCATACCCAATAAGATCAAACGTCCGTACTGCCTAATCCGTTAAACAGGCCGGGACTGGGGAAACGGTCTAAACGGCAAATCCATAATAGATTATTACTCAATAAAAAAAAAGTGGTGTTCACAGATAATCCGTAGCCACAAATATTGACCGATGTGGTTATCATTTACTGAAGATTTTGTAATAACTATGGTATCTAATATTCATTAAAAATTATAGGTCAAAATAAATTAAAATCACAAAAAAATGCCCATTTGCAAATGCTATGGCCACCAAGAAACGATTGGTCACAGATAATAAAAAATCTAACCTATCCCCGGGGTGGCTAATTTTTAATCACCGCTTCGAGAAACATGAACTTTGGCATTTGCAACAGGACAAATCGACCCACCTCTCAAAATGACAGTTCAAGTCATATTTTGCTAACTTTTAAAATCTTCGACCTAAAAACATGAAATTTGGTGTGGGTGCGATTTGGAACAAGATCAACCGATACATCTGTTAAAATGACAGTTTAAGGTCATATTTTGATATGTTTTAAGCACGACCTAGAAACATGAAATTCGGTATGGAGGGCCCTTGTAACAAGACCAGTGGACCCAACTATTTTGCTATTTTTACAGTTTGGTCGATTGTTCCAAAGGCTCCAAATTTCATGTTTTCAGGTCGACGTGCTTAAAACTTATCAAAGTATGTCCTGTTGCAAATGTAGTTAGAATTTTTTATTATCTGTGACAACAGCTTCTTGTTGGTCATGGCATTTGCAAAGGGGCAATTTTTTAGAAAGTATCTATAATTTTTAATAAATATTAGTATAGTTATCAAATCTTTGGTAAATAATGAACACATCGGTCAAGAATGTGGCTACGTGAACACCAAATTTTACCTTGAAGTAATCTATGACTAATTAGTTGGTAAATTATAAAATGGCCGTTTTGGGAAAATTTTCCGAGTTCGGCCCTGTTTAACGGATTAGGTTTGGACTTACAAACTTACCAAACATTATAAATAATTTAAAATTATCTTATTGTCCGACCCTGTTAGTCCTGGAGCCCACGCCCAGTAGATTTTTTTTATTACCTCACCGTTGAGACTTTGTATGTGTGTTCTTTATGTCCAGTCAAACAACTTCTTACATAAGAAAATTCTCGGTAGCGGGCGTTTTTTTTTGAGACCAACCCTTAAGTTGAGGGCGTCCGACAACGGTATTGCCCGAAAATTTTTGTCGGACAAGGTTACAACTTGATTTTAAATATTTTTATTAAACGATCCTAAAAAAATCAGCTGTGAGGTCCTAAATGTTATGACGTTATAACTTTACCATGTTAGGTTAGTTATGACGGCATAACATTTAGCACCCCACAGCTGATTTTTTCAGGATCGTTTATTAAAAATATTTAAAATCAAGTGGTAACCTTGTCCGACAACAATTTTCTGGCAATACCGTTGTCGGACGCCCTAAAGTTAAGGGTTGGTCCCAAAAAAAAATATTTCTACTATTTATTTTATTATATATTTTCAAATACATTTTTTTGTAAAATTATTTAATAACGAGCAAATTACGCCGTAATATACTTGTTTTCAAACGAGGAAATGGCCTCTGAGGAAATAAAAAACAGCCATTTTTTTGTTGTGTTTAAATCTTAATTTTTTTCTCTTCAAAAATTATGTTTTATTTTTTTATTTTATTTTCAAAAATTCCAGGGCACAGTGACTATACTTTTTCTTTGCAAATCCCTGTCTGCCTACATTTTCTTAATGATTTCGTATTAAGACTTTCTAATTATTACACTCCCCGCAACTTCACAACAGAGGAGTAATATAGGTTAACTTTGGACCCCTAAAAGTAAAAAATATATATATACCAAAGTGCTTTGTATAATTTTAAACAATTTTAAAAATGTCCGTCCGTATGTCACGTTTTATGATCAACTCAAGAAAGAACAAACCTATCGACTTTATATTTTTAGGAAAATCAATCTTGGTAAGGGGACACGAAGCCTGTTGAAATTGAAAAGAATCCCCCCAAAAATTAATAATTTATGTGGGGCCAAACATTTAAGAAAATCGAGAATAGTAGAATAAAATCCCCGATCAACATATTTTTCAGGAAAAAATACTTTTATTAAAAAGAACTATAGGTTTTTTTTCAAATGAAAAAAAAGTACGATCAACGTCATTTTCTCAGGAAAAATACTTTTATAAAAAAGATAAAATTCAGTTTGAAGAAAAAACCCCACTAAAAAAATGAAAAAAATGGAAGGAAAGGAGCTATCAACGATATTTTTTTCATAAAAATTTGCCTTTAATAAAAGTCAATTGTAAAAATAAAAAAAAAGTTAAAAAGTTATATTAGAAATATACCAATACAGTTAAGTTTAAGCTACTTTCAATTTCGAAGCATTATATATCTTCACGGCTTGTTTTTTCTGTTTCTAAAACCAAGTATGGACTAAAAACATACATTAATTAATACGAAAATAATTTATTTTTAATTTTCTAATTATATTATATTATGTTTACCAGGCTCCAAGGACGTACTTGCTGCCACAGCAGGTAGATATTTTGCTGTTCTAAGGCAACTTGTCGTATTTCTGGTAATTTTGAAGAAAATATCGGAGATTAGGGGTTATACTTTAAATACTTTGCGAATTTTTTTGAAAGTTAATGGTCGACTATTTTTTTTGTAAATATATTTTTTTTTAATTTACAGTATTAACCCCCGTTCAAATTGACCCCTCGAGAGTATAGGGCATGCAGTCCCGGGATTTTATTACCGAGAAACCCCGAGATTTTATGGTCCCGGGACCAGAAACTGGAAATTAAAAAAAAATAATTAATATCTCTTATTTTACAAGAAACTTTTATGTAGGTAGTTTTTTTATACATTTTATATAAAGATACTTTTTTAGTTCAAAATTTTTTACCATTCTCATAAAACAGTTTATTTGTGTCAACAAAATATTTGGAAGGATATGGCCAATTGAATTATTTAGTTTTGAAAAATTAATTTTATTTCTGTAAAATAAACTATTCCCATTCCCATTAATAAATCATTTTGAAATCAAAATATTTTTTTACATGAATTAAATATTTATTTGACTCAAATAAAATTTGTTACAACCAAATAATTTAATTTGCCATATCGAAATAAATCGTTTTTATCAGTGTGCGTTAGTAAAAAAATCATTGTTTTGTCATTTTTTTACGTTCCTCGATAATTTTCTTCAAAAATATTTTTGTCTGTCTGTCAAGGAAATTTGTGACAACTCGATAACGCCTTATTAAGCTTAAAGCTAAATACTTCAAATTTAGAACATATGTTCCTTATTCAAAGTTCTAGGCTGAGATTGCATTTTTTTATTGGGACCAATGACTTCTGGTCCCGGGACCAGTTTAGATTCCTAATCCCGAGGTATTTTCATAAATTTTCTGCGTTATCCGCAGGCTACTTAAAGCTGATTCTAAAACTTTTATCTGGTTTGGTTTAAAAGTTAAGTTTGGCCCACTGTGTTAAATGCATATTTTGTCCCTAAAGGCTTCAAAATAACTTAAATATGACGACGTGAAATAAAATTATAAAATTATTTGGCACCATGCCCAAAAATATTTATAAATTAAATACACATAGGCAAGTGATTTTAACCTTTATTACAATACTTTTGTTGTCAGAGATAAACACTGGTCTGCATTTGAAAACTTTTTGAAAGCTTTTTGCATTTTTTTGAGTGATATTATACAGGGTTATTCTTTTCTCTCACCGTAACTTTTGAACGGAATCAGATAGAAACTAACAAAAGTAAAAACCAATGCATGTGCCACACAACAACAACTACCATTTGTTATATTTTTTAATTTTTTATTCAGCAAGGCGGCGCTAGGGGGACAGTATTTTAAATAGTAGGGGAAGTCGGGGTTGACTGGACCGCTTTTTTTCATTTCGAGTTTTTGAGAAACCTGTAAACAATTTTCAAATATTTCCTATAGCAAAAGGTACATTATTACTATAGTTAGAACATATTAATACTTCAGACAAATATTAGTTATATAAAAAAAAGTTATTAATGATAAACCAGTTAACCCCGCTGGACTAGTTAACCCCATATGGCAGGGTTAACTGGTCCACTAACAAAAATGTATGGTATTGTAATTATTGTGAATAATAACGATTTGAAATCAAATAAAATTTAATTCTACCATAAAAATAGATAACATAATATGTTAAATATTAGATATATCTCAGGGTTAACTGGTCCGGAGTTAACTGGACATGGTCCAGTTAACCCCGAACTAATTAATATTGACATAAGTGGTCCAGTTAACCCCGAACCAGTTAACCCTTAGTGACACCACTGAATGAAATCATAAAATTTTAATACTTAATAAGATATTAGAGGCGGCAATTATGCAGAATAAATAACAAAATACTCAGTATATTAGGTAAAATATTAGTCTAGATCCTCCTATTAATAATAAAGTATCGTATAAAGTAAAGTATAAAGTTCATCGAAAAAAATAAACTTTCTTTACTATACTTTAAACAATACTACTAACTAAATATCACTAGAATTTACCTAATACTACCCTGTGGCCCAGTTAATATTATTATTTATCATTTTCATGTAAATTTTTTAATATTTATCCACAAAATATTAAAAATTTAAATAATTTTCAAGAAAAAAACATATTGGAAAAAAATATCTAGTTGTGCAGTTAAACGCAGAATCTTAGTCTCTTTAAAATTACATATCACATGACCTACGTTGCCTCTTAAAGTTTTGACCCTCACTACCCCTCTGGTGCCGCGGCATGCCGCCTTATCGAATAAAAAATTATTATTATTGCATATTATAGTTTTTTTTTGTATCATATACACATTTCAAATTTGAAGTTTATCTCATCACAATCCAGCTCAGAAGTTACGGGGGGTGTACCATTTAAAGAATGGTGTACCCTGTATACATACGTCCCAAAAATGAATTAGTCCAAATAATAAATGTAAATTGCAATAAATGTACACGGGCTGATATTTTAAAGGGTAGTAGTGGATGGTTACAGAATACTCCTGTTAGTTTTCACCGGGTGATTTACGTAAGAGATATTCCTAAATTTTAGGGGTGAGTGCGGTTATATCGCTAAATATGCATCTTACGATAAAAATATATATAACCAATTTTGTTAAAACACAAGTTTTGTACATTTATTGCAATTTAACACAGGATTTTTTCGTTATTTGACTGGACTAAATTCAGTTTCCTTCAGCTTTCAAACTACCGAAGTATGGACCAGAGTAGGCTTTTAGGCGGCCAAAATACAAATAAAAAACCCTAGGGGTTTTTGAGATTAATTAAACCCAAGACGATTTTACAAGCCATCTTGCTGAAACCAAATCCATTATTGAAAGCTCAACATTCAAAATTATAAAACGCCAGGGGGTTCAACGAAACGTCAGGGGAAACTCAAACCAATGCTACATTTAGTAGGCCGTAACTAGGGGGCCCTGTAATATCAAGAATTTTAAGCTTAACACTATGTTCCAGTATGTTTTTAGTTATTGTTAAAAAAGTTTAATTTGTAGTCATTTAAAAATTTTTACTTAGTTATATTTATAACATATTAATCACAAAAAAGTATTTAATTACATGAAAAATTACTAAATTAATTAATAATTAATATTAAAGCAAATAATTTATTAAATGAATAACAAATTGATTTTATAAATAGCAATTTTTTACAAAACGAATCAAAATTGGATATTATTACATACAACGTAAATAGAATATTTTAAGATTTTAGTAAAACATTTCCCCCCAAAACGAACCTTAGAGAGTCCCCAAAAGTTATCATGTCCACAGATTTTTTTTACATTTATCCACGAATTGTGGAAAAATTAGACTTAGTCTTTTTAGGTTTTAGAAAATAAGTCTTTAGCTCAAAGTGTTCTATAGTTATTGTGGTCACAAATTTGCCCTCAAAGATTTTTTTTTCGCGAAATTAATTTTTTTACATAGTATTATTAAACATGGGGAAAAGTTTTTTTTTTTGAATAAGTATATGAAATCAAGCCGTGAAGATATGTAATGCTACTCATTCCATTATTCACAGTTAATGGTATATTGCATTTTCAAAATACAAAAAATAAAAAGAAAATAAATAAAAAGAACTTTAAAGTATTTTTTTCCTTTTTGCAAAAAAATATATTTTTTCAAAAAAGAAAAAAAAATCAATTTTGTTTTTCTTTGTTTTCTTTTTGCAAAAAAAAACAAAAAAAAATAAATATAGTTTTTTTAATTTTTTAAAAAAGTTTAACCCCCCATAACTTTTTTGTTGTTGGGGGGATTACTTTCAAAATTGTTAGAATTAATCCTTATAATAAAAGTAATTTTTTCCAAAAAATTTTGTCAACAAAAAAATGTTGTCAACAAAAAAAACTTTTGGTTTTCTTTATTTTATTTTTGCAAAAAAACAAACAAAAATGATAGTTTTTTTAAATTTTAACCCCCCATAACTTTTTTGTTTTTGAGGGGATTACTTTCAAAAGCAATAGGGATCTTCCCCTCATAAAACTTCATCTATATAATTTATTTAACTGAAAATGCCAAGTCGGTCTTGAGTTATCGTGTTCAGAAAAATCAGACTCACTATGGGACGAACCGGGCCGTAAGCCGGACATCATACTTTTCTTGAAAACGATAACTGGGATTTTGATAAAATTTGGTATGTAGCCATTTTTAGGTACGACAAAGCATTTTAACTAGGTTTCGTTTTTGGGAAAAAATCTGGAAATCTGGAAAACTTAAAAAAAATTAAATTTATTTTTCTTTTATATGGTTAATTACCATTTAGTGTACAAAAAAGATATTTAGCTATGTATTTAATACGTTGGAAAAAATCTGCAAAATGTGTGTAACTTGTAAAATTATAATTTTAGCTAATAAATTTGGCTTTTTCGAGAAAAAATAAAAAAATTTAGCCAAGTATTGGGTATGAAAAAATTGTCAAAAAATTTCGAAAAAAAAATTAAAAAAAATTATTTTTTCAAAAAAACCATTTTTTCGAAAAAAAAATTAAAAAAAAATCGGGGGGATTATTAAAAAAAACAATAGGGATCATCCCCTGATAGAACTTGATTTTTCCTGAAAATTTTGAGTCGATCGGATTATTCGTTCTTGAGTTATCTTGTCCACAAAAAAGTGACATGGCACGGACAGACGGGCGGATGAACAGAAGCTTACGGGCTGTGAATAATATAACGTAATTTCCCAATAAATTTATCCACCACAAAGAATATCTGTAAAAGTCTATGTAAAAAGTAATTTTTTTTTAGTTGTTTTTTAACACAAAAATTTAAATTAAAGGGGTTCTGGAGTCTGCTGGGGTCTGATCTCTACATCATTTTTTTCCTTACTTAGTCCACTATATTGTAGTAATAACAAATGTGCGGGACTCTGCGGGACTTTAAGAAAAACATTTAAATGTCGGAAAATTAAAAAAAATTCGATAAAACAAAAAATAGGAGATGTACATAATATTTTATTTTTTTTATAATACACTTTAATGTTGTTATTATTACGCAATTAATAGGAAAAGATTATATTGTATGATAAGAAAAAAAAAAGACTACAAATTTTCGTAGGCATAATTTAGACATCTATATAAGCGCTAATTTTTCTGGCTAACCTTAATTATACATGACAATTTTGCCTGCACTCAATGTATAATATCATTAAATATAATAAAACCAAATTTAAACCCCTATTTTTGAATTTTTGTTTTTTACCCGATGTCCAACCTATGGCCCGGTTCGTTCCATAGTGAGACGGACGGACAGACGGACGGAGATTTGAAGAAAAAAAGTTTATTATTTTTTCATGAAACAAATTTATATCCAAGAATTTTTTGTCAAGGACGAGTTCTGAAATTTTTTGAAAATTCGAAACTACCGTATAATATTATTCTAGCGCAGGCGCTGTGAATAATAACTAGACGATTTTCAGAAGATAGCAGTAGACATCAAGTAGAAGCAGTTTCTTTTTAATAATAAAAAAAAATAGGATAGATCTCGCAAAATAAAATAGTTTAGGTGCTAAAAAACTTCGGGCTAGGTTGTCCAATATTTTTTCTTGCAGTTTTTTGAAAAACAATAGCGGGTCAGCGACATTTTTCACTGCCCAAAAATACGTATTTAACCTCCTTGGTTTAACCTCGTACTATTCTACTTAATTAAGCATCCCCTAGTAGTAGTAGTAGTAGTAGTAGTAGTAGAGGGAACCACCGGCTTATACTGACTTTCGAACCAGTGTCCGTTTCACTTATAGCCTTCGCCAAATTTTAATTATTAATTAACTTAAAAAGGCAAATCGGCGCCAGTGAGAATCGAACTCACGCTAGTCGGCTTGCTATGTATACGCGCTAGCCACTACGCTATAGTAATAATTATCGACATGTTTATTTTTTGTGGACCTGTGTTATTATTAAATACGATAATTTAATTTAATATTCAATTCAAATTTTGAATGCAACATAACAATTATTAACAATGAGTCTTATACGCAAATTATAATTAAAAAAATCATATAAATCTTGGTTATGCGATGTGACGTACGACATTAAACAAGACGATATATAATGCTTCGTTTCAAAGTGCGGTCCACAAGCCCCTGTTAACTTTTGAACGAGTTGAAATATTAACTTTAAATTTAGAGCACTTAAATAAGACAACTTGGCTATCTTCTGTCATACATTAAAAGTATCAAATTTTGATGTTTTTAGATTTTAAAATGTGGGTGATTTTTTTTTAACCCCTTCCGCTCCATTGTATCCACGCATGGATATTTTTAGGTATAGCAAAATTTACCACAATATCCACAGTTACATATTCGTATACGGGATTTTCCATATAAATTATCCAATCCAATCCAATTCCAGTATGGCTTTTCTCTTTGGGTAGTTGGCCAGCTCGATCTAGTATAATTTTCGGCCTACGCAAAACCGTCTCACTCTGTAGTGATGTTTGCGCAGACGCCAACTTATAAAAAAAATTATCTTTAAAATTTATAAAAAAATTGACTTTACATGTTCAATAGTTCCACGTTAAAATCTAACATCACAAAATAGAAAAAAACATAAATACTCACGATTCACTTAAAATTTTACTATTAAAGTAATATTTTCACGAAACAACATAAAATAAAATAAATCAAGTCCTGTGGATATCTACGATAGCAGGCTGATGCTGGAGTAAATCCGCGAAAGCGATCAAAAAGTAAGTAGATGTCTCAAAAAATTTTCATTATTGACCGTCGTCAATAAACAATGCTTAACAACGGTCAATAATAAATGAGTTCACTGATTTTATTGGTTGCCAAGGTAAACAAGCCAATAATATGTAAGCTAGCACTTAATTAGGTAGTAGAAAAAAACATTTATGCATACATTGTACATAACTGTACATATATGTACCTATTTCAAAAATATTATTTTCAAAAAATATATTTTGTTTTGTATTTTTTCGTACGTTTACACTCTTAAAAATAAGTTTAGTGTCCACTTTTTTAGGGCTCGATGCGGCACGTTGAGTTATACGATATATCGACCTAAAATTTGGTACCACCCTAATGCATAAGTAGTATTCATCAATATTGTAACACGCAATTAATTTTTGTAATTTCCATTAAAAAGGAATTCCTTTACGCAAAACATTTAATTTATGAGTAGATACAAATAAATCACTTATTTTAAAAACAACATAAGTCACAAACAGTAAATTTTATAGGAATAATAAAAAACTGTTTTCGTATAATATGTTTTCAAATATTTTATAAATGATTTTTTTTATTGAATCTACGTAACATGCAAATGTTTTTTACAGTAATATTTCAATTTTAAATGTGTTTAAGGACGGCGATTTTTTGGTTTCCAGTGCAAAAAACTGTTAAGTATGCTATTCATAGGTATGAAAATATATGGTTATTGCAATTGAAGACAATATTTTACAAATAAATAAATACTCTTACGGAGCTGCTTTTATAATAAACTAAAAATAATTTAGTTTTTATGATAAATACAAGAAAAAATCAAATACCTAAGTACAATTTCATGATTTTTTATTAATGTAATAACAATTAAAAAAAATTAAAAAAAATTCCAAAAAAGTTTCTTTTTTCGTAAAACGAATAATAAACTGAAAAATAAACTGAACAAAAAAAATTGTTGAAAAAAATTACCCCAATCCGATTTTTACCAAAAACAATCTCAGCCTAGAACTTTGGATAATCAAACTATGAGAGCGTTCAAGTATTACGTAACGCAAAATTTGGCCATTTTTGACCCCCCACCCCCCCCCCCCATGTAACGCGGCGTAACATTTTCGAGCAATAAAATCCTGTAAAAAACTCATTTCCATTTTTTTGGAGTTATGTTGTTTTTAAAATAAGTGATTCAATAATACATTGCTAATAAACTGTGATAAATTCTATATTGTTCCAGAAATAATAAATGGCCTTTAATTAATAAAATTAGACCTTGTTTAATTACGTTGTGTGCATTTTTATTGATATTTTTTGCATAGACATAATTAAACTAAGGTTTTCTATTCAAAACCAATATCTATAGATTTAGAGGCCAGAAAACATTTTTGAATTCGTTCGATGAAATCGCCCCCCTATACAAGGTGTTTGCAGTCTTTTGGAATTAAATAAAGGGGATGATTCTACATCACAACACATGAAAAACCAACAAAGGAACATATATCCGGAAATAAGAACTAATGGAGCTACGGCCCTTTGAAGATGTTGAAAGCACCAATAAATTTTTAAGGGAATCTTCATTTAAAACTAAGCAAAAAAGTATTCTTCACCGAAACACAAATTAAATATTTAAGGTTTGTGACAGGGGGGAGGAGGGAAGGTTAAGCTTGGCAGATGTATTTTCATTTCAACATAAATTACTATTTAGTGGTCCATAGTTCCCCTTTTCACACAAAAATTGACGAAACTATGCATATTTAAATAATATTGTAATCAGTAAAAAAACTGTTGACATTGATATTAAAAAAAATCTTACGGCCCTGTTTTTGCGTGATCTTGCCGATGAACCATCGGCGATGATACATTTTCGCGCTGAATGTGTACTCACAGAACACCAATGTGTGTTCTATTTTGTGTACCTGTGCATAAACAATATACGTGTTATATGTGACACTCAGTGTAAAAAGAGGTACCTAGTATTTTTTCCCTGTGTGATATTGATTATGAATATTTTTTTAAAGTTTGGGTGATTTTTTCGTTTAAGTACATTAAGTGCTATATGTATTATTATAATAAATATTTATCATTTTTACACTGTCTTTTAACCGTCTTGCATTATGCGGAATTCTGTATCAAGATATGTTAGAAAAAAAAATACAAATTTTTATATTGTTACGCGTTACACAGGGGGGGAGGGGGGGTGGTGTTGGTAAATGTGACAGTTTGTTACACAGGGGAGGGAGGGGGTCATTTTTTTGAAAAATTGCGTTAGGTAATATATGGACAGCCCCTTACTCTTAATCGTATTTTTCTAAAACAGTTGCTCCTACAGTTTTACACTAAATGATATTTTTATGTATTTTTACTCAAGGACTCTTTACAAAAAATCCAAAAAAATACACATAAAAAGTTTGGCGCAAAAATGTGTTAAGGGAACGTTCAAGTATTACGTAACTCAAATTGTACCAAAATCCATACACTTCATACCCCGCGTTATTAAAGGCTGTAGATGTCATGTTTTGGATACTCCCCAAATAGGGAGGTGTTAGGGGGGTAGCCAAAATATAAAATCTCTAAAGCCTTTAATAACGCGGGAACCGGGGTATGAAGTGTATGAGCTTTGGTACAATTTGCGTTACGTAATACTTGAACGTTCCTTCAGCTGCACACATTTTGTCCGTCTAGGCACGCCTCTGGATAGATTCAAAAAAATAAATTAACAAACTGATTGCCCTTATTAATACTAGTATACATGCGAAACCTCGTCGCTTTAGCTCAAAGGGTACCAAAGTTATTAATTAAAACCTTTTTTTTTTAGTACAATTTAAAAGGTAGTAACTCTCTTAGGGGTCGTTTCCGGACCTATGCTTCTTAGCTAGTTTTTCATGTTTTGTGATGTAGAATCATGTTTATCATCTTTATTTAATGCCACCTGAATTTTCTCTAGAAGGTAACCCCCTAAGGTTTCCTGGAAATTTTACCTCAAAAATTACCTAAAAAAGGTCCTACGTTTGGTAAAGACGAGATTTTCTCGGGTTTCCTCGAGACAGGGCCGTAGCGAAGAAGATTTTGTGGAGGGGGAGAAGATCAAAATATACAACTTTTTTTAGCCAAAATATACAACTTTTTTTTACCAAAAAATGCTACTTTTTTCTCGAGAAAAAAGTCAATGACTAAAAAAAAGGTCCTCACCTTTTCGTGAAATATACAACTTTTTTATTTTGAATACCTACACGGTGTATTTGAAATAGGGTCGGAAATTTTAACAGATGGTTTTACATCATAAAAAATGACAAAAAGTTCCTATAAACATATGTCTAAAAATGCGTCATAAGGGAGCTACGCCCCTTTGAAAGTGGCTAAAAAAATCGGTTTTTATTTAATAACTCAGGAACCCTTTGAGATATATTAACGAGGTTTTGCACGTGAATTAATCCTAATAAGGCTCATCTTTGTATGTAATTTTCACGTACTTATTTAAACCAGGGGTGTGCGAAACGGGGGGGGGCTTATCAGTTTTTTGTCCCAAACTTTTTTCTGTGTAACTTTTTTGCAATTTTATTTTCGAAATATGATTCCCCAGGTCAAAATACATAAAAAAGGTACTCTTGTTGTAATACTGTAGGATTAATCGTTTTCGAGAAAAATTCATTTGAAGGTGAAATTCCACGGTTCGAGGACGAAAAATTAAATACTAAAATGTTGAAAACCAAAATTTTAATAATGCAGGGCGAATGTACATTAAAAACTAAGAAAAAAACCTCATATACAGGTACTTCCAAAAATGAATCCTAATGGAGCTATGGTCTCCTAAATATGCACCATTTTTAAAGGGCTATGGTAGCTTTAAAAGCGTTTTTTCGACCTATATGTATGGAAACTTTTTTTCTTAGCTTTTGATGTAGAATAACATTGCATCATTAAAATTTTGGTTTTCGACATTTTAGTATTTAATTTTTCGTCCTCGAACAGTGAAATTTCACCTTCAAATTAACTTTTCTCGAAAACGGTTAATCCTACAGTATTACAACAAGAGTACCTTTTTTATGTATTTTGACCTGAGGAATCATATTTTAAAAATAAAATTGCAAAAAAGTTACACAGAAAAAAGTTTGGGACAAAAAACTGATAAGGACCCCCCTTTTCGCACACCCCTGGTTTAAATAAGTACGTGAAAATTACATACAAAGATGGGCCTTATTAGGATTAATTCACGTGCAAAACCTCGTTAATATATCTCAAAGGGTTCCTGAGTTATTAAATAAAAACCGATTTTTTTAGCCAATTTCAAAGGGGCGTAGCTCCCTTATGACGCATTTTTAGACATATGTTTATAGGAACTTTTTGTCAAATTTTATCATGTAGAATCACCTGTTAAAATTTCCGACCCTATTTCAAATACACCCTGTATACACAACTTTTTTTTGTAAAATATATAACTTTTGTTTTGGATCAATGAAATATACAACTTTTTAAGATGGGTGAGGGGGGACGCTGCCCCCACATAGCTACGGCCCTGCCTCGAGGGATTACATCCAAAATTTCCTCCAATTTGTTTACCTAAATTCCTCAGCGGTTTACCATTCGTAACTCTGAAAATCTTACTCATTATTTTTTTCAGCAGAACTTTGATGTTGAATTTATTTTAACCCAAAAAAACGAAAAATCGCAAAAAACTAATTTCAATAGTATAGTTCTCCGCATGAAAGAAAGTCTTCGACGAAAGGGGGAGGAATCATTCGCGCTCTCTTCTTTCCGTCAAGAGCGTTATAAGGCGTGCGTGCTTACAACGGGCCTTCCACTTGCACACAAATTCCAAACATATTTTCCCTAGCCACAGATCCGTGGGTCAAACTATATGTACAATGTATACACAAAAGCCGGTTCCAATAAAATGTTATAATCAGTAATAATACTATAATTTTTTTTTTCGGTGAGTTTTAAAGGTTACAAAAGTTTCCGTAATTTGGTGGTAATACGTATTCAAGAAAACACATTATTCAGAAAAAAACTAGGTATATGTGTATAAAAAAAGAATGCTGTTTTATTAATTAGCTAGTTTAAATCAATATTAAATATAAATAAACATGCCGTGAAGATATGTAATGATTCGCAATCCATAGTATACTCTTCAGAGTGGAAAGTATATTGCGTGTTATCTCGATATACTTCCCAAAATATAATTGCTTTGATTTATTGCGTGTACTTTTTCATTAGTCCATATTTTTGCTTTCCTTGTATTCGTGCAAAAATTTTCAAACATTTTTTTTTGCGTATTTTTGCGTTTTATGTCGACATAAATCAATTTCGAGCAAAAAAAAATTGTCAGTCGATCGGTCTGTCCGGGAAATTTTGTGTGTACGATAAAGCTTTAAACTAGAGACTTGAAATTTGGCATATAGATATGTTACCAAAAGTTCTCGCTCGGGATTGTTTTTGGTGAACATTGGGGTGCAGTAAATGGTGAAAAATATTTTTTTTTTAGAAAAATTTGAAAATTGCTATCTATATGGGGGTTTTTGAGGTTGCTGAAATTGAATCTGATAATAAAATTTTTCTAACTCCACTCCCGAGGGGTGAGGGGGTAAATATTTTTAAATATTTTCAATATTTTCTTCAAAATTGGTATATAAGGGTTTTTGGGGTAGACGAATATGAATCTTATAATAACTTTTTTCTAATTTCACCCCCTGAGGGGTGGGGGGTATTTTTTGTGAAAACTGGAATATTGGGCTTTTTGAGGTTGCTGAAAGCGAATCTGATTCTAAATCCACCCCCTGAGGGGTGGGGGTAGTTTTTGTGAAAATTGGTAAATAGGAGTTTTTTAGGTTGCTAAAAGTGAATCTGATTATAAACAAATTCTAACTCCACTCCAAAGGGGCGGGGAGTAGTTTTCGTGAAAATTGGTACCTTGGGGTTTTTCAGTTGAATAAGAAAAATAAAAAAAATCTTTAACCTATTTTTGCGCAAAATTCTCTTAGGGCTGGTTAATTTAATTATCATTATTTGGGTCCAGGAGAAAAATATTCTAAAAAAAAGCTAATTTATATCCATAGGAACCAAAAATATCCAATAAAAAACGAAACAGCAAAAAAAATCCAGTTAACTCATTTTTGCGCCAAATACTTTTTATATCTAGTAGTCCCAAGACAATATTTGAATTCAACATAGAAAATACAAGTAGCTGCTTTTTGCACCAAAAATACATATTAATCTGTAATTTTGACGCAAGATTCGGATTAAGAAGAAAAATTTAGATAGAAAAACACATTTTGATCGTAAATAAGTATCAAGTACAAAATATTGTAAAAAGTAAGCAAAAACATTCTTAGAAAAAGAACCCACTTTCAGCACCAAATTAAAAATGGTTCCGTTCTGATTTTGGACTTTAGGTTAAATTTGGTGCCGCTGGTACGGGAATTTTACCGAGTCCCCTTTGTTGGCCTGTATAGTTCGTTCTGGATTTATTGTGCAAACGGACAGACAGACGGACACTTTCAAAGTTTCTTATTATAATATTCACAGCGCGTAGCGCTAGAATAGTATAATACGGTAGTTTCGAATTTCCCAAAATCGCCAAAAAACGTGCTAGACAAAAAATTCTTGGATACAAATGTGTGTCATGAAAAAATAAGAAACTTTGAAAATGTCCGTCTGTCCGTCCGTCTGCCCGATGTGACGTTTTTTGTAGACATGACAACTCAAGAACGAAAAATCCGATCGGCTTGAAATTTTTAGGAAAAATTAAGTTCTATTGTTTTTGAAAGTAATCCCCCAAAAACATAAAAGTTATGGGGGGTTAAACTTTTTTTATAAATAAAAAACTATTATTTTTAATTAAAAAAATAATTTTTTTCGCGTTTTGCAAAAAGAAAATAAAAAATTTTTTTTTAGTTTTTTTTCTGAATTTTTTCTTTTATTTTTTTCGTTTTTTGCAAAATAAAAAAAAAATTGGAACCTAAAAAAAATAAAATGTTCTTTTTTAATTTGTTTTTGTATTTGAGAAAATGCAATATACCATTTTCTGTGAATAGTATATAATGGAATGCGTAGCATTACATATCTTCACGGCTTGTTTTTTCATAAAACACCTTTGTGTCCAAGAAATTTTTGTTTGGACGTATTATACCCTTCTAGCGCTGGCGCGCTGTTAAGAGTATAAGAACTGGTTATAAAAATTAATATATCGATAATGATCCTTATCGCGATATACTTGAATTGAATTTTGAACAAAAGCAACCTTTTAATCGAGACGGACAATATTTTGGTTGGTTTGCCCCACGTTGTTCCCTGAGGCATCTATCACTGGGAAAATTTCTGTACACCTACTGCAGAAAATGCACGAAAACGCAGGTAGTGCACTATATTTTACTAATGCACTTAATGCAGATTAATGCAGGTACTGCACACAGGGCCGAGAAGATCGGGATCATCACTTGCAGGGAGACTTTTAAATCAAACAATATGTTAACCGTTCCTAGCGTATATATTTTAAAATGTGTAATGTTTGTTAAATTAAACTTTTCCTTATTTTTTATTATTCAAGATTTTATAGTTATGATACTCGTATAGTAATGATATTATCGTACCTAGTCACACAACTGCAAAGTTTAAAAAGTCCCCTCATTATAATTGTTTGTCTTTATATATATATGCCGCTAAATATTAAAAATATTAATCTATTTAAAAAAAGAGTAAAAGACATTTTAGTTAGAGGATGTTTTTATACTCTGGACGAATATTACTCATACAATTTTAATTTATAATCTAGATGTTTTTTATTATTGTGTTAATTTATATTTATATTTTTGTACAGTATTTATTTATTTATTTCTATTATTTGTTTGTTGCAACATACTTGTATTTATCAATATTTGGTACCAAATATGTATTCTTCAAAGTTAAAATTACCTTAGTTGCAAAATTGGTAAAAAAAAACGACTAATATACTGATTTTATGTTATTAAACACGTAAAATAACATCTAATCAAGGCAGTAGATTATAGATTAAGAAAGTAATCTTAATAACAGATTCTAGATGGCGAAATAATAGATATCTAGAAGGCGATAACAAATACCTAAATATTTACCCAATTTTAAAATTGAAATTCCAAAAGTACCAGATTTGTCACCAGATCATTTGGAAGTTACCAGGATTTACACATGGCACCAGATACCACGAAAAGTGTAAAATGGGTTTTCAAAAGCACCAGTTCTAGTGCCAAAATCACCAAATTGGCAACACTGACTAGCGTCTACGTCTCAAATGCAACTCGGTCTTTCGCGCTGTTGCCAAATTGTGCAGATATATTAAATCTTTGGTTTTTGGTTGTTTTGGTGTTTTTTATCTGCAAAAAACATCAAAACAACCAAAAACCAAAGCAAAAAAAACACCAAAACAACCAAAAACTAAAGATAAATTAAATTGCACAATTTAGCAACATCGCGAAAGACCGAGTTGAATATGGGACGTAGACGTTAGTCAAATAATGTACGTAATTTACAGATAATGCAAGTAATGCAGGTACTGCAAGGGTCTGCATTGTTAATGCAGACAAATTTGTACATCGTACGCAGCAAGTGAATAGTATATTCAACTTCAAAATGAGTAAGTGTAAACAAACGCACGTGACAACAAACGGATTTAGTGACAGGGTAGGATTTTAATATTTCTACTGCCCGTTTGAAAGTAAACAAAACGTATGAAACAAAGATCAAGGCTGACGTGTGTGTTTTTTTTAATAAAATACAGACCCTCGGACGGTACGTCTCCCCACGTCAGCCTTTATCTGATCGTTCTATCTTCGTTTTTTCTGTTTTGTATAATCTGAAATGCACAGTATAACGGTCCATTGAAATGCATTTTACGCCTCATCGCAAGTGCTCACGTACCTGTTTAATTTTCTACATCCCTACTCTCGCAACATTCCAGTGTTTGTGTTCTGTGTTTTTAACCAATGACCCCGCGCCAGCTGCCGCGTGCGCGATTCTTTAATTTACTTCTACTGCATCTTAAAGTTGAATATACTATAGACACCTCGTTCCACAGAAAAAATTAGATGAGCAAAATTGACGAAGAAAACGAACGCTGAATCCTTGTCTAGGAAGGTCTGGACATTACAAAACCACTCACAATTAAATCCCACAGGTTCTATTTTGCTTAACATTTTTCAGAAGGAACCAAAATTAAACCAATCGCTTTCCTTACAGTTGATTCCAATTCTTATTTTAACTTATATTTCGAATTCTTTTATTATTTATTTAAGGTATGATTCTTCTTAGGTGTACCCTCTGGCGTACCCTAATTTCATTTTTTTGTGCTGAACCTTGGCACGAAACTTATTTTTGTATTTTTCAAAAAATGAGGGTGACTTAAATTTGGGTACTTATTTTGTTGGATTTATACAGAATATAGCTTATTTTAGATTCCATTAGGTAAAATAGTACCGTAACTGGGGTGATTGATCGATGTGGGTGACTTCGGACTCTCTCAACCAAAGCACGTGTGCAGAAATTGTGGGGTTATGTGTATAGGTTGTGGGGTTCAATTCCACAACTTACGCACATAACCCTACAACTTTTGCACACGAGCTTTGGTTCAGAGAGTTTTGCGAAAAAGTGTCCGAAGTCATCCACACTGTCCAAAGTCACCCCAGTTGACGGTTTTTACTAAATATCTAGGTTCGTGTGGGTACCTAGTTAGGTTGGGCAAGCAAACAATGATATCATATGTTTACCAAGTACAGGGGAGTACACAAGTGGGAAACGGCCCTCACACTTTCATAAAAAGTAGGTTTAGTTATTTTCTTAATTTAACTTTTCGCAAAATTTTGGATAAAACATTGTTGACGCTAAACATTTTTGGCCAAGTTAATTAAGATGAATAGTATATTACGCACCGAGTAAGCGAACCTAGTTTTCAGTGCACGTTAGTGCTTATTTTACAATGCGTAGCCCAGTAAAAAATCACTCGGAGTGCACTGAAATATACGTTCATATAATAGTAAAATAATTTTTCCTACGACCTAACACCTAAGCATCCAAAAAACGCAAAAACATGCGGCTAAATAGAGAGCTCAGTGCCGAGTTTTGTTTTGGGAGGGGGAGTCTAAAATCATCTAAAAAAAGTGTGACGTATTTTATGGACGACTCCTTAGTAGTTAGTCCTTATTTTCCACCCTTTGCCATGACAGCGGTCGAAGAATGAAAAGATCTTATTTTAATAATTAACTTTTGATCTAAATGGCGCAAAGTTGTTCAAGGATCCAAAATTTGGTCTTTGTCTTTTCTGTGTCAATGTTCGTTTGGTACGCCCCTGACATAGTAGGCAAGCTTTTAACAAATTTCGAGGCACATGCTAAGTTTAATTTATTAACAATACGTCCCCCCGAAGCAAGAAAGCCGTATCTGCCTTTTTGCTGGTTTAATAAAATCGACTTTCTTTTGGAACCGCGGCAATTTCGCTGATATAACAATATTTCTAAGTTAAAAAATCTCCTAAAATGTAATCTAAGACTTTTTTGTAGCATAAGAGTCACGGTTTCACTTTTAGTTCGACTTTGGAAACGACCTAATTTTCTTGTATATTTTGTTTACTTATAATGTAAATATCGATTTAAAACCAAAAATAAAATAATCTATTGGACGAAACGTTTTTTTAATCGCAATAAAGGGTCACGTGACCTCTGCAACTTTTAAATAAATAGGTCAATTTGAACAAAAGTTACATTCTCTTATTTATTAATTAAAAACAAAAGGCGGTTTAATAAAAAAATTTAAAATTAAAAACAAAAATAAATACCGAAACTTTTTAAAAATTAAAATATTTAAAAAAATACAATTTTTTTATTTATTTTTTTTTTTAGATTATACAGTCTTTTATTTTCAATTAATGAACAAGAAAATGCAATGTTTGCTTAAATTAACCTATTTATTAAAATTTAAGGAGATCACGTGACCCTTTTTTGCGATTAAAAGACGTTTCGCCCGATAGATTATTTGACTGTTGCTTTTAAATTGATATAATGTAACCAATTGTACAAGAAAACTGAGTGTTTTCCTAAGTTGAACTAAAAGTGAATAACGGCGAACCGTGGAGTTAAAACAAGCCGTGAAGATATGTAATGCTACGCATTCCATTATTCATAGTAAATGGCATATTGCATTTTCTACTTGAAAAAAAAAATATAAAAAAAACAAAAAAACAATAAAATGATATTTTTTTAATTTAAAACAAAGTTTAACCCCCATAACTTTATGTTTTTTGGGGGATTATATTCAAATTTTTTTCTAAAAAAGTTCCTTTCAGCTTTTGTCGATTTTTTTTTAAGTTTAACCCCCTATACCTTTTTTTGGGAGGATTACTTTCAAAAACAAAAGGGATCTTCCCCTCATAGAACTTCATTTTTCCTAAAATTTCTTGTCGATCGGATTATTCGTTCTTGATTTATCGTGTCTACAAAAATCATGACATCGGACAGACGGACGGACAGACGGACATTTTCAAAGTTTCTTATTTTTTCATGAAACACATTTGTATCCAAGAATTTTTTGTCTAAGACGTTTTTTGGCGATTTTGGGAAGTTCGAAACTACCGCATAATTATATTCTAGCGCTGCACGGCTAGCCTTAAAAAATTTAAATGAAAAGTCAAACCACCCCGGATTTTTTGATTTTAGGTTGTTTTTGGGACCTTTCCAAACAGTTTTTGACAAAAATTGAAATCGTTCACGAAGCCGTTTTAAAATAAATTAATTTTTCTTCTTCTTCAAGTTTTTCATGACATCCCAATACGGAGTTTTTTCTATGACACCCTATAGCACTACCCATAATACTCAATATAATCACGACCATTCACAAGCCTACTTTGTTAATGTCCAAAATTACGGTTGTCTTATTTTAGGCATTAATAAAGTAGGCGTGTGAATGGTCGTGACTATATTGAGTATTATGGGTAGTATTGTGTCATAGAAAAAACTACGTACTGTGATGTCAGGAAAGAATAAGAAGAATGACATTTATTTAAAAACGGCTTCGTGAGCGATTTCAATTTTTGTCAAAAACTGTTTGGAAATTTCCCAAAAACAACCTAAAATGAAAAAATCCGAGGTGGTTTGACTTTTCATTTAAATTTTTTAAGGCTAGAGATGGCTACGCGCTGTGAATAGTAGGTATAATAAGGTGCAAAGATACTAAGAAGTGGAAAAATGTGTCGGATACGTCCTTCTTGCTTGCTTAAGCGGTAGGTAGCTATGACGACTGACATAAAAATTGGACATCGACGTAAAAACAAATGATTTCGTTTGTCAGTAAACTCACACACAAATACTAAACTATCCTAAATGAAGGTCAGTGTAGGGGCGGACTGGTGGGCGGGAGCCAAATTTCCTAGCAATCTCCTATATTGGGAGTGCGGGCCCCAGCGGCACAGGAAAATAAAAATTTTAAATGTAAAAAAATTTAAATTATATTTTTGATTTTACATTTCGAAAATTTTCAAAATTTTAGGAAAGCATTGTATTTTTTTCTAAATTTCTAGCATCGATGATAAATCATGATGATGCATCATATAGAAATAATATTAATTAAGGCATATCAATGGCTAAGTTCTAATAGGCCCATGGATACATATTTCACAGTTACCATTATGACATTTGATGGGGTAAGAAGCCAAGGGGTCATAAGAACTTTTTAAAAATATTACCGCAAAATTTTTCGCATCTTTTGCGTTTTTCTTTATATACCGTACCTACTTTTAAACGAAGATTTTTTTTCGGAGCACTAATACAAAAAGTTTTTATCACTAAATTAAAAGTTGAATCAACGAAATAGGTAAGCGAGGAAATAAGTCATTTTTTTTACATTTTTGTTTAACCTCGTACTATTCTACTTAATTAAGCATCCTCTAAGTGTGGGCTAGCAGAAGAGGGAACCACCGGCTTTAATTGACTTTCGAACAAGTTATAGGGAGTGTCCGCTTCACTCACATTTCAATTATTAATTAACTGAAGTACGACGCGGTAGTCCACTACACCAATCCTCCCCCATATTTGGATATTTTTTGTTATATCATGATTTTTTAACTTTATTTCAAGGTACAAGGGGCTATGAAGATATGGATGGGTACAGATTATCCGACCAAAAAATATTTTGAAGGGTCCCTTTAAGGCGAAAACTATTATTAAAGATATTAACCCGGCGCGTGTGTCATGTCCAGTAATTGGGATAAACTCAGTTATGACTCATCAACGTTGAAAATAAACACAGAAACATAGGCTTACGGAATAATTTTGCCGAATTATGAGGGAAATTTTTATAAAGGTCACTAAATCGAAACATTTGACGTCTAATTTGTTACACACAACAATATTGACTATACATATTAACTATAAATATGTATATATATATCGGTGTTTTTCGAAGAAAAAACCGATATTAGATTTTTATCTTTTAAGAATACGAAAGTTTTTAATTTTTATTTATCGATAACTTTTTTCCCACCTAACTCGTTTAAATGGAATCATTAAAAAAAAATCAAAATAATAAGAAATAAAAATGTAAATATTTAAAACCTCGCGTCAACGCTAGAATCGACGCGGCGCAACTAGAAATTCGCCGATGACTGGTCATGTCCAAACCAAATGACATATTTCAAACGTAGACTGCTTCGCAGTGTTTTTTGTTTTTACATTCTCCTCTTCAATAGCTGTAGGTAAGTGAACGCATGGAGAACATATTGGCAATATTTGTTTGACCCTTATCTTACGTTTATCTTTTTAGCTATTTCAAAATTCCGTATGGGTGGATTTAACCCCACCACACACTTAACGTTATAAAAATATTCATAATTTTAGATACGAATACACCATGTAAAATTTTAGTTTTCTTAAATATATATATTTTTTTGTAATATAGTTTTTCATTTTATGTTATTTTATTTTGATAAATAAATTTGTTTTTTTGTGTTTTAAACAAAGATGTTTTTCCCTGATTTATATCTCCAAGTAAGCATTTTTTCTTGTAAATATGCATTCTATAGAATCGAGTTTTGTATTTTTTTAAAACGATAAAATAAAAATATGATTTTTATATTTCTATTAAATATATTAGTATAGTAATCTAAGCAAATTATTATTTACGAAAAAAAAAACATTTTTTTATATGATTTTTTAAAGTTTGAGGTGGATTACACCCCACAACACACGCGATGTTACAATTTTTTACCACACACGCGCCGGGTTAGGACTGGGTCTTTTTTATTGTAGTTGGTAACTACTAGTTACATAGTTGCTTGAGTGCCTAACGACGCGTTGTCCTTTTTTTTATTTTACGCTTTAAGGACCTAGCTTGTTGTGGTTGAAATTACGTAAAATTTCCTAATATTCAAAGTCAAATATATTATATTAAAAACAACAAAATTGAAAGCACTCAAGCAACTTTTTAAGGAAACGATGAAAAAAACAGATCTCGATATCTTTTTTAATAACTGAGAATTTTCGCCTCAAAAGTCTTAAAAATTCAAAAAATTATAAAGCTGAAGTTTGCAACGTTTTTTGCAACGAAAGTTTAAAAAAAATTAAAATCGACTCTATTTAATACAAAACTGGTAGTTATTATGAAGCTGAAGTTTGCAACGTTTTTTTGCAACGAAAATTCAAATAGTATAATAAAGTACTAGTTTCATAACATACGTTTTTAACACACGAGCAAGTTTAGAAAACAAGCCGCTTGCGCCGAGTTTTCTAAAGTACTAGTGCGCTAAAAACGTGTTATGGAATAAGTGCTTTAATATACTATTTGAATTTTCGATGCAATAAAACGTTGCAAACTTCAGCTTCATTAGTTATTAGTTTTAGAACTAATTAAGCCCTTTTGGATCCATAAATACATAACAAGCAAGAAACGTCAAAATTGCCGTTTTGGTATGGTTTTTTGATTTTCGTTGCAAAAAAACGTTGCAAACTTCAGCTTTATAAAAAATTGCATTTTACCAAATCGGAACAGGGCCACACTAACACATACATTTTTTTTCACCATGGACAAGAAAAACTTGCAGAATTGTTTTTATTCGGCGGATATTTTGTCCCATTCAGAATGGGATAAAATATCCGCCTCGATATCCGCCGACAAAAACTAGAGACTTTTTTATCCGGAGCCTTTGACAAAATATCCTGAATTTTAAGCGACAAAATTTACGAATGTCTAAATAACCCATCAATAAAAATTAATTTAATTTAATTGGCTTAAGCTTAGAGGAAGTCTTGAAGGTAATCTGTCGAGGACATCCGAGCGAATCTTTATCTTTCCCAAACGTAGAACTTTTTTAGGTAAATTTCAAGTTTTTCGAGGTAATTCGGAAGAAAATTCCGAGGAAATTTTAAGGGATTACCTCGGATTACCCCCTAAAAGGAATTTGGGTGTACAAATTTTCTTTAATTGTTTTCTGCTCGGGCCGAGGAACTCGGCTGTTACCCCTTAGCTACAGAAAAGGCGTAGATTTTCCGCCTCGATACTATGCAATTTGTGATTTCTCGCTACTCTGACTAACTGCGGCTTTCCGCATCTCAGTACCTTTCGGACATTCATTTTAAGACCTAAATCCGAGCAGAGAAGTTGGTATGTTGCACAGTGATTTTTCACGTGTTCATTTTAAATTTGGCGGCGTAAAAAATACGCCATTTCTGTAAGTACGAATAAATAAAACCAATAGGGTTTACCCATTGCAAAAATATATATTTTTTTAGAATTTTATGTTTATGTTGTTTATTTATGATTAAGTTTTTAATTTTATCTTATATGAAGCTGAAGTTTGCAACGTTTTTTTGCATCGAAAATTCAAATAGTATATTAAAGCACTTATTCCATAACACGTTTTTAGCGCAAGCGGCTTGTTTTCTAAACTTGTACTCGTGCGCTAAAAACGTATGTTATGAAACTAGTACTTTAATATACTGCCTAGCTAAGCTGAAAGGTCCTATCTGTGTATGTTAAATCTATGCAGATAGGACCTTTCAGTTGAGGAGAACGGCAGTATACTATTTGAATTTTCGTAGCTAAAAAACGTTGCAAACTTCAGCCTCATTATCTTATACATATTTTTTTTACCAAGTTATTTAAATAAATTTTCCTAGCAAGTCAAAATTAACAAAAAATAACATAGTACAAATTATATTATATAAATAAATCATTTAAATATTATGTTATATTGCATTTATAATGAAATATAACGTCGTTAAATGTTTTAAATTAACGATAAATAAGTTAAAATTAAAAAAAAAATTCGACATATCAATTGTAAATGGAGATTTCTCCATTTAGATTAGACAGGGACAAAAGTTCTACCCAAAAAGGATAGAAGTAATATCACCAACATAAAGAAAAAAAAATCTACTAGGTTTTATGTTGGCTGCACGGTCAGTAACGCCATTTTCGTTAGCCACTGTCATTGTGAGCTGCGTTTGATATTGTTTTGATTTCAGTTTTTTGTGTGTTTTACTAAATATTGTGTTTTTATTGACTATTATAGTACTTTTACGAATTTTGATATTTAAATATTGTTTACCAAAGGTAAGTTCTTTCTTTATACCTTAGATTTAAAGCCTAGGCGAAATTCGTTTGGACTTTTGCAACCCTTGTAAAAACATCTTGGCATTTGGTAGCTATAACAGAAATAACGCTCGTCATAAAATTAATTTCTTAAAATGTAGAAACTGGTAACGATATTAAAATATATAATAATAATATATAGTTAATAATAAATATGATAAACGTTAAATAAATTCATATTTACCTTTTCATATTTGAGGTTATGTTTTGTATATAAATAAACAGATTAAGCAACCAACCTAAGAACAATTAATAGGATTTATATTTCATTCTTTATTTTACTATTAAATCGTCAGTTTTATTTCTTAGCAAAAAATATTCATTTCTTTAGGTTTATTTACAAAAATCAACGGTAATTGTTGATAAAAATTGAAAAAAATGCAATATTTTTTAATTTATTTAAGTTGGTAGTGGTGTGCCGTGCACAAATGAGATAGAGATAGGGTAGACGTCTTCTGTTTCATAATTCTAGTTGTACAGACCTCTATTGTGAGGCGTAATTTTTACGCCATGTCTGTAGCAGTGTTCCATAAATAAGGTGTTCTGTGGCAGAGGGTTTAATAGTATAAATGGCTGAGGAAAAATGTAAGATTTATTTTTTTTAATTAGGGGACATGATCAAAAGAGGCATATGCCTCAGGTATTTGCAAGTACTTATTATAGGTACCTGTATCTTTGTTTTTAACTTTTTTTTGTTGGGTAGTTAACGACCTTATGGTAATGGATAAGGGATTCCCTTAACCATTACCATAAGGTCGTTTATTATTTATTCCCTCAAAGGGAATAAATAAGTAATTTAGCAATTTAGTAATTTTTATTTCGTCGTGTTCGTCGTAATTATTTGTGATAAACACATTTTGTGGTAGCACTTTTTTTCAGTGTATTTTGGAGACATTGAAATTGGGCCCATACATTTTCTCATACAGTTTTTGTGTTTAGATTTCCGACCGATATTTATGGATATAAAACGTAACCTGTTTGGTTTAGGTTGTTTTTTTTGCATATTTGAGTTTTTTTTTTAATAAAAAATACGCCTTCAAATGTTTAAAAATCAACCGGTCGGAACACCAGCTATAGCCTATAGTGTTCTGATTTATCGGTATTTTTTGCCGGGTTGCCCGCCAATTTGTACCCCCTGAGCCTGCCTTTCAAGTCTGAAGAGACACCGGGCCAGTCCGCCCCTAGGTCAGTGTATCAAAATCAGAACAAAATTCGATGTTTACCTGTAATATCCAGCTGATCAGAATTGGTAAACCTCACCAGGGAAAAAAATGCACTAAACCACTTAAAAAAACTAGTCACCACGGATAAGCAATTGTTTTTGAACGGTTATTGAACGTTTTTTGTTTACTATACCCGAACGACCTGCCACGTTAAAGCACTCACACTACACACCTATCAGTATCGTATCTGTGTGCTTTCTACTGCTACTACCGTTCGTTTGTTTTTACAGCGCACATTGGCATACTCTGTGAAAAAGGTGGCCAAAAACGAATGTGGTTTACTGCAAGCCGTCCACAAAATATTTCCAGGTAGCATTCCCCACTATCAGTGGAAAAGTTACAAATCGTACCTATAAAAAAGTGTGAATGTTTTGCACAAGCAAGAAATACTGCCGCCATAAAAAGCGTAGGTACATACTTTCAATCAAAACAAAAAAAAATTGAAAAGGTTTTTTAATTTATTTTTTCAAAAAAAAATTGCTAAGATTATTTTTAAACTATTCGAAAAATAATATATTATTCAACGAGCGTATACTAATTGCTATGCAATGCGGGTAAATTTTGCGACGCGAGCCGATAGGCAAGGGAACGTTCAAGTATTACGTAACGCAAATTTTGATCATTGTGCACCCCCACCTAGATCTAGTGTCCCTACCCCCGCCCCCTCCCTGTAACGCTATTTTCCTATACCATTATCATGGGCGTAACACTCCAAATCTTACTTTTTGCACAAGTTCATGACTAGACAAAAAACTTGAGCACTTATACGTTACATTTTATCAATTCCAATCGAAGTGTGAAAAACAGGCTAAAAAAACTCTTTTTTGCGGTCACTTTGCAACGAATCCGTATCTTAGGCCTAGATAATCTAGTCCAGTAGTTTTAGACGTATTTTGCTCAAATAAGCGAACTTTCTTATTTCTGCAAACTAACTATACCAAAGTGTAGGTTTTGGATATCTGAAAACATATATCAGTGGTTCGGAAATCATATGTTTTTAGATACCAAAACCTACACTTTGGTATAGTTAGTTTGCCTAAAACTAGTGGACTATAGTAAATTCAAGTCCAAGGTGCAGTGGAAGTGAACAAAAGAATCGCGCAGGCGGCAGCGGGCGCGTGATTTTATTGGTTAAAACTCGAATGTTGCGAGAGTAGGGATGTAGAAAATTACAGGTCAGTACGTGAGACTTGCGGTGAAGAGTACCATGCTTTGCAATGGACCGTCATATAGAAATATTTTGTGTTGACTCCTACCCTGTCACTTGTAATCACACGGGTTTGTTTATTACTACTGCATCTTGAAGTTGAATATACTATAATTGTTAAAAACTTGATTCAATAAACATTTTATAAATTTATAATTTTTCAAGTGTTACGTACCATTTTTACTCACACCCACCCCCCTCTGTACGCGGCGTTACGTTTTCAAGACCCCCACCCTAGAGCGTTACGTAATACTTGAAGGTTCCCTAATTATTAAATTTTATATTATTTTGTTAGGTGATTTGTAATTTCTGTTTACTTAATCCTTTTCTAGACAAATATTCTTCGATAATCCGGCCGGATTATGAAAGAATCCGGTTTACTGAATGTCCAGATTATCGAGGTTGAACTGTATATATTTATTGTAAAACTAAACTATAGGAGAAGTATTGTTGACGGAGTATTTTTGTTTTTGTTTTCATTAAATTTCTTTTTTATAAAAATTATTAGGTTTATTTCTAATTAGGTGTTGGCTAGGTTTTCGTAAAACTTGCCTGTGTACATCGAGCCCGAGCCGCAAGCATCGTTAAACTTGTCTCCTAGGTTGACCAATCGCTCAGCTGATATATGTTTTGTGACGTATCAAGTACGTGTTTTTTTGGTTGCCTAAAAGTAAATTCCAAAATTTTAAAGGCAGAGAATTTAAGCCTTAACCCTTATACCTACGGTACAAGAATTAAAGGCTTAAATTCTGTAAAAGTTGTACTACATTGTACCACACATTGTTGAATTTTAATTACAGTTTTTTTTCGTTTCTTTTCTTTGTACAAAAAAGCAAACGAGCGGTCTGTACAAAAAAATTGTGACATCGAGAAGTCGAGAACGCTTTAAGCTAGAGACATATAATTTGTTACCAAAAGTTCTCGCTCGGGGTTGTTTTTGGTAAAAATTGGGGTGGGGCAAGGGGCAAATGGGAAAAAATTAATAGTTATTTTCCTAACAAGTGTGGAAAGTGGTACTTTTCCGCACGCGACTGCAGTTAACCGAACGACGCGCAGCGGATAACCCCCGTTAAAATCTCCATCACTGGATTAAATCTAAAACTTTTTGTATTTTTATAAACCGCACATTTGTGTGCAACTAACATAAGGGTCTAACCCACAAAATTATTATTTTACAGGAAAAGCAAAAATGTGATTAATTTTTTTTTCTAATGATACAGCCTGTTCCAGAACTCGCGTACCGAAATTTAAGAGGTGATTCTACATCCAAAAATATGAAAAAAAGTTTCTATAAAGGTTGGTCCGGAAATGAGCCCTAAGGGAGCTACGGCCCTTCGAAGATGACGTATTGAATGGGGAACAAAAAAAAAGCACCAATAAAATTTTAATGCTGCAGGGTGATTCTTCATTTAAAACTGAGCAAAAAAGTATTATACACCAAAACACCTAAATTTAATATTAAAGGAGTAATAGCCTTTTAAAAAGTAACGTTTTTGGTGGCACAAAATGTTACTTCCTCTTAATTGCATTTTTTTTTTGATAACGGTTGCTCCTACAGTGTTACACTATATGATATTTTATATGTATTTTTACTCTAGAAATCTATATTTTTTACAACAAATCCAAAAAACATAGTCATAGAAAAGTTTGGGGCAAAAATGTTTTAAGCCTCATATATTTTGTCCGTCTGGGCACGCCTCTGGATAAATTAAAAAAATAAATTAACATAAACTTATTGCCCTTATTAATACTAGTATACATGCAAAAGCTCGCCGCTCTAGCTTAAACGGTACCCGAGTTATTAATTAAAAACCTTATTTTTATTACAATTTTAAAGGGCCCTAGATCCCTTAGGGCTCATTTCCAGACCAACCTTTATAGGAACTTTTTTTATATTTTTGGATCTAGAATCACCTCTTAAATTTTGTCATGCCAGTTATGGATCACCCTGTATTTAAACTTAATATTAATTATATTTTAATAGTGTTTGATTGTTTAGGCAACGTTCAAGTATTACGTAACGCAAATTTTGATCATTTTGGACCCCCCCTTGTAACGCTATTTTCCTATACCATTAATATGGGCGTATCACTCGAAAATGACCCACCCTAGGAGCGTTACGTAATACTTGAACGTTCCCTTACATGGTTTTATGTAGATTTTAACAAAAATTGGAATAAGGGCCTAAACAAGAGTCCTAATTATCAAAAGGGCCTAACCCACACATTTCTTATAAGGTTGTTTTTGCATAAAATCTTCTCTTTGCTAGTCTTAAATATGTTTATAGGCCTTTTTTAATCAAAAATATTTAAGGGTACCCTATTGAAAATGACGGGTCTGCGCGGGTATAAATGTGGCATAGACCGGACTTAAGCGGGTAAATTTCATCCGCTCAAGTCCGGTTTATGCACCATTTATACCCGCAAGGGTATTTTTTTTGGGCGCCAAGTTTGGTAGAAACCGTTAGGGACAAAGCTTGGACAAGACAAAGGTTGGTAGAAACTGTCAGGGACAAAGTTTTTTTTCTTGAGGGTATTTTTTTGGGCGCCAATTTTGTTTTTTTTTTTGTGGTTTGTACCCCCCCCCCCCATACGAGAAAAACATCTACACCCTTGATTACCATCCCTTGCAGGTTGCCGGGTATCTGGCCATAGACATGTGTTTAACGATAGTTCTTCTTACAAGAAGACTGAACTTATTTTATGCATGTACACTTTCCAATAAGTACTTATGTGTTATCTATTGATATACACGTTCGTAACAACTTTCTAGCTAAATTTTTTATTGTAGGCAAAACGATTCCGCGTTTAATTATATGTCAATTGATTTTATATTCCAAAATAATAAGGTTTTTTTATCCTTTTATTTTTCATTTCAAAAAAAATTAGCAATTAAAAAAAGAAGAAGAAATTAAAATTAGGTAATTAGGTATTTAATAAATCGACCTTAACAAAAACAGAAACAAAATAGTGCTTTATGGATTTTTAGTGCCCTCATTTATTTTTTTTTACAAAATAACCACAAAATTGATTTGTTACCACGCATCATTGAAATAACAGTTTTCAACATTTTAGTATTTAATTTTTTCCTCGAACCGTGAAATTTCACCTTTAAATTAATTTTTCCCGAAAAGGTTAATCAGTACAGTACTACAACAAGATTACATTTTTTATGTATTTTGACCTAAAGAATCATATTTCAATAATAAAATTACAAAAAAGTTACACAGAAAAAAGGTTAAAAATTGATAAGACCCCCCTGTTTCGCACACCCCTGGTTAAAATAAGTACATTAACATAACATACGAAGATGGACCTTATTAAGATTAGTTTACATGCAAAACCTCGTCACTATATCTCAAAGGGTTCCTGACTTATTAAATAAAAAACCGATTGTTTTAGCCACTTTTAAAGGGGCTTAGCTCCCGTATGACGCATTTTTAGACATATGTTTATAGGAACTTTTTGTAATATTTTCTGATGTAGAATCACCCCTTAACATTTCGGACCCTATTTCAAATACACCCTGTATATCGAGTTGGATATCATATACTATAATTATACTATTCACAGCGCGTAAGCGTTAGAATAGTATAATACGGTAGTTTCGAATTTCCCAAAATCGCCAAAAAACCTATATAAAATTTTTTTGGGTACAAATGTCGATCGCGTAGAATGAAAAGCTCGGATATTTTTTTGACATATTGAATTTTTAAACTGACATTGAATGTGAACGTCAATAGTTTTATACTATAGGGGAGATGAGATCACAGATAATTTTTTAATTACCGATAAATAAAAGCAAAACCAAGGTAGCTTTTTTAACGAATATTATATCTAAACTTTATTAAGCAAAGGCAATGTTAAAAATCATTGAATTTTTGCCCGTCCAATAAAAGTTAATTGAAATAAAATAGTTATTTTTGTCCTAAAATAATTGTAAAAAATAATTATTTCGCCGAAAACAATCGGGAACATTTTTGAAATATGCTATTGCGTAATACAGGGTAGGGTGATCATTCGAAAATAATCCACACCAAATACCTCGCAAACTAAGCACAAAATGAAATAATTGTTAATTTTTATATTGTGCTTAGTTTACAAGGTATTTGGGGGTGGATCGTTTTCAAATGATTACGCAATAGCACATTTTAAAATTGTTCCCGATTGTTTTTGGCTAAATAAGTATTTTTACTATTTTATAATATCACATAACCTCTATTGGAGGAGCAAAAATTTGATTATTTTTAACAATTTAAAAATATTTTTTAGTTATTTTGGAACCAAAATAACTATTCAATACTATTAATAAACTTTTATCGGAGGGGCAAAAATTCGATCATTTTTAACATTGTCCTTCCACAAATTGAACAAATTAAAGTTAATAATTATTATTTAAGGTGAATAAGTTCATCATAAAAATTATGATATATTTTTGGAATCACAACTTTTAACTCCTGTAGATCATTATAATATAATTTATAGTTTAAGTTGTGTACCGACAGACCTACAGACAGATTTTTTTACTTAAATGTGTTTTTGCATATAAAGCCATAAAACGCAAAAATAGGCAATACAAAACATGATTTTTTTACCAATCCAAGGACTGCTTTCCAGCTACTTCTCGGACAGTAGGTATTCCGAGATTTTGGTGGAAAGCAAAATGTAAAGCAAATTTGAATACTGACAAAATTTTAAGTAGAATATATTTATTTTTGAAAAATAGGGCTTACAAGAAAAAAATATGCACATGGTGATATAATCTCCCCTACATTTTTAAGTTTTGACAAAGACATTTAATGTCAGTGACAAATTTATTGAAAACCGATATACGAGCTTTTCATTCTACGCAATCGATGTGTTTCATGTAAAAATAAGAAACTTTGAAAATGTCCGTCTGACTGTCCGTCCGATGCCACGTTTTTTGTGGACACGATAACGATAACTCAAGAACGAATTATCCGATTGACTCGAATCTTTCAGGAAAAATCAAGTTCTATGAGGGTAATATCCCTATTGTTTTTGAAAATAATCCCCCAAAAACAGAAAAGTTGTTGGGGGTTCAATTAAAAAAAAAATTATTACTAAAAAAAAGGTCCTCATCCCTGTAAAAATTCCCAACTGAATCCTACAATTTCCCAACTCCACTCTCAAAAATTCCCAACATTTCTCAACTCTGAAAAAATACCCAACTTACTACTAAAATTTTCCTAACTTTCTACCATTTACCGGAATTTACCACTCAATTTCCGAAATTCGCCACTCATTTTACCAATTGAACAGTGGATTTTCCCAACTCCAGCACGTCCCCCCAAATGGAAATAGGTTTGAAAAAAATAGCAAAATTAGGTGATGATAAATTATGCGAGCAAAGGGTCTGTAAACTTCAAAACCTCTGAGAACGAAATCCTAATGAGCGCCATATCTTAATTAGTGGTAAAAGTTATTCCGCAGACTGCATGCTAAACAACATTAACTAACTGAAAATTCTTTTGCACAATTCTAATAGCATGTTTGTTGCTGATTTCGATTTTGTTTAGATAAAATCTCTATCTGTTCCCATTTTTCAGAAAAACCGTTCCAAAATGTTATAAAAATTAAAATACGTCATTTTTGGAGGCCCATATTTAAATTATTATAGCAGCTACAAAAGTTATTTCTAGTTTAAATTAAAGTTACATCTATGCTCTATAAAATAATTACGAAAAATGTCTAAAAATCATTTTAAAAGTTCAGTTAATGAATAGCTTTTGAACCCTCTGCAATGCTGTTTAAAAGAAGGTGAATTTATCTTTGTTAAGCAGTTTTATAAATTTAACGTCAAATTTATTATATTTTTCAAGCCTATGTGTTTGTCAATTTTGATAAATATGACATATACTGCCCAAAATAGTCTTGAATAGCAACACTGAATGGTCATTGCAGATATCTTAAAAACTAGTCTTCCGTTGGACACCGGAAATAAAATCCAGATACTTTTCAATACGGTTTTATGGAGCAAATATGTAACTTGAATTCAAGCTATAGAAAACCTGCGTAGGTGCTTCCATAATTTATTTATTGTCCACCTAAAATGAAATTTTTTAATTTTTTCGAATTTTCGGCAGGGTATTTCTAGAAAACGAAAAGAGATACAGATTTGATCTAAACAGAATCGAAATCAGCAACAAAAACACCATTAGAATTGTGCAAAAGAATTCGCAGTTTGTTACCTTTGTCTGCGGAAGAACTTTTACCAATATTTACTAACTGGCGTTCTCAGAGGGTTTGAATTGTACAGACCCTTTGCTCACATAATTTATCACCACCTAATTTTGTTTTTTTTTTAACCTATTTCCAATTGGGGGGACGTGTGGGGTTGCAAAATGATCCATTATTTTGTTGGTAGAGCTATTTTATTTAATAGATTCTATTTTCATGGTCGAAGATGATACTGAATACTAAATCACAGCAATTAATGCATTATATGCATGCTTCCTTGTTTCTAACCTCCAGTTATTTAAAAATTTTATTCGGTACATTGCATAGCAATAATACCAGGGCTATAGAAAAAGACACTTTCTTCAAAAACGTTCAGGACACTTGTCTTTTTTTGGAAAAGTGCGTCCTTTTCTGACTTTTGAAAGCTTTTTAAATTTCGTGCGTTATAGTGCAATTTTATTCAGATAGTGGGACTTTTAAAAACAAATTTCAGCCACCTTTTATACACTAATCTTCTTAAAAATAATCTAAAAATTTTTTTTATTTTGTCGTTCGCCGGAGGCGGATGAATGTCTTTTTATTATCAGCCACTTTCTCTACTACTTTAAAGAGGCCAATACAGAAGTATCCGGTAGAAAATAAGTTTTCGGCCCCAAGAGTCTCCAGTTCAAATCCCACCCAGGCTACCACTTTTTGGTTATTTATTTTTTAAATAATTTTAACTTTCGTTTAACATACAGAGTGATGAAAAACTGGCATGCCAAAATTTAAGAGATGATTCTACATCCAAAAATATCAAGAAAAAGTTCCTAACCAACCTTTAGTCCGGATATAAGCCCTAAGGGAGTTACAGCCCTTTAAAATTGTAAATAAAATAAGGTTTTTAATTAATAACTCTGGTACAGCGACGAGCTTTTGCATGCAAAAAAATGCAATTTAGAGGAAGTCCTACCAAAATGTTACTTTTTAAAAGGCTAGTAGCTAGGAGTAATAGCTATTACACCTTTGGGAACGTTCAAGTATTACGTAACGCAAATTTTGAAAAAACCCACCGAGCTCACAAATCAGGACACATGTTGGGCAACCCCCCCAGGAGGTTTTAAACTACAATTTTTAAAAATTTCTGAACTTCCTGATTAGGAAATATTTGAATCAAGCGAAATGTATATGACTGTAATCTTATAATTACACATTATTCATCTAACAGAAATCACTCGTATTGTGACGTTATTACTAAAGTTATCAAAATAAAATTTATACCAGTTAATAATAGACCTAATAAGCTACAAGTGTGCTCAAAAGTTTTCTACTAGCTTTTGTTTTTAAGAAACACAGCAGTCATTTTAATTATTACTTTAAATAAAATAATTATTTAATATAATACAAAAATATTTGTTATTTTTAGCCAATTGGTTAAAAAATATTTGATAATTTTAAATTATTTCATTTTTAAAGAACCTGGCACACATATAGGGGGGTTCCTGGGCCTCAGTCAAACTGCCTCAAATTTTGATATTTTGTAATTTCGGGGGTAAACGTTAAATTAGGAAAATTACAGCCAAATTAAATGACCAGTTTCGGAAAAAAAAGCTTTTAAAAATCTAATTTTATGACAGATTTTTTGACGTATATTAAGGTTATTTTTTACTTACGTAAATATTAACTTAATTAGCCGTTTTAAGTTTATTATACTCTATTAATTAAAGAACAGGCAAGATAAATATTACATAAAAGGCTTTATTATCATTTACTTACATGTGGTTCTATAAAAATTTGAAAAACTTTGTAAAACTTCCACATGCTGGCATTTTCCACGTGTTTGCTAATTATCTGCATATTTCCTGTTAGATTTTTGCTTGATTATGTTGAAACATGGTTTGGACTTTTGGTACATTTGGTACATCGACAAATATTTTATAATTATATATTTTAGATTTTCTTGATATATTTTTTCAAAACAATATCTGATGGTTGACAAATCTCTCATGATATTTTCATATGCAAAACATATTATTGAGATTGCCTAGAAACAACTTAATTCATTAGTGAACCGTTTATAGCAATATTTATCAAAAGTTGTTGCTAGGCAATCTCAATAATATATTTTACCTATGAAAATATGATGACAGATTTGTCAAGCCTCAGACGTATTTTTGGAAAAATATATCTTGCCTGTTCTTTAATTAATAGAGTATAATAAACTTAAAACGGCTAATTAAGTTAATATTTACGTAAGTAAAAAATAACCTTAATATACGTCAAAAAATCTGTCATAAAATTAGATTTTTAAAAGCGTTTTTCTCCGAAACTGGTCATTTAATTTGGCTGCAATTTTCCTAATTTAATGTTTACCCCCGAAATTACAAAATATCAAGCAGGCAATTTGACTGAGGCCCAGGAACCCCCCTATATGTGTGCCAGGTTCTTTATTAATAAAATTTACTTATTTTTTTAAGGATTATTTAACAAGAATCCTATGAATTTCATCTATTTTGATCTCCAGTGGAGATCTGGTGTGGAGATTCTCCACACCAGATTTTCAAGATGAAACTTTAAATGTCATAAGAATTTTATAAATTGTCAAACTTAAATATTCTTTAAATTGGATAAAAAAAAACCTTAAAAGTCCAAACCTTAACATTTAAAAAGGAGACATTTTTAATTAATTTAAAAGGCAAAAACTTTATTCAGAAATATAGTTTAAAAAATGAATTCACTATAAGGAAAAATAAATGAATTTTCTAAATTTTGCATTTTCAGTTAAGGAAAAAAGTTGTGTTTTTAGGCTAAAAAAAGTTGCAATTTTTGACCTCCCCCACCAAATCTCCTTCGCTACGGCCCTGTATATAGTATATATAGCAGTATCCTGCTAAATGGATCAACAAAGTTGATTAGTAATATTTATCTTTCAGACTTTTATCATATAATGTCGCTGAATTGCGTCTAATTTAGAGGCAATCCTTTAACACGCTTTATGATCCTTTTCTAGGATTAGTGGCGGTCGCCCTTGACATATTTATTTTGCAAAACAAGGTTTTAATCAAACAATAACGTCAATAATTCTCAAGATATTTAATCTTTTCAAACATTATACCTATTGTTAGTTGATAAACCATTATTGCCTATACTATTCACATCGCGTAGTGCTAGAATAGTATTATACTCGTATTATAAGGAGCGCCTATGTGCAGCTCTTTATGCAGGATTTTGATAAATTGCGCATGCGCACGCTCATACGCTGAACCTTTTTCAATATGTTATTTTAAATAAAAAACATTTTTTTACAAAAAAAAAATACCAAACAGACACCAATCCAACGTTAACGTAAACCAAGGCCCCCTCATTAAAAAAAAGACCAAACAAGAAAAAACCAAAACAAAATCCTGCATAGAGAGCTGCATTTAGGCGCTTGTGTATTATAGGTACCGTAAAATGGGGGGTATCGGAAGACGTTAACGTTCCTGCGTAAAATGTTTGGACATGTGTAAGAGTGCCTACATCTAGAATTCTATAGTTTCACGAACAAAATCATATTTAGGAATATCCGTAGATTAAAATTATATAACTTAAAACTTCAGCCCATAAGCACTATTCAGTAATTCAAATGTTTATCAAGCAATGAAAATAGCGGTACTTTTTATAGTGCTAAAACTTGTGCTCAAAAGTGTCCGTATTGAAAAATTAAGTACATTTATGATTAATATTTTATAGACATATTATATTAAGATAACTATTCAACAGCTGAACATATTTTTGATACTATTCGAGGTCTGAAATAATTTTTTTTCTCTTGCCGTGTAAATTTTGAGTTTAGGTAGGGTGAATGGGAATATAGGAATTAAAAAAAAAATGTAAACCGGACGAGTCTATATTATTATTATTTTGAAAGGCCAACAAAAATTTTGTTTTTTTTTACCGCTGACATGTTCATGATTATTTAAAAACGGTATATAATGAAAATATTTAAACTAGAGACTTGAAGCTTCAATATACTTTTTTATTATTGATCTACGACCATTTTTCGCCAAGTTACAGCCTTTTAAAAATCACCTAAAAATTTAGGATGTTTTTTTTTTAGTCTAGTGTATATTCATTTATGTTCAATATATGACCCTGCACAAAAAAAAAACCCAGTTGGTGTGTCATTTTTTTTTTCAGATTCCTATGTAAAAAACTTTTTTACATAATAATCCGACAAAAAAATTAAATACATAAATTTGATACAGTAACTGGGTATTCTTCTATTTTTATCACCTGGTATTCATTTTTATTGTATAAATGGGCTTTAATATTAATTAATTAATTAATTCACCGCATGAATCTTTTAAATAAGAATATTCATTTAAAAACGTTTATGTTTCTTTCCCCCCCCCCTGTATGCGAATAAGAACAATCCGTTTAAAATATATATTAAGCTTTTGGCAAGATTCTTATTTAAAATTGGGGTTCGCTCATATATGAAAAGAAAAATTTTAATCCTACTCTAAAAAGTAAAGAAGTTGTAGCTATCAAAAATTCAGTTTGGTTCCTATTCACCCCGTTTTACGGTAGGGTTTTAAACTTCAAAATCGCCAAAAAACTTCATAGACAAAAAATTCTTGGATACAAAAATGTTTATAAAAAAATAAGAAACTTTGAAAATGTCTGTCTGTCCGTCCGTACTCGTATTATACGGTTTCAAACTTCCCAAAATCGACAAAAAACGTCATAGACAAAAAATTCTTGGATACAAATATATGAAAAAATAAGAAACTTTGAAAATGTCCGTCTGTCCGGTTTTTTGTGGACACGATAACTCAAGAACGAATAATCCGATCAACAAAAAATTTTTAGGAAAAATTAAATTCTATAAGGGGAAAATCTCTATCGTTTTTGAAAGTAATCCCCTCAAAAACAAAAAAGTTATGGGGGTTAAACTTTTTAAAAATAATAAAAACTACCTTCTTTAATTTGTTTTTAAATTTTTTCGTTTTTCGAACAAAAAAAAGTTTTTAATTTTTTATTAATTTTTAAATTTTGTTTTTTAATTTTTTTAGTATTTTAATTTTAATCGAAAAATGCTGAAGGATGTCGGATTGACGCATTTTTTCAGGAAAATTTACTTTTATTATAAAAATCAATTCTAACAATTTAAAAAATATATAGGAATTGTACATACACAGGTCCCGGGTTAGAATCTCAAACTAACTTTTTTTATTTAACTAGATTATTATACTATTATTATACGGTACCTAGTTTCGAATTTCCCAAAATCGCTAAAAAACGTCCTATTCAAAAATTCTTGGATACAAATGTGTTTCATGAAAAAATAAGAAACTTTGAAAATGTCCGTCTGTCCTTTCGTCCGATGTCACGTTTTAGTGGACCCAATAACTCAAGAACGAATAATCCAATTATATGCGAAGCATTACATATATTCACGGCTTATTAAACTCTAAACTATGTAAATAAACTAATGTTAAAACGCAAGAAGCTTCAAATGTTACCTTATTATATAGGTATATAAAATATTGTGGTATTATTCCTATAGGTCTACTGGTATCAAAATTAATTAAATTTATTAAAATAAAAATTTTATTTATTGAAATTTTATTTATATTGAAAATTTTAAATGATAGGCTTAGAGTCAAGTCAAGTCAGCATTCTACTATTATATTATTTATTAGGCGTGTTGTATTATTAAATTACATGAAAACTTAACAGGAATGGGTGGGTTATTATTGTTTTGCATTAAATGTTGCAGTAAAATTTCTCGCTGTTAACTTAAAATGATGAAGCTGAAGTTTGCAACGTTGTTTTGCAACGAAAATTCAAATAGTATATTAAAGCACTTATTCCATAACACATTTTTAGCGCACTAGTACTTTAGAAAACTCGCCGCAAGCGGCTTGTTTTCTAAACTTGTACTCGTGCGCTAAAAACGTGTTATGGAATAAGTGCTTTAATATATGATACTATTTGAATTTTCAATGCAAAAAAACGTTGCAAACTTCAGCTTCATTAAAAATGAAATAATTTTAATGATAAACACACCTAAAGTAATTTTGTTCCGTCCAAAAGTCCAAACGAAAATATAAACGAAATGGTTTACTCTGCTCCAGAATTTCTGCATAAACGACTTACGAGCTTTCCATACAGACTAGAAGGAATTTAAGTTACTTATTGTGATGCCTTCCTTGTTATTAATTTTAAAAATAAAGGGTTTCAAGAAGTTCGACAGGATTACTTAAAAATATACCCCCGTAATAAAATAATTAAACTTTTTTGTGTTCGAAATGTCCCATTAAAATCACATTTATAAGAGCGTATATACCCACAAAGACTTATATACGTGTTTGTGCGTAACATAAGCTTGGGGAAAATCACTTGTTTTTACAATCTAAATTTTGTTTCAGTGGAAAATCCACCGACAAGGTGGAAAAATTATTTACTTGATGACCTTTTTTTTTGGTTACTAACTGTTCGTTGTCATTAGCCTAAGAGCTGGTACCGTAATCTGGGGTGAAGCGGATCAAAATATAATTTTCTAAATATTGTCGCGTCACGCATAACTCTCCTATCCGGGAACCAACAAAACTGTTGAAACTTGTATATATATATATATATATATATATATATATATATATATATATATATATATATATATATATACAAATATCGAAAACAAACTATGGTACATGAATATTTTACATTGGGTTAGTTAGCATATATATTTAAAATTGTCTTTTAACATGTATACACTTGAATTATTTCAATATATGGTTTGTGTTTCTCTGGGATTTTTTTTGATGGGTAATTTTAATTTTAAAACATTGTTTCAAATTTTATAAAATTGCAAGAAAGCTTTAGCGCACCAGGCATTTTTTTTACGAATTTCACGCTTAAGTTTTACTAGCTCGAATAAAAAAATAAGTAAAAAAGCCCTAGGGCCGCAGGCGAAAACTTTTACAAATTGATACACTAGGACAAACAATTAAAGGATCAAAAAAAATTCCAAATTTTTAGCGATTTTTCAAATGGCTGTCTCTTTGTAAAAAATAGACGTATAGGAGTCATGAAAAAAGCAATTTGAAGCTTGAAGTCTCTAGTTTTGAGATTTTAGGACAATAATTTTTTTCGAACAACAAGTATCGCGCAATCCTAATGAGTACCGTGAAGAAAAAATTTTTGATTTTTTTTTTGTTTTTCTTTTTGGTCCACGGACTTTAAAATTTTTTCCAACTTAACCACTATATGGATCGGATAGGTTGTTTATTCAGCTTTAATTGGATTTTTTGTAAGCTTTGATACGACCATTTCTCGCTGAGCTATCGAACTTTGAATGGAAATGGATCATTTTGTCTTGGATCATCGATATCTCAGCAACCAGTGGCCCCACAGAGAATTGAAGATGGGTTTCAAAAACTTGAATAAATTCTCTACAAGGTGTGGCCATCGTTTTTTTTTTTATTTTCCATTCTTAACATGTTTTTGAAAAATCGCGAAAAAATGGGCTTTTGGAGGTTTTTTGGAAAATCACGCGCTGAATTAAGAATATTGCAAAAACGACTAATGTTAAGTGTGCCTTTTACAGCCCAATATACCCACAAAAACCCTACAAAGTTTCAATTCGATCCATCCAGCCGTTGTTTGTTTCATTCGATTGAATTTTTGAAAAAATTAAAGGATCACGTTATTTCTCTTAAACGCTGATAATCTCGAAAATACGAAAAAAAAATCATTTTTTTTTTTTTGATTCACTTCATAAAATTTATCTAAACAATCTCTTATGATTTCTAACGCGATTTCGCTACTGCGTTCCGTGATTCTGCTGACCAACTTTTAATTAAATTAAAAAAAAAAGTTGAATTTCGACCTCAATTCCACTTTTCCGAAATTATTTTACGATACTTTTTTTTGAACCAATGGCGTAACTACCGGGGGTGCAGGTGGTGCGGCGCGGAGGGGGCCCGGCCTTTAGGGGGCCCCACGCCTTCGAACATAAAAGCACTGTTAATTTTCAACATTTTTAAAAATAATTCATTAAAAATAAAAATCTTAACTATAATTTGCGGTAGCATCTAAGTAAAAAGGGCGCGTGTCGCATTGGCGGTTATATCAAAGGAACCGCTTAAAGACTGCCGAATTTTTATGAGAAGGCATTTTTATTTTTTTTTACTTTTTTCCTTGTTTACTTAACCTAATAAAAAACTTTAAACATTTCAGTTGTTTTTTTATATTGGATAGGGGACGCACACACGTATGTGAAAAAAGCGTAAATCCGACAGTGCGACCTCCAAGGGGTAGATATGCTTTAACTAACGCTAATGGCGGCGTTTTTTTTTTGAAATTTCCGGGAATCAGCGTTTAAGAGAAAAAACGTGATCCTTCAATTTTTTCAAAAATTCAATCGAATGAAACAAAACAACGGCTGGATGGATCGAATTGAAACTTGGTAGGGGTTTTGTGGGTATATTGGGCTGTAAAAGGCACACTTAACATTAGTCGTTTTCGCAATATTCTTAATTCAGCGCGTGATTTTCCAAAAAACCTCCAAAAGCCCATTTTTTCGCGATTTTTCAAAATCATGTTAAGAATGAAAAATTAAAAATAAAACGATGGCCAAAAAAAGAGTTTTTTTGAATAGTAATTTTTGCATGCCCCCGGTAATGGCTACTTCGATCCGACCCATGATTATTGCACAAACGTATCAGCTGACAGACAATTAAAACAATACTTCTTCTTCTACTGTATTCGCTACAGGTATTTTTTCCCAAAAAACATCAACAAATATAAAAATAAGGGTAATAAAATACAGCCGGGATGAAAAAAATTAAATGAAAATGGTCACTGTAGTCGAACTACTGTAGTCGGACTTCATGTAGTGTCCGTGCAAATAACCTTTAAGAAAATCGCAATCTTGACTAAAAAGTTGGGAAGATTGCAATCTTTAGTTGATTAATCACTAATATTTATAAAAAGTGCACTTGATTTTGTTAATTCTTTGGACAGTATAACTTAAAAATATACCCTCGTATAGAAATAATTAGATTCGCCTTTTTTGTATTATTTTTCGACTGGACTTCGTAATACAACAACGGATCACAATTGTTTATTATAATTTCATGAAAAGTGGTTTGGCACTTGATTTTTTTCACTTTGGACCTAGAGCACTAGATAGGTAGGTTTGTTAAGGTAGGTGGGTAGTTTAAGTGGTTTTGTGTAGTGTGTAAACTACCTACCTACCCTAACAAACCTGCCTACCCAGTACTCTATTTGGACCAAAGTTTATATTAAGATCAACAGGATAACTTAAAAATTAACCCTTGTATACGAGCTCCTATAGAATAATGAGATTTACCTTTCTTGTTCTATTATTTGACATGTCTCGTTTAAATTATATTAATAAAATAATTACCTCTAATAACTACGTTGGTCACTTACCATAAAAATATCTTTTATATCCATGATTATTTTTTGACTTGACTTCGTAACATAACAGCAAATTTAATCACCAATGTTTATAAGTCCATAAAAAGTGGATTAGCACTTGGTTTTGTTAATTGTTTGCACAAATACTGTTTGGATATCCGAACGACATGCTGACGTCGCGACGTCGACGCTTTTGCCGCACCGTCCAATCAATATTGTTGCGTCGATATAGTCGGTGGGCAGATCTGTTCCAATCTGTGCCCGCGATTTCATCTAGCAAAAACTAGAAAATTGCAAAACGCTTCATATCGTCGGCTTACAAGTAAAGAGCACTAAGTCCAAAAACATGGTTTTGAGATATTGACAAATTTAACTTTCATTGTTGTTTTTTAATTTTTATAATAAGTAATTGTTTTTGGAAAAAAACTACCGCAAATTGCAATGACATGTTTGGACATAATGATGTCCCATTTGCAGTTAAATAAAGAAAAGTTGAAGTAGTTTAATTCAACTAAATTTGAAAAAAGACATGGACTTAGTGCCTTTTACTGGTAGGCCCACGACGTCGGCTTACAAGTAAAGAGCACTAAGTTAATAAAATAATATAAAAAACAACTATTTAAAATTAAAACCCTTCTATTAATTAAACGTATAACTATAAAGTAAAGATGTTTACATACCTTTTCAAAAACTAGATTTTTAAAAGAAGGGTTTGGACTTTTTGATTGTTTCAAGAAAGTTTCCATTTTGGACTTTAATAAAATTAATTAGTATTAATTATATGAAACTGCTTACTATGCCAGAGCTAAGACAGTTTTTAGAGGCCATCGGCTGTGCCGGCAAAGAAGAATCTCCTAAAGTCAATAATTATAATGAATCATTATTAATGATAAAACACTTCACGGTGCAATACTAAGGGCTGTTTTCCGAACTTACCGCGAAGTTTAGTTTTTTTCTTATATTCTTGTTATTTATGTAGTAACCAAGGATTTAAGAGCAAAATTAAAATAATCTATGAGTTAAAATTTGAATGCGTTTGTCAGTACAATAAATAACGCGATATTGTATCATAAATGATTCAAGCAATCATAGTTTTATAAATTAACTCTTTTTAGAAAGTCGTTTAGTGCAGAAACATTTGAAATAATCTACAAGTAAAACGCACTAAGTGACTTAGTGCCTATTGCCAGATAAAATTTGAATCAAAATCAAATTGGTGCGTTTTGTATAGGGGGTAACCCCCTTGGCAGTCCACCTAGAAGTTAGTTCGGTTTACCTATACATAGATGATCAAAAATTAACTACAGTGCTATTAAAATCCCATTTTTGCAAAAAAGTGACTTAGTGCCTTTTACTTGTAAGCCGACGATATGTAGTGATATATGTTTTTTGTAAAAAAACAAGAATACGTTTTGCTGCCAACAAAGATAAATCAAAAGAAAAGTTTTTTTTTGTTGGCAGCGAAATTTTATAGATTGATTGCCCAAAGTTCTAGGCTGGGATTGTTTTTGGCAAAAAAGGGGTGGGGTAAGTGGGTAAAATGGGATAAAACAATTTTTTTTACATCTTTTTTTTATCCAATTGCGAAAATCAAAAATATTGAGATCCATAATTTAACGTACGTATACTTATAGTGAAGAGATATTATTTTAAAAAATCAAACTTTTAGTCATCATTCACTTTATTAATAATTTAGGTTAGTTACCGGTTTCGATTATCATCGTCAGACTAGCCAAAAATATATAAAAATACTATATCCATAAAAGGTCAAAAAGGTCAAAAACAACCAACATTTATAAATCTTTTTTTTATTTCTTTTTCGTTTTTCGAAAAAAGAAACTTTTTGAAATTTGTTTGAAATTTTTTTTTGAAAAGCCTCGTGGAAATGATTATTTTGTTGGCAGTAGTATTTTTTTGATCAAGGGCAATTTTTGTGCGATTTTGGAAGTTTAAAAACAGTCGTATAACGCTCCTCCAGTTATAAATGCAAAGAGTACGATAACAATTGAATGCAGAAGTTTTACATTTTTTTATTGTAGCATATAAATTTGTTTAATTCAATTGTCTCGGATTTAAAGGTTTCCAGAGATATTTAAATGCTGACCTTGATAATTTTTTTAATTTTATATGGGTTGTGATTAGCATTTGTTAAGTTTTGAACGGGCTATAAAAAGGTATAATTAGTATACCTGGATTTAATAACGCTATTTTACAGTGGTTTTATATGTCAAACAAAAAAAACCATACCGTTTTCGAGAAATTTTAAAATAAATTTAAAACATGGGAAATACACTGCCGCGCATTAAATTCCGGACACCTAAAAAATTGACATTTTTTAAATTCAAATAATTCGAAAATTAATTAATGGATTTGACTGATTCTTTTTTTTTGTTTTGAAGCTTAAACGTTCTCTCCCTTGTTTGTTTTAAGAATGATTAAAATTTTTTTTTTCGTATTAACAGCAACAAATAATGTACAACTATGTTTTTTACCCCATCTTCTAGGACTTGCATGGTACGCCACTGCAACTTTTTATCAAATTATTAAAGTCTTTCTTATTGCCGCAGTTTTAATGAATATTTTCTTTTTATTTTTTTACATTTTTACTTCTGGTTTAGGAGATATCAGGATTTTCCTGAAAGTTGTCATTTTTTTAGTTATGAATTTGATTGATGCTGTGCTTTAAATTTGAAGCTTAACCGAGTTACGTTTTTCTTCCAATCAAGTTTATCAAAAACATAAACTGGGTTTGAAAAACTTGAGTAGAAGAAAAAATAGGGTCACTCCGTCTGGCGGCAGTTCTGCGAAAGCCTCCGTCAGACGGCAATAAAAAGTTGTTGCCCCGGGATGAAGAAACTGTAGAAGAAGAAGTAAAAGACATGAGCGTAAAAGAAGAAGTAAAAGACATGAGTTTCAAATAAAAAACTCTGTTGATTTAGTACTTTTTGAGATGATTGAAAAAATGACAACTTTCAGGAAAATCCTGATATCTCCTAAACCAGAAGTAAAAATGTAAAAAAATAAAAAAGAAAATATTCATTAAAACTGCGGCAATAAGACTTTAATAAATTTAGAAACAGTTGCAGTGGCGTACCATGCAAGTCCTAGAAGATGGGGTAAAAAACATAGTTGTATATTTTTTATAATACGAAAAAAAAAATTTAATCATTCTTAAAACAAACAAAAGTAGAGAATGTTTAAGCTTCAAAACAAAAAATGAATCAGTCAAATCCATTAATTAGTTTTCGAAATATTTGAATTTAAAAAACGTTTTTTAGGTGCCCGGAATTTAATGCGCGGCAGTGTATAAGACATTTAAAATTTATTAACTAGTTTTTTTTATATTGCTTTATTTTAAATCCAAGGTCGTCAGAAATATCCCTACTGTCCCTTCTTTTTATTCATTTTAAAGGGATCGAAGGAAAATATGCATGTCCAAAATGTCGTATTTCATAGGGGCGCTTCGGGCTAAAGACTTCAAATTTTTTTACCATATTATCCAAAGTTCTAGGCTTGGTAAAATGGGGTAAAAACATTTTTTTTAATAAATTTTTTGTTTTACGAAAAAAAGAAACTTTTTTTTATTTTAAAATTTTTTTGATTTTTTTTTAATTTTTTTTTATTTGATTTTAATAAACCTAGTCCTATCGGGGAAAGTATTATTTTGTTGGCAGCGGTATTTTTTATTCATCAAAATTTTTTGCAGGGCTAAGGTCTTTTTTATATATAAAAATTATAAAAAAGTTTAATACGGGTTTAATTTATTTTAAAACTTTTAAACCTATAGGTTATAACAATAAATCAACAAATAAAGCAAAATGTTGGGTACAACCAGAGCTCCTGGTGGTTAAATCTTATTTTAAGGAATAGGGAAAAAATAATTACAATTTTTTGTAGAGCGACGCCTAAATTAAAATTTACTCCAGTCTTTTATGTCATAATTTTTTTATAAAATTTCTACTATAAGTATTTTCACTAAAATTGTTTAAAAATACGTAGACAATTTTTGACCCCCCCTCCCCCCTTCGTCACCTTTCCTCACTTTTGCCTAGACCCCCCTATAATATACAAAAAAATGACGTCACTTTTGATCCCCCCCCTCCACCCTTCATCACTTTTCGTCACCTTTTGACCCCTATTGCTTGTCTTTTTTCAAAAAAAGAAACCAAAATAAAAAAAATCAAAAAGACAATTTTTTTTAATAATAATCTTTGACAAATAAAAAAAACAAATAAAAAAAAAATTTAAAAAAATCCACAAAAAAAAATAGTTTCTTTTTGCGAAAAACGAAAAGAAAAAAATAACAATGATAGTTTTTTTATTTTAAAAAAAGTTTAACCCCATTACTTTTTTGTTTTGGAAAGGGGGATTATTTTCAAAAACAATAGGGTTCTTCCCCTCATAGAAATTAATTTTTTCTAACAATTTTAAGTCGATAGGATTATTCGTCCTTGAGTTATCGTGTCTACAAAAATCTCGACATCGGTCAGACAGACGGACGGACACACAGACAAAAAAAAGTTTCTTATTTTTTCATGAAACAAATTTGTATCCAAGAATTTTTTGTCTAGGTCGATTTTTGAAAATTTTGGAAAACTCGAAACTACCGTATACTATTCTAGCGCAGGCGCTGTGAATAGTATAATAATATATTGATTCCTGTTATGAATTCAAAGGTATTATAATTTTAGAGCACTTTGAAATCGAAAAAGTCAATTGGAAGCCTTTCATCTTCCGGATCTATAAGCCTAGACAAACCCTTGTCTAGGGCTATAACTTCACATTACACTAAAATAAGATGACAGAAGGGTTGCCGGAATGATCTTGTATTAGACATTTATGCAAGCGTACTAAACACTACTTTTTCTACAAAATTTTTACATGTTTAAAATTATTATTAGTAAATAACTGTGATCGAGATCCGTTCTCATACTGGAGCTTTGATAAATCAAAATTAAAAAATTATTATGTCTACTCCAAAGTTTTTTATTGAAGCCTTTTATTTATAAAAAATAGCTACAATTGTTTCGACCCTTGGATTTAGGGTCATCTTCAGGATAAAATATTCAAAAAACATATGTTTATAATGTAGTCCGTGTTGTTTGTTTTTAATTTTTTGACTAGTTTAGCCTAAATTCAACATACAGGGTGTATTTGAAATAGCGTAGGAAATTTTAACAGGTGATTCTACATGACAAAATATGACAAAAAGTTCCTATAAACAAATGTCTAAAAATGCGTCATAAGGGAGCTACGCCCCTTTAAAATTGGCTAAAAAAATCGGTTTTTATTTAATAACTCAGGAACTCTTTGAGATATATTAACGAGGTTTTGCACGTGAATTAATCCTAATAAGGCCCATCTTTGTATGTCATTTTCACGTACTTATTTAAACCAGGGGTGTGCGAAACGGGGGGCCTTATCAGTTTTTTGTCCCAAACTTTTTTCTGTGTAACTTTTTTGCAATTTTATCTTCGAAATATGATTCCTCAGGTCAAAATACATAAAAAAGGTACTCTTGTTGTAATACTGTAGGATTAACCGTTTTCGAGAAAAGTTCATTTGAATGTGAAATTTCACGGTTCGAGGACGAAAAATTAAATACTAAAATGTCGAAAACCAAAATTTTAATGATGCAATGTTATTCTACATCAAAAGCTAAGAAAAAAAGTTTCCATACATGTAGGTCGAAAAAACGCTTTTAAAGCTACCATAGCCCTTTGGTCGCCAAGTTATACAACCGATATATTACGTTTAGAAAATATTCAAAAAAAATTTATTAGATTACTGTGTTTCAAAAATAACATTGACTATGCAAATAGCAACATTAACGAGTTGTTAACTTATTTTACTTTACCTTTATTGGAGAAACGTCGTTCATACTACGATATTATGTTTATTTACAAAGTTTTTCACTTCATAATAAAATGTCCACCAATTCTTTCACAATTTTCTATCTGTGTTCCATTAGCAAACTTAAGGTTTAATAATTAATTTTTTGTTCCATTTCACCGAACAAACTATGGAATGCACTCTCCTTTATGTAGAATGACCAATTTAATAAACACAATCAATGACTGTGATATATTTTTTTTAAGTTTAAATAAATTTAAAAATAACATTAAAAGAGTATTATATTAATTATACGTTAAAAATTATTATATTAATTATAAGTGTCCAGTTAAATATTCTAGTTACCATATAACATGTTTTATTCTATTGTACTTAAATGTTTGTAAAAAAGGATATCCGTTAATAAATAAATAAAATAAATAAAATAAAAAAATGGTGCATATTTAGGAGACCATACTCCATTAGGATTGATTTTTGGAATTACCTGTATATGAGGTTTTTTTCTTAGTTTTTAATGTACATTCGCCCTGCATCATTAAAATTTTGGTATTCAACATTTTAGTATTTAATTTTTCGTCCTCGAACCGTGGAATTTCACCTTCAAATTAACTTTTCTCGAAAACGGTTAATCCTACAGTATTAAAACAAGAAGGTAATTGTTATTCAGGATAACCAACCATTAATTATTATTATTATAATGATACAACAAACCAAACCAAGCTATTAAAACAAGAGTACCTTTTTTATGTATTTTGACCTGAGGAATCATATTTCAAAAATAAAATTGCAAAAAAGTTACACAGAAAAAAGTTTGGGACAAAAAACTGATAAGGCCTCCCGTTTCGCACACCCCTGGTTTAAATAAGTACGTGAAAATGACATACAAAGATGGGCCTTATTAGGATTAATTCACGTGCAAAACCTCGTTAATATATCTCAAAGGGTTCCTGAGTTATTAAATAAAAACCGATTTTTTTAGCCAATTTCAAAGGGGCGTAGCTCCCTTATGACGCATTTTTAGACATATGTTTATAGGAACTTTTTGTCATATTTTATCATGTATTTCAAATACACCGTGTATGTTTATAATGTAGTTCGTGTTGTTTGTTTTTAATTTTTTGACTATTTTAGGCTGAAGATGACCCTAAATTCAAGGGTCGAAACAATTCTAGCTATTTTTTATAAATAAACGGCTTCAATAAAAAACTTTGGAGTAGACATAATAATTTTTTAATTTTGTATTATTACTAACAATGTTAGTAAATATTTATGTTTTCGGCTGCCAGATCTCCGTTTAAATTAGACGCAGGCCCTACAGGGGGTGCTCAAGTCAAAACAGAAGCTACCCTACATTAACAAATAATAATACTGTAATGTAAATTGATTTAATCTATTATTAAAATAATAAACAAAATCGGTTTTAAATAATTATTTAAAATTCTCACAAAACAGATTTTTTTTTTTTAATTAATATTATTTTTAGTTTAAATTTTCCGAGGCGAGACCTTTTTTTTTTAGTCATCAAAATTTTACGGTTTTCAGAGGTAAGGACTCCTTTTTTTTAGTCTGACTGTCAGCACAACTTCACGGTCAGGGTAAAGCTGTTTTTTTTATTTGAGAAATTTCCCAATTTTTAGTTGGGAAATATTTGCTCTGCCCCCCCCCCCACCAAAATGCTTTGGAGCACCACTGAAAATATTATAAAAAAAATCTGTCAGAGGGTGCTCAGCACCCTATAGATTTTTTCCAGTTACGGACCTGAATTACTTACTCTACTTTAACAAAATGAGTTACCTTTAGCAAGACACTTCTAATCAGAAAATCAAGAACTGTAATGTATTCAAATCTCAGACAAATCTGACGCAAACCATTTTTCCATAAAACCGGTGCACGGCATTGCTCGAGTGCTCTACCACCTAAGCTATTGATTTTTGGGAGGTGTGCCCTTGGACACTTGATCAAAATTTAGTAAAATCCGACCGAAACCACTTTTACTGGAATTCGTTTTCAGCGACCAAAAATTCGTAAGAAAAATAAAGTCTCGTTAATAGTAATTAAACCTATTTTTCTTTTGTGGGTCTGTGTATTATAATTATTATAATTCACTACATGTCAACACCCCCTATTGTTGTTGGTAATAATTTATTTCTTAAAATTGCAATTTATAAATGTATAAATGTATACATTTGTATACATGTATATATACTAGGGTGGGTCAAAAAAACCGTAGTGTATAACTTTATAAAGTTGTTTTGCAAGCGACCTGCACCTGCAGCATCAACTTATATATTAGGGTGGGACAAAAAAAACGACTATTTTTTTTTACTTTATACTCTGAAAAATTGGTTGCTAGACACCTCTAGAAAATTCTCACCAAATATGAGCTCTTAATTTTGATAAAAAGGTTCTCCGCTTTACAAATTTCCATTTTTTCCTCAGCATTAGAAACAAAAATTCATATCTCTTTGACAACTGTTCGTTAAAAAGTATATCTCCCCATATTCTTGTAGGAAATCGAACGCTCTACAAAAAAGGTCTCTTACAATTTATTCGTAAACCTCACCGTTTAAAAGATATCAAAGGTTAAAATTTGATTATTTTAAGAGACATTTCTGTTTTGCTTATGAACTCGCTTACACAAAATTGTTATGAATTGCGCAATTCATAATTTTGTAGGAAATTAACTGCTCTACAAAAATGGTCTCTTATAATTTGTCGATTAAAGTAAGCGTTTAAAAGATATTCATCGTCAAACTTCAATGCATACTAATTTTAATAGTTTTTGATGAATAATTCGAAAAATTTAAATTTAATTTATGAGTTTCACGAAACAGAGAGATACTTTTTAACGAACAGTTGTCAAAGAGTTATGAATTTTTGTTTCTAATACTGAGGAAAAAATGGAAAATTGTAAAGCGGAGAACCTTTTTATCAAAATTAGGAGCTCATATTTGGTTAGAATTTTCTAGAGGTGTCTAGCAACCGATTTTTCAGAGTATAAAGTAAAAAAAAATAGTCGTTTTTTTTGTCCCTAATATATAAGTTGATGCTGTGTTTCCTGTGCATGATTAATAATACAGACAAAGAATTTTATAATAAAAACTCTAGTTTTTGTTGTATAGTCGTATTAATGGTGCAGGTCGCTTGCAAAACAACTTTATAAAGTTATACACTACGATGTTGTAACGATATAAATCGTCACTTTGTAATATAGCAAGGGTTAATTAAACTATTCGTTTACTTACGTTATAATTTATGTTTATTTTGTATATAAATAGTTACGTACGTACAGAACTATTTTGTATCTGGGACTATTTTGTAGCAGGAACTGAATTCTAACCATATAAGTCTCTATTCCATAGTTCTACCTGAAAATAACATAAAGAAAACATAATTAGAATATGATTTTTAATAATAAAGAATAATATGACTTATTTCTCTATAATACATTTGTCTATGGACTTACCTGGTTTTTATATGTTTCAGAGTCTATTGAGGGTTGGATTTCACTGGCTTTCATCTGTAGCTTGTCTCTCTTGGAAAGTTTCGTATGCTTATTCCTTCGGGATAATCCAGAATTTGTTGAAAATAGTTTGCTGGAACTGCTCACTTAGATTCAGTATTTTGTTTATACTTAGTTCACAGGACACTTAGTATTCTGTTCGTATTTTTATTAGTTTTGCTGATAAACAATAAGTATTGTTTATATTTGTTTCTTAGAGTAATATTTTGAGGTTAGATATCACTAATACGGATTTATTAGGAAATATTCTTTTTGGTTATTATTTTTGGTGTAGTTTCCGTTACCTTTATTAGGAATCCTATACGGTAAAACTGTAGTTGATAATGACTTGCATAGATGTCGCTAATAGTTCAGAAATAGTATTTTATTTACCTGAAGGGTTCATACCGGTCAAGAAGGTCGATTTTCGTTCTTCTTGAAGCAACTCTGTTACAAAATGGTGATGTTATACTAACGAGTGTTTATTTTCTGTAATCATCGAAGTAATCCTTCATGTATTTTTATTTAAAGTTAGTGAAAATGAATATTTAAACAATGCGGAAGATATTGTAACTGTTATTTTCTACAATTACGCATTTATAACGTTTCGATGGACATCGAAGACTTAGTATGACATGTAAGTTAAGTTTTTCTGTTTCTTAGAATATTTCTGAGATATAATTATTGTTTTAGCACCATTATTACTACATTATTAGACCATTAATTACTATTTCTATACCATTAATATGGAATTACATTAATTTAAGTTGAAGTTTATTTTGGTATATTTGATATACAAGTTCTCCGCATGGAGTGATGTTCTGTTGGAACATGGTTCTGTATTTTTCGGCATAGATAAATTCTATATGACCGTCTAGCAGACAATTTTATATTGGACATAATTTTCAAAAGCATATTTTATCCCGGACAACATTTTCAATCGTACATTTTATCCTGGAAGATGATTTTTCCAAAGTAGATGGGACAGCCTATATTTTTTTTCTTTCATTTGAGAAATGAATTCATCAGCATAGGGGAGACTTGCACAGATGGAGACGATGGAATTCATACCTCATGGATTTTGCAGAAACCAGCTAAGTACTCTTTCTGAAAACTTTTGAAAGCAATATTTCATATTTTAAATTCTTTTATTTCAATATTCTTATAACTGTAAACTTTATCAGATCTGATATAGTATTGTTTAATACTATATGCCCTTCTGGCTTTTGTTCATTTTTAGGTACTTATTTTTTTAAAAACATTTAATCTCATTTATTAATTATTAAATATCATACTTTTGATTAAATGATTTCTAATTTAAGCATGACTTTTATACACTGCAAGAAATGATTGCTGTTTACATACATTTCTTGGTGCTTGCTGAACTTCATGTTTTCTTTATACATTTAAGTCGAATGATTTCTGAATTTAGTAATTTTTATTAAGATTTCTTTAATTATATCTTAATATAATTACACATATTTTTTAGATATATTAATACATTACTTGATGTGCTTTCATTAAGTTTATTTATAATAAATTTCTCAAATGAATTATCTTATTTTATTTAAGGGTTATATTTTCTCAAACTGAAAAGCTTAAGTATTTACACTAGGTTGTTACTTACCTAAAGGAGTAAAAGCTAAAGTAACTGGCGCCCCTAACAACATTAATCAATTCTTTCTATTTTTCCCTTGCCCATACCCATTGCTCCGCTGTCAAAACTAGCCGTTGGCAGTGAACGTATTAATTACGGTACAATGTTTTAAGAACGCTTTAACACAAAGACTTAAATTTTGGCCAAAAACGTATAGAAATGTTAGTCCCGTCTGGTGGACAAGACCTTTTTTTCGTGTTCCTGTGTTTTTTTTTGCGTTAACGGAGTTGGGTGGGGGTCAAAAAATGTTCAAGTAACCTGAAATTTGGATGCAAACATAGTATTTCACTTGAAACAACATATGAAAAATTAAAAAGTATTTTTTGCAATGCCCTAGTGACCAGTTATTTGCCCTATTACCTTCCTGAGGTAGTCGCTACTAAGATGTAGTAGGTTCTTAGTTAATGGACCAGCGGTTATTGCAGCGCCAAGTATTAACTTGCTTTGTCCCTGACCCAACAGTAAATTTTGCTGGGATGTTATCCCGTTGGATATTCAGGCTGGATAATCTAGCTTTTCACACTGATTTTATTTGGTTAGTTGGAAAATTGCTGGTTTATTTGGAGAAAAATTATTGGGTAAAGCGAGGTGAGGACCTTTTTTTTTATTCATCAAAATTCGTTTTTTTTTTCACCAGTAAAACTTTCTTCTCAGCTGAGCCCTATGGCTCATAAAAGATACCAACATTTTTGTAGAATTTAGGTAGTAAAAACCTTGTTAACTAGTGTTAAAGGAATATTTCAATTAAAATACTCCTAATTTATTATAAAACTATTACATTTTTTTAAACAAACATAAACATAATATAAACATACTTTTTACGTCCACATATCGGAAAACATTAAAGGCATTAGACAATTCAAAAATAATTATCCGGGAGAAAAAGTTTTTGTATGATTGTGCATAATTATGCAAAATTTTGTATGATCATGACTGAATTTTCACCATGTATGAATTCTGGAATGTGGAAAATAACGTTAGAACGAATTAACCTAACGTTAGATGAATTTGGTTTGAATGTTAGATTCCGAACGTTAGGAACTAACGTTAGAATAACGTTTATCTAAGGTTAGAGGTTTTGCCAAACGTTAGATAAACGTTATTCTAACGTTAGAAAACTAACGTTAGGAACTCTAACATTAAAAACCGGGACATTTATACATTAACCCTTTAAGGCGCAAAACTATATTTTTTGAAAACTGTAGTTTTTTTGTTAACCTTTAGCTCAAAACATTAAACTAATGAATTTTGACACTTTTCGATTAGAAAAATTAACAATTTTTTTGTAATGGGATATCTAATGGGTGAGCACTATGTTATGTTATTTACTTAGGAAAGGGTTGAAAGCATAAAATCATAGAGAAGGAAAGAGAACCATTAGTCCAGCCTGCGCAAGATTATTTTGTGACAGAACGGGGCAGCGAATTGACGTAACGCAATATATCTGACCTTGCGCATTACGCATCTCTATCAGCTGTGAAATACTGTCGGTCGTAAAACAATTCATCACCCCAGTATTCATTTCTTTTATCTCCAAAAATCTCCCAGTAAAAATCTTTAAATGTCCAAAAATAGATATGGTAAACCAATACTGGAGTGACGAATTATTAGTAGTTTGTTTATACTGTCAGATCGTCGTTTGTTTCTGTTCATTTTTATAACTTTAAACCTAACCTGTATTGTTGCTTTATAAAGAGCAAAGGGTCAATCCCTGGTGTACTCAAAGTAGGTGTACAAAATCCCGAAACTCAAACACACCTCGAAAAATTCTTATAAAATAATTTTAAAAACTATTTCGACGTTTCTTCGTAAATATTTATTTTTTTTTTGTTGAATTTTTTACAATTTTTATTTGACACAGAAAACTAAGGTTAAAAATACTCGTCAAAAACAACAATAGTAGTGCGCATGTGCAAGTTTATCTCAGATGCGCTAGGCACATTTATCACAGTATCCCGCAACGGCTTTGGAGGTCTTTCCTTGTCTATGGATAAAATACACAAACCTACATTACATTCGGAGCATATCGAGGGCTTTAGTGTTGACCATATATACGATACGTATCGTAGGGGCGTATAGGGGCGTACGCCCCTATGTTATGATGCCCTCAATATGGTTTGGTGGCCTCTTATGGAACCATCTGCTTCATTTTCGCATGCCATAAAGTAGCATGCGCAATAAGTGGTCTAACACAGTACTACATCGACTTTTTCCTTATATCCTGAACTATCACTAACGGTGAAAATCATGCAAGCCTAAAAGGAGGTGGTCCATATAGGGACCACCAACACTTAAAGGATTAAATACGCGTTAGACAAAACGTTTATCTAACGTTAAATTTCTACTAGGGTACTTATGCATAATTATACTTTATTTTAGGTATAATTAGACATAATTATGCATGATCATACAAAAACATTGTCATGCATGGCCAAGTATGGTGCGCTTTCGCTAAAATTTAAAATGAATGAATCTCGGAATGAATGATACATAATTATGCATATACCCATACATAATTATGAAAGATCATACCGGGTTAAAATTCATACATGGACGAAATCTAGACATGATCATACATACCTGATTATGCATAATTTTACGTAAAATTAGACATGTATAATCATACAAAAACTTTTTTTCCCGGGTAAGTACAGCTCAGTTTCTATATTTCAAAATGTAAATTTTTTAATGCTTTTAAATTTATCCGATATACCGTTAAAAAAATTTCTATTTGGTGCGGTCCAAAAGTCACCCCCCTTTTAACTTTAGAAAGAGTTAAGATATCGACTTAAAATTTTAAACACGTAAATGGGGTCTTGTGTCATTTAAAAATGTTTATAAAATTCTTTATTGGACCAAACATTTATTTATTTATTTTTTATTATACATTTGTTTCAGGGGTTAAAATAGGATTGGAAATTAAAGTTTTCGTTAAAATTTTTGAAAAATTATTATTTTCATGAATTAATGTAATGTAAAAAATTACAAAAAGAATCTTAAAAAATCGCATTGTTTAGCAAAAAAAAAAATCAAAAAAACAAAACGTTAAAAAAATGCTTAAAAAATAAATATACAGTCGAATACAGAATTTTATATGCTTTAAAGTTATGTATCACACGACCCGCATTTCCATTAAAATTTACCCCTGCGTAGAGAGCCTAAATGTAGCGTTCTTTTGACAGAAAACGTTACAATAAGGCACTCTACCTCTACCTACATTTTAAAAGCTAAAATTATCAAACATATGCTTAAGTTGTCTTATTTACGTGTTTTAACACGTAAACTCCATCACTGAAAAAAGCAGTTTTTCTTTCAGTGCGAAGTAAGTCTCCAGGAACCGGTAGCATCACATCATGACACGGTATCGGTCGCTGGGGACCGATAGACAAACTATCAACCATTGCCACCTAATTTTGTTTTTAAAACCAATGTTCTAAAACTATTGCAGCAATATTGTATTGTATATTGTAATGGTTTATTGTCGTTCTAGGACCTATTTTTATAGGTATTTTACACTATATTAGACAGTTATAACACAATAAATTTTGATGGATACTTTCCATATATTCGAAATCGGTCTCCGGGGACCGATATCGCAGTCAACGAGTTAATTTTAAAGTCGATATCTCAATTCATTTTAAAGTTATGACGGGTGGGAGTGACTTTTGGACCGCACTGTATAATAACTATTATAACTTACCTCTAATTATTTACAGTACGTATTTACAAAAAAAAAATTATCTTCTGTTTGTTGTTATGGCTGTTATACTTTTTTGGGATCTATAGACGCACAGTTCCATAAAACTAATTATCAGAATCAAAGCTTGGCCCAAAATTTCTTTGTTTGCGGGAGTTTTGGTATTGTAGACATATCTGAGATCTTCGTCTATTATTATGGGGCTACAGGGCAGGTCTAGGACGTTATTTTCTATGATCTGGGAGACTGGAATGATTGTTGATACTTTTTCATGGCCCATCAATATTTTGAACATTCTGAAATATAGTAAATTATTCAATGAGTGTATATTTGCTATTAATCAATGAGGGTGAATTTCGGGACACGAACCGATAGGCGAGTGGCCTAATCACCCGAATGATTAATAGCTAATATACACTTGTAGAATACTATACTTTATCCACGGCTGTTAAACGGTTTATTTTTAGAGACCCGTGATTAATAGGCCTATTAATCACGGCCGTGGATAAAAATATTATTTTATTTTTTTATATTTAGTTGAAAATATATTACGTTTCCCTAAAAACGTGTTGCGCTAACAAAACCAAAAACAACATTAAATGAAAAAAATATAAAAAATATTGCTTTTTTTAATTTTCTCGAATTGTCACGCTAAAGTCTTTAAATTTAGAAGGAAATTTTTTTCTTTTGTATAAATCGGATTGAGGTAAGGGAGTCAAAACTAGGTACACTATTTTTTTTCAAAAAAATTTGGTTTTTGATAAAAATGAATTTTTCTTGTTATTTTTTTTTTTGAAAAATTTATTTTTTACAATTTAAAAAAAAAAAAAAAAAAATGTTGTTTTTATACAGCTGTTAAATATTGTAATTATTACCATCTACTTTTAAAACAAAAAATATCAAAAAAAATCGGGACTGGTACCGGAACTTGCACACCCTAGCGCCGATTTTATTATCTTACCTAGCTGGAATTTTGGACCTAATGTAGTAAACCTGTTTTTTCAGGATAGTTTGTGAACCAACGTCAAAGTCAATCCTATTTAAGGATATTTGGCTGTTTTGTTGATAAAAATAAATTATTTTTGTATTTTTTTTTTTTTTTGAAAAATTTATTTTTAACAATTTTTTATTTTTCGAAATAAAAAAAATTGTCGTTTTTATACACCTGTTATAGTTTTAAGTATTAAAGGCAGTAAGTGCATTTTACCGGTTGAGGATTATTTTCGACTTCGTCTCAATCTCCAATACTATCCGAAACCGGTAAAGCACTTATTGGCTGTGATGCTTATTACGTTTTTTTTGCACGATTTAACAAAAAAAAAACAATAATAAAATTTACAAAAGATAAATTAAAACGTAAAATTTATTTTCTTGTAAAAATCAAATCAGTACCTTTAATAAAATTCAACCCTAACAAAAGGTTGATACGGTATAATAATAATAATAATGCTAAATTGTTAATTTAGTTTGCCGTTTGTTCTGTGGTCTTAGTAAAATAAACATTTTTTGTAGAAAATGCATCAAGACAACGATTTTGAGCTGCAAGATGCGTGAATTATTGGATGTTTTGCAATTATACCGGAAAAGTCCAAGGATCGGTATGAAAATACAAATACAAATACAAAGTTTTCAAACATGCAATGGTGCAGTGAAAAAAATATGCGAAAACGTCATAGAAAATTACTGTTGGCTTAATAAATTATTATTTCATTTGAAGAAGAAACATAAATCGTCCGATAACGATTAACCAAACCAAAGTAATTTACTTACTGATCAGCAATTTGTAAACATATCCTACTGATGTTATAATTAACATGTCAAACTGCCCGATCGTGTAATAGTTATTTATATACCAAGGGTTAGTCCTGGCTGTTTTAGTCCCGCTGCATTAGTGTTTCATGAGCGAGCGTAGCGAGCGAGGGAAACAGAAATGCAAGGGACTAAAACAGCCAAGTTTAGTCCTGAGGTATATACACTATTTTTTGCAGGACCAAACATAATTTAGGTAAGTAGATAAAATTAAAATTAAAAACCACGCGTCTAAAATCGGTTGTTTTATTTTCGTAATTTAATCAAGATGCCTGTAAATTGCGGAAAGTCAGTTTCATGGCTATCGCGATTTCAATTGTTTTTTAATATGGTTGACACAAACGTCAAAAAAATGGACGAAGATGATAAATTTTAAGTTATGTATAAATTGTTATAACAATGTTATTTTTAAAGGTTTTCTTTGTTAAAATCAAATAAATTGGTTTGAATCGCTAATTTATTACAAAACACCACCAAACCTAATTTTTGAACCAGCAAAGCAAATAGTAAGTATAATATTTTAATATTATCAAGGTTGCCGTGATTTTTATTCCCTAGAGAGAAAAACGGCAAGTTTAGTCCCGAAAATGAAAGCGTAAAATTAGGTTTTAGTCTTGGTCGTGCAAAAAATTATTTTAATTATTATCATCTACTTTTGAAACAAAAAATATGAAAAAAAAAATCGGGACTGGTATTGCATGCCCTAGCGTCGATTTTATTATCTTACCTAGCTGGAATTTTGGACCTAATGTAGTAAACCTGGTTTTCCAGGATAGTTTGTGAACCAACTTCAGAGTCAAGCCTATTTAAGGACATGTTGTGTTTTTGACTAGTGTTCAAAAGTGCCAGCAACATTGAGGAGAGCTCCAGCTGATGTGTGTAGGAAGTTATAGTGGCAGTTTGGGTCTGTCCCTGAGGACTCATCGTTTGATTTCCTTCAAATACATAGACATCTCCTACTGGAATTTTTGAAAGTGAATCTAAGGCCTTAAATAAAACAATGTATTATAAATAATAAAGAAATTGCACTGCTCTACTACAGAATTTTCACAATCAATGAGAAAATCCCTACTAAAATGTCATATAGCTGCTATTTCACGCTTTTTTTGCGATCATCAGTGAGCATATATTCGCACCGACTGTAGGAAATTTAAAAATATTTATAGATTTAAATAGTTTGCCGTCTATTATAATAATAATTATAATAATAATTATAGAAATAATTATAAAAAGGCACTAAACTTTATTTTAATTTATAATATTATCTTCCGTGTCGGTACTAGGTGCTGGCTTCGAGACAATTTTTTTGTCCGCCTGTGTATCTAGATATAGATAAGTCTTATTGGATTACAGGTCTTTCAACATCTAATGTAGTACTTTTGTGCAAATATTAGATGCGCCACCAATTTGTACGCTCTTGATACAGATATATTTATTTTGCATACTGATGATCGCAAAAAAAAGCGTGAAATAGCAGTTATATGACAGTTTGGTAGGGATTTTCTTATTGATTGTGAAAATTCTGTAGTAGAGCAGTGCAATTTCTTTATAGATTTAAATAGTTTGCCGTCTAAACGTTTTATTTAAAAAAAAGATTTTTTTTTTAATTTTACTTTTTACTCTTGAGAGTCGGCCCCGCCCTTGGCACACAGAGCCGGATTGACAGTGCAGTGTGCCCTGGACCGCATAATTTCTGGGGGCCTCCTATTATCAACTTTTAAACCTATTATAGTTGTTACTAAAAAAATAAAGTATTTTAATTTTTTTTATAAAAAACAAAGAATTTAGTTGCCAGATACCTGAACTGAAAGTTGCTAGAAAGTTATAACGGTATACCGTGGTCGTTACTTTAAAAAATATTAAACAAATAATGATCAATTAATATTTCATTAAAAAGCTGTATTCAGGGCCAAACTGAGCCAGCTAGGACCCTCATATTCCAAAAAAATATATATATACTTTTTTATCCAGAGACGTACACAGGCGAAATAAGCTGATTTCGCGGATTAAATTAAAAACTAAAAATTTTCGGTTTCCCGAAATTACCTGTTTTATTGGATAACTAAGGTATTATTAAGTTTAACAATCTTAAATAAAAAAAAAACTAAAGGAAGCCCCAGCGCCGCAGGTGAAATTTTTTAAGAATATAAAGGTCTGTGGTCCATTTGAAAAAGGCCCTGCTCGTTTTGGTGCCCTTATCGTTCTGGGGGGATTATAAATAAATAAAATATAAACTATTTATAACTATAATTAAGAAAAAAAAAAGGTAAAAAGCCTAGCGCCAAAAGCGAAAATTTTTACAACTTTGATTTTATGTTTTAATTTTAAAAAGTATTACATTTTAAAATTTTAAAAAAATATATAATAAAGCTCTACCATCGCGGCGAAATTTTTTGCAAATTTCACGCTTGTATTTTACACTCGAATGAAAAAAAACAAAAAATCCTAGCGCCTCAGGCGAAAATTTTTAAAAACCAAATAAAAAAAACTAAAATAAGGCTCAACGCCGCAGGCGAAATTTTTTACGAATTTGAAGGTCTGAGATCCATTTGGAATAGACCCAGCACGAATAAAATAAAAAAAAACGCAAAAATCCTAGCGCCTCAGGCGAAAATTTTTAAAAACTAAATTAAAAAAAAAAACAAAAATAAGGCTCAACGCCGTAGGCGAAAATTTTGAACGAATTTGAAGGTCTGTGATCCATTTGGAAAATACCCTGCCCTTATAACACGAATAAAATTTAAAAAAAGTAAAAGTCTAGCGCCGTAGGCGAATTTTTTTACAATTTTGATTTTAAAACTTGATAAAAATATAAGAAAGCTCTTACACCGCATGCGAATTTTTTTGCAGATTTCACGCTTGAATTTTACATTTGAATAAAAAAAACAAAAAATCCTAGCGCATCAGGCGAAAACTTTTAGAAAGACTATTTTAGGTGGACAGTGTATAAAGGAAAAATTTTCTGGAAAAGTGCCACTTTTGCCCGCTAATTAGTGAGGAACACAGAACTTTTCATGAAGAATTTATTTGTGGACTTTATGATAAAATAGTTTCCCAACTGGTAAATCAAGGGGTCTCAGGGCCCCCTTTTCGATGCATTATAATGCCTAATTATTTTAGCTGCGCATTTATTAAACGTATTTTTTTTGCTGTTTCAAAGCAATATCACCAAATGGGACAAAAATTCCCTGTGACCCCCTTGTATATTTAGTTGGCGTTTCTTGTATGACGCTTTTCTATAGTTGGGGGCCTATAAATGGTATGCTTTGTTTTAGATTTTGTGCACAAGAATGGTTAAAATGGGCCCCTTGAAGGTACTATTTCCAAGTAAAAAAATAACAAATGCTATTTTGGGTACATTGGAAGGCTTGGTCTCCATAATTTCTTTAAAGGTATTTTCTGAGCATCTATGATCATGATGATTTTATGCATTATTACTATTTTTTATATATTTAAATAAGATGAAAACAATTTTTCTCTTTTTTTTTTAATTTTTGATTACATGTTAAATTTTTTATATTTTTTTATGAGATTTTTTCGTTTTTCGAAAAAAAAAAATGTTTTTTGGCAAAACTTGTTTTTTTGGAGCTTACACTATGAGCTTTTTATGTCTTAGTCTATTATACTTACTAAATTAAATGTGTCAACAGGTAATAACTTATTTGGCAGTGCACTGAAATTTTCATAGTTCCAGTTAATAAGGCTGTTGTCCTCTCTATTTATTTTTGCCCAACTTATTCCAGTAGGACCCAAGTGTATTCCTACAGCAGATTTAATTGTCTAAAAAGAAAGTTTTTTTTTAATTAATACCTTGTTACACATATCAATTTTAGCTATTTTTGACACCCAATATGTTGCCCCTGCAAAAAAATATGTATGTATGTACACCATAAGTCAATTTCTAAACAAGATATCAACAAGTTGTTTTATAGATATTATTTATAATACACATAAGAAGGGATAATTAGATTTTGGGGGTAATTGGTAAGGGGTAAGTTCTTTAAAACGCGGTAAAACTACTATTTTGCTTTTACAAAGTTACACAGAATTTTATGCGGATCATAAAATATACAGTATAAGCTCAATAATGTGAACAATGCATATATGTGAACTATTTGGTTTTGAGAACACAGAATATTTTCTATTGACTTCTCTGTAATGTGAACATCAAAAAAGATCGTTAACGTGAGTTCACGTTAACGGGAGTTTACGATTTCACATTACAATAGAAAAAATTCTGTGTTCACAAAAACGAATAGTTAACATATACGCATGTTCACATTATTGAGCTTATTCTGTACTTATAAACATACTGTGGCATATTTTAAGTCTATATGCAATTGTAGGTACAAAAATTATAAAAAAATATATTTTTTTAGTGTAGGCCCCAACATTTTGCAACCAAACTGAAATAATTTTTTTTTTGAAAAGGTGGCTACTAGCTAGCTTTTTATCTAATTTGATTAAGGTAATGTTCAAGTATACATAATAGGCATTTAGTGAATGAATTTTTCTTAAAGCTAAATTCCTTCACTCTAAATGCCTATTCTTTGCTTTGGAAGGCTTCTGGCTACTCCCTCTATTGGGGGGTAGCCAAAATATGAAATATCTACAGCCTATAATAAAGCAAGAACCAAGGTATGAAGTATATGACTTTTTATTTTGCTTTTGAACTACTTGAACGTTCCACAACTTGCGGACCACAAGTACACAGCACTATTTTACCCTAAGGCCTTTAATTTAATTTTATTTTAATATATCTTACTTCTAACACATTTGTTCCAACAGGTGGTATAACAATTTGTTTAATTCTTTTACTGTTATTGTTACTCGGTTTAGCTTTTACAGCTGAGGTTTTTTCTGTTATTATACTTTCACATAATCTTTCCAGTACTTTTTCACCCAAACCCTCAACTTCAAGAACTTCATTTAGGCTTTTAAAAGGTCCTTTTTTGGTTTTCCAATTTTCTAAGCTCTTTACTCGAGATTGGGTTATACTAAACCTAAAAAATAGGTATTTACCTAATGTACAATAACAACAAAACGAAAACATTTTACCTTAATAATTGCTCTGTATTTGATGTATTTAAAGTGTTTAGTATTTTAATCTGGTCTTCGTTTGAAAAATTCCCCTTGAATTCAAAACCTGCGTTTGCTTTTTCAAGTTTGGTTACTGAAGAAAAATTGACCTATAAAAGGGTAAATTAATCCAAGTAATAGAGATAATAATCTGTAATTTTTACCTTACATAACACGTTAAAACCAATTCGTTTTAAACTATTTTGAAATAAGAACATTTTTAGTTACGACAAATTTTTAGGTTAGGTTCTTAAAATTTGTAACGGTGCACCATCTAGGGGCGGATCTTCTAACTCATTTTAATATTGAAAGGCAACGTCATCTTGTCAACGAAAGTGATCACTTTGCATGCTACTTTAAAAAGTATAAGTCACTTCTCAAAACTCCCGCTAGATGGCGATACAATATTAATTTTTAGAGTTGCTCCATTAAGCGGCGATTCTAAAGTATAGTTCTCCGCATGGAAGTCTCCGATGCAAGGGGGAGGAATCATTCGCGCTCCCTCCTTTCCGTCAAGAGCGTCATAAGGCGTGCGTGCCTGCAACGGTCCTCCCACTTGCACACACATTCCAAACATATTTCCCGTAGCCACAGATCCGTGCTTCAAACTATAATTCTATGATTTGCTTAGGGTCTATCTAAAATACTGAACACAATATTCAGCTGAACGTTCAGCTCATGCGCATATCAGTCCCGCAAATCACGGGTGCGTTCCAAAACAACGTATACGGCGGATTTAAAACAATAATTTAAAACCAAACTTAAAAAGAGTTATTTTTGGTCAATCACAAGTAAATATAGGTTAAGCTTGGCTAGTTTAACATACGGGGTATAATAATTTTACTAAACAATAAAGATGTTGAGTGTCTGAAAAAAATAATTTATTTTATTTTAAATGTTCTTTATATTTGAACTTTAACCCCCTACAGACAAAGTGTATTTTTTCAATATATTTTTATTTCAGCTCTCCGCGATAATATACGGGGTGTATACATTAAACTGAACGATAAAAAAACAACCTGAACGCCTGAAAAAAATAGTAAAATTTTGTCTATCGCCACAAAACTTAAAATCTTATTTGGTTTTACCATTTTCTACAATATATTTTTATTTCAGCTCACCGTGATAATATACGGGGTGTATACATTAAACTGAATGATAAAAAAACCACCTGAACGCCTGAAAAAAATAGTAAAATTTTGTTTATGGCTACAAAACTTAAAATCTTATTTGCTTTTAACATTTTCTACAATATATTTTTATTTCAGCTCTCCGCGATAATATACGGGGTGTATACATTAAACTGAACGATAAAAAAACAACCTGAACGCCTAAAAAAAATAGTAAAATTTTGTGTATCGCTACAAAACTTAAAATCTTATTTGGTTTTACCATTTTCTACAATATATTTTTATTTCAGCTCATCGTGATAATATACGGGGTGTATACATTAAACTGAACGATAAAAAAACCACCTGAACGCCTGAAAAAAATTGTAAAATTTTGTGTATCGCTACAAAACTTAAAATCTTATTTGGTTTTACCATTTTCTACAATATATTTTTATTTCAGCTCTCCGCGATAATATACGGGGTGTATACATTAAACTGAACGATAAAAAAACCACCTGAACGCCTGAAAAAAATAGTAAAATTTTGTTTATCGCTACAAAACTTAAAATCTTATTAGGTTTTACCATTTTCTACAATATATTTTTATTTCCGCTCTCCGCGATAATATACGGGGTGTATACATTAAACTGAACGATAAAAAAACAACCTGAACGCCTGAAAAAAATAGTAAAATTTTGTTTATCGCTACAAAACTTAAAATCTTATTTGGTTTTACCATTTTCTACAATATATTTTTATTTTAGCTCTCCGCGATAATATACGGGGCGTATACATTAAACTGAACGATAAAAAAACAACCTGAACGCCTAAAAAAAATAGTAAAATTTTGTTTATTGCTACAAAACTTAAAATCTTATTTGCTTCTAACATTTTCTACAATATATTTTTATTTCAGCTCTCCGCGATATTATACGGGGTGTATACATTAAACTGAACGATAAAAAAACAACCTGAACGCCTGAAAAAAATAGTAAAATTTTGTCTATCGCCACAAAACTTAAAATCTTATTTGGTTTTACCATTTTCTACAATATATTTTTATTTCAGCTCATCGTGATAATATACGGGGTGTATACATTAAACTGAATGATAAAAAAACCACCTGAACGCCTGAAAAAAATAGTAAAATTTTGTTTATCGCTACAAAACTTAAAATCTTATTTGGTTTTACCATTTTCTACAATATATTTTTATTTCAGCTCTCCGCGATAATATACGGGGTGTATACATTAAACTGAACGATAAAAAAACAACCTGAACGCCTGCAAAAAAATAGTAAAATTTTGTTTATCGCTACAAAACTTAAAATCTTATTTGCTTTTAACATTTTCTACAATATATTTTTATTTCAGCTCTCCGCGATAATATACGGGGTGTATACATTAAACTGAACGATAAAAAAACAACCTGAACGCCTAATAAAAATAGAAAATTTTGTGTATCGCTACAAAACTTAAAATCTTATTTGGTTTTACCATTTTCTACAATATATTTTTATTTCAGCTCTCCGCGATAATATACGGGGTGTATACATTAAACTGAACGTTAAAAAACAACCTGAACGCTTGAAAAAAATAGTAAAATTTTGTCTATCGCCACAAAAGTTAAAATCTTATTTGGTTTTACCATTTTCTACAATATATTTTTATTTCAGCTCATCGTGATAATATACGGGCTGTATACATTAAACTGAACGATAAAAAACAACCTGAACGCCTGAAAAAAATAGTAACATCTTGTCTATCGCCACAAAACTTAAAATCTCATTTAGTTTTATCATTTTCTACTATATATTTTTAATTCAGCTCTCCGCGATAATATACGGGGTGTATACATTAAACTGAACGAGAAAAAACATCCTGAATGCCTGAAAAAAAAATAGTAAAATTTTGTCTATCACATCAAAACTTAAAATCTTATTTGATTTTAACATTTTCTACAATATATTTTTATTTCAGCTCTCCGGGATAATATACGGGGTGTATACATTAAACTAAAAGATAAAAAAAAACAACCTGAACGCCTAAAAAAATTAGTAAAATTTTGTTTATCGCTACAAAACATAAAATGTTATTTGGTTTGGACTTTATTTAAGTTTTGTAGCGATAGACAAGATTTTACTATTTTTTTCAGGCGTTCAGGTTGTTTTTTATCGTTCAGTTTAATGTATACACCCCGTATATTGTCGCGGAGAGCTGAAATAAAAATATATTGTAGAAAATGATAAAACCAAATAAGATTTTAAGTTTTGTAGCGATACACAAAATTTTCTATTTTTTTTAGGCGTTCAGGTTGTTTTTTTATCTTTTAATTTAATGTATACACATAAGATTTTAAGTTTTGTGACGATAGACAAAATTTTAATATTCTTTTCAGGCGTTCAGGATGTTTTTTTATCGTTCAGCTTAATGTATACACCCCGTATATTATCGCGGAGAGCTAATATAAAACTATATTGTGGAAAATGATAAAACCAAATAAGATTTTAAGTTTTGTGGCGATAGACAAAATTTTACTATTCTTTTCAGGCGTTCAGCTTAATGTATACACCCCGTATATTATCGCGGAGAGCTAATATAAAAATATATTGTGGAAAATGATAAAACCAACTAAGATTTTAAGTTTTGTGGTGATAGACAAAATTTTACTATTCTTTTCAGGCGTTCAGGTTGTTTTTTTTTATCGTTTAGTTTAATGTATACACCCCGTATATTGTCGCGGAGAGCTGAAATAAAAATATATTGTAGAAAATGATAAAACCAAATAAGATTTTAAGTTTTGTGGCGATAGACAAAATTTTAATATTCTTTTCAGGCGTTCAGGATGTTTTTTTATCGTTCAGCTTAGTGTATACACCCCGTATATTATCGCGGAGAGCTGAATTAAAAATATATAGTAGAAAATGATAAAACTAAATGAGATTTTAAGTTTTGTGGCGATAGACAAGATGTTACTATTTTTTTCAGGCGTTCAGGTTGTTTTTTATATTATCGCGGAGAGCTAATATAAAAATATATTGTGGAAAATGATAAAACCAAATAAGATTTTAAGTTTTGTGGCGATAGACAAAATTTTACTATTCTTTTCAGGCGTTCCGGTTGTTTTTTTATCGTTCAGCTTAATGTATACACCCCGTATATTATCGCGGAGAGCTAATATAAAAATATATTGTGGAAAATGATAAAACCAAATAAGATTTTAAGTTTTGTAACGATAAACAAAATTTTACTATTTTTTTCAGGCGTTCAGGTTGTTTTTTTATCGTTCAGCTTAATGTATACACCCCGTATATTATCGCGGAGAGCTAATATAAAAATATATTGTGGAAAATGATAAAACCAAATAAGATTTTAAGTTTTGTGGCGATAGACAAAATTTTACTATTCTTTTCAGGCGTTCAGGTTATTTTTTTATCGTTCAGCTTAATGTATACACCCCGTATATTATCGCGGAGAGCTGAAATAAACATATATTGTAGAAAATGGTAAAACCGAATAAGATTTTAAGTTTTTTAGCGATACACAAAATTTTACTATTTTTTTCAGGCGTTCAGTTTGTTTTTTTATCGTTCAGTTTAATGTATACACCCCGTATATTATCGCGGAGAGCTGAAATAAAAATATATTGTAGAAAATGGTAAAACCAAATAAGATTTTAAGTTTTGTAGCGATAAACAAATTTTTACTATTTTTTTCAGGCGTTCAGTTTGTTTTTTTATCGTTCAGTTTAATGTATACACCCCGTATATTATCGCGGAGAGCTGAAATAAAAATATATTGTAGAAAATGGTAAAACCAAATAAGATTTTAAGTTTTGTAGCGATAAACAAAATTTTACTATTTTTTTCAGGCGTTCAGGTTGTTTTTTTATCGTTCAGTTTAATGTATATTATCGCGGAGAGCTGAAATAAAAATATATTGCAGAAAATGGTAAAACCAAATAAGATTTTAAGTTTTGTAGCGATAACCAAAATTTTACTATTTTTTTCAGGCGTTCAGGTTGTTTTTTTATCGTTCAGTTTAATGTATACACCCCGTATATTATCGCGGAGAGCTGAAATAAAAATATATTGTAGAAAATGGTAAAACCAAATAAGATTTTAAGTTTTGTAGCGATAAACAAAATTTTACTATTTTTTTCAGGCGTTCAGGTTGTTTTTTTATCGTTCAGTTTAATGTATACACCCCGTATATTATCGCGGAGAGCTGAAATAAAAATATATTGTAGAAAATGGTAAAACCAAATAAGATTTTAAGTTTTGTAGCGATAAACAAAATTTTACTATTTTTTTTCAGGCGTTCAGGTTGTTTTTTTATCGTTCAGTTTAATGTATAAACCCCGTATATTATCCCGGAGAGCTGAAATAAAAATATATTGTAGAAAATGGTAAAACCAAATAAGATTTTAAGTTTTGTAGCCATACACAAAATTTTACTATATTTTTCAGGCGTTCAGGTTGTTTTTTTATCGTTCAGCTTAATGTATACACCCCGTATATTATCGCGGAGAGCTAATATAAAAATATATTGTGGAAAATGATAAAACCAAATAAGATTTTAAGTTTTGTGGCGATAGACAAAATTTTACTATTTTTTCATGCATTCAGCTTGATTTTTTAGCGTTGAGTTAAATGAATACACCCTCTATATTATGGTGGAGAGCAGGAAAAAATACACTTTGTCTGTAGGGGGTTAAAGTTCAAATATAAAGAACATTTAAAATAAAATAAATTATTTTTTTCAGACACTCAACATCTTTATTGTTTAGTGAAATTATTATACCCCGTATGTTAAACTAGCCAAGCTTAACCTATATTTACTTGTGATTGACCAAAAATAACTCTTTTTAAGTTTGGTTTTAAATTATTGTTTTAAATCCGCGGTATACGTTGTTTTGGAACGCACCCGTGATTTGCGGGACTGATATGCGCATGCGCTGAACGTTCAGCTGAATATTGTGTTCAGTATTTTAGAACTTCCCATTTGCTTACAAGATTTCCAAACAGATTTCTATTTGTGGGTATTTAGAAGAGGCCAAGAAACCTGAAATTGGGCACTATTGTATATTCTACCCTGCTTAACATGACAAAAAAATATTTCAACCCTCCATCCCCACTCCTAAGGGTAGTTTTTACCATATATTTTGATTTTTTCTACTGACTGGGTATTTAGAAGGATCCGAGGAGTTTGAAATTGGGCAAAATTATATATTCCACCCTGCTTTACTAAAAAAAAAATTGAATCTCCATCCCCACTCCTCACGGTTCACCTGGGCGATTTTAAATAAAAATTTCGTGGACCCCTACATTTTTTGGACTAAAACATACCTGATGACATAAGAAATCAATTCCCATTTGAAAGAAAATCGTAAAAGTTACACTTTTTTAGACAGATAAAAAACGTTTTTTTGAGTTATAGAGTGTGTCAAAAAAGTCGCGATTTTCAAAATAAAAAACGCTCTCTGGCTTAAAAGTTGCCCCTTAGAAAAAAATAGTGGCCACTAAGAAATGAGCCAAATCGATTAATGTTTAGAGGTAGCTCAATGCACTCAAACTTAAAAAAAAATCGTTACCTGTTTTTCGGATAAAAACTGATACCGATAAAAATTGAGGAAATCTTGGAGGATTTCTTTGGTAATATAACAATACTAAATGTAAGAACTAAAAAAATTATATCCCCCCTCCCCTTAAGCTAGAACATGAAAAAATCGGCAATTATTTGAAAATTTCGCGAAAATTTTATTTTTGCAAGTTTTTAAAAGTGCATAAAAAATAGTTTTAAATAAAAAATCTGCAAAATTATATATTAGTATATAAGCATATATACATGTTAACCTACACGACTATACAGAAGACATAATTCTTTTCCGCAAGTTGAGTAAAAAAAAATTAATTTCGATTCGAAACCGGGTGGATTTTCTGTTTTTTGCCTAAAACTTTTTTCGGTGTACTTTTTTTATTTTTTCTGGTTGGAATATAGTTTTTTATGTAAAAATACACAAAAAAGTTTCTATGGTTTAACATCGCAGGTTTAACCGTTTTAAAGATAAAGATTTAAAGGTAAATTTTTACGCATGAAGAACCAAAAATAAAAATAATAAAAAAATATAAAGCCAAAAACAAATATTTTAGTAATGGGTGGTTATTTAACATTAAAAACATAGAAAAAATTTATGTGCATCTTGGTCAAAAAATCATTCCTAAGGAATTTATGCCCTATTTAAAAAAAATCGCTAAATCTTCAAATAATTAGCGTTTTTTTTATGTTCTAACTTAAGGGGAGGGGGAATATAATTTTTTTAGTTTCTCACAATTAGTATTGTTTCTAAATATTATCAAAGAAACCCTCCAAAATTTCCTTAATTTTATATACAATCAAACAATTTTTATCCGAAAAACAGGTACCGATATTTTTCAAAGTTTGAGTGCTTTGAGCTGCCTCTAAACATTTATCGATTTGGCTCATTTTTGAGTGACCACCGTTTTTTACTAAGGAGCAACTTTTGAGCTAGAGAGCGTTTTCGATTTCGAAAATCGGAATTTTTTGACACACCCTATTACTCAAAAAAACGTTTTTTTTTATCTTTCTAAAAAAGTGTATCTTTAACGATTTTCTTTCAAATGGAAATTGATTTCTTATGTCATCAGGTATGTTTTAGCCCAAAAAATGTAGGGGTTCACGAAATTTTTATTTAAAATCGCCCAGGGGAACCGTGTCCTAAGGGTAGTTTTTACCATATTTTTGTTTTTTTTTGCTGACTGGGTATTTAGAAAAATCGGAGAAACTTGAAAATGGACACAATTATATATTTCACCATGCTTCAGTTGAAAAAAAAAATATATTTCAACCCCCCATCCCCACTTCTAAGGGTAGTTTTTACCATATTTGTTGTTTTTTTCCACTGACAGGGTATTTAGAAGAATACAAGAAACTTTAAATTAAGCCAAATAATAAAACTGACCACGCTTTAAAAAATATTTTAACCCCCATCTCGACTCCTAGGGGTAGTTTATACGATTTGTTTTGTTTTTTTCTACTGACTGGGAATTTAGAAGAATCCGAGGAACCTAAAATTTGGCACAATTATATGTTCTACCCTGATTTAATATTTCAAACCCCCACCTTAACTCCTAAGGGTAGTTTTTGCCATATATTTAGATTTTTTCTACTGATTGGGTATTTAGAAGAATTAGAGGAACCTTAAATCGGGCATAATTATATATTTCACCTTGGTTTACCTGAAAAAAAAAAACTTCAACCCCCAACTCCACTTCTAAGGGAACGTTCAAGTATTACGGGGGAGAGGGGTCATTTTGGAGTGTTACGTCCATGTTAATAGTATAGGAAAATAGCGTTACAGGGGGGGGTCCAAAATGATCAAATTTTGCGTTACGTAATACTTGGACGTTCCCTAAGGGTAGTTTTTACCATATTTTTGATTTTTTTCTACTGACTGGGCATTTAGAAGAAGCGAAGAAAATTGAAAATGGGCACAATTATATATTCCACCCTGATTGAAAAAAAAAAATATTTTTACCCCCCATCCCCACTCCTAATGGTAGTTTTTACCATTATTTTTCTACTAATTGGGTATTTAGAAGAATCTGAGAAACTTGAACACAATTATATATTCCACCCTGCTTTACTTAAAAAAAATATTTTAACCCCTCATCACCACTCCTAAGGATAGTTTTTTGTTTATTTTCTACTGACTGCCAAAGCAACAAAATAGGTTTGGACTTAGACAAAAAGGCTAATTATAATTATCAATTGATATTAGACTTTTTGTCTACTTTTTTACGTTTTTTGTTGCTTGGGTGGGTATTTAGAAGAATCGGAGAAACTTGAAAATGGTCAAAATTATATATTCCACCCTGCTTCACTTAAAAAAAAATCAACCCCCCATCCCCACTCCTAAGGGTAGTAAACGGAAAAAAATATTTTAACATTTTTGATTTTTGTTTTTTTTTCTTTAATTTTTTTTTGTAGAATTGATCCTTATAATAAAAGTAATTTTTCCTGAAAAAATTACGTTAATCTGAATTTTCTTTCAGCTTTATTTGTTTTTTTTTTTAAGTTTAACCCCCCATAACTTTTTTGTTTTTAGGGGGGTTACTTTCAAAAACAATAGAGATCTTACCCCGTAGAACTTAATTTTTCCTGAAAATTTCAAGTGGATCGGATTAGTCGTTCTTGAGTTATCGTGTTCACAAAAATCGTGACATCAGACGGACAGACAGACGGACGGACATTTAAAAAAAAATTGGTTATTTTTTTCATGAAACAAATTAATGTCCAAGAATTCTCCCATTAGATTAGACAGGGACAAAAGTTCTACCCAAAAAGGATAGAAGACATACATACACTCCCACTTCCACCCAACCAAACAAATTCTGTATTTGTTCTTTGTTGAACAAATACAATATTTACTTGGCCGGGCGAAAAGTGCATTATTAAAGAAATTACTGGCGCCATCTAAATTTTAGTAGAATTATCTTATTCTACAGATTCACATTAGCTATGTTCGTACGTGCAGCTCACTGCTACATTTTCCGGCCAACCAAATAAATACTGTATTTGTTGTATGAAAAACAAATACAGTATTTATTTGGTTGGCTGGAAAGTGTAGCACAAATGAGATAGAGATAGGGTAGACGTCTTTTGTTTCATAATTCTAGTTGTAGAGAGCTCCATTCGAAACTACCGTATAATATTATTCAAGCGAAGGCGCTGTGAATAATATAATAATCAGGGAAGTTCCGAAGATAACATATTGGGGGCAGCATAGGTGCCGACTCCGAGGGGGCCGGGCTCCCTTGGAATATTATCTATACTTTTAAATATTATAAAAGCTTCACAATTTTTAAATAAATTTTTGGTCTTTTTTTATTAAATAAAAATTTATAACTTTTATATAATTTTTTTACTCCCTGGGATTTTGAAAAGTCGGCGCCTATGAAGGGCAGACACACATTTTGTCAACTCGTCTACAAAATTTGTCAACTGACTAAAAAAAAATCATAATTTGCCAACTCGTCTAAAATTTCCTCGGAATTTTCCAACTCCAACAGTTTTTTTTCTTCCTCCCATAAAACTAATGACAGTAATTACATAATCTTTAAAATCCGAATTTTCTTTCAGTTTTTTACGATTTTTTTAAAAGTTAAACCGGGTAGAATACACTTTATTTTTAAAGATATCAAGGTTTTTTGCAAAAACAAAAACTATGTAAAAAATCGTCATAGATAAAAAAGGAAGAATTTCCACTAAATATGTTAATGATTTTCGAATACAGAGGCAAATATATACTTTATTTCTAACGATAACAGATTTCCATAACGTTTTTTTTTTTGCAAAAACAAAAAATTTATAAAAAATAGCCATGGAAAAAAAAAACGACGAATTTCCGCAAAAGATGGTTTGGACAAATTCAGGAGGGTGCAAATAGGCAGCATATTCTTTGTTTCTAAAGATAACATATTTCCATAAGGTTTGTTTGCAAAAAATAAAAAAGTATAAAAAATAGCCATGAAAAAATATAACAGATTTCCATAACATTTTTCTGCTAAAACAAAAAATATATAAAAAATCGCCATAGAAAAAAAAACGGTGCATTTCCGAAAAAACATGATTATTATTTTTGATCTCAGAAGGGTCAGTTATATAAGCTAGTATGTGATTTGTAACAGATTTCCTGCGAAAATTTGAGAAGGTAAGGACCTTTTTTTAGCTATCAAAATATTTGCTAGGGAATTTTAATTAGCTATCAAAATTTTTGCCAGGTGATTTTTTTTTTAGGAAAAATTCTGGAGGTCCGCAAATCTTTCCCTCACACCCCCTCACGAAAAAAGCTCGGAACGTCTCTGACTACTTCGCATGGCAATATTAGGAACACACCCTGATAACACACTTCATCCTAAGAAGGTTTTTTAATCGTTCCCTTGAAAAGATTCTTAGCATAATGCTGTAAACATGCTAAGCATGTTCTTAAAAGGTGCACTGCTGTAGTAGCATAAGTGCTTCTACTCTAAACATTCTTAGCATGATTAGTATATCTTGCTAAGGATATTCCCAAAACATTCTTAAAATATTCTAATGGGAATATTTTTAGAATAATGCTATAGTGCACATGCTAAGCACGATTAGAGTATTTTACTAAGAATATTCCCAAATACATATTCTTAAAATATTCTAATGGGAATTTTTTTAGAATAGTAATATGGCGTCTATATTATTTTAATTTTATTAGGTTAGAATTACAAATATTTTTAAAATTACTGTTAATAACATAAGTTTTACCCTTAAGTAGTAGAAATAGATGTATTTTTAGACATAAAGTGATTTTATATAGTTTTAAACAAAAAATTAAAATTATTATTTTTTGAAATGATAATTATTTGCTATTTTTTTTCTCTAAACATTGGATTTTTGTATGGCGCATGATTTTTATGTCTGGTAGAAAGTTTGCTTTCACAATAAAACTGCATATCGCATATGAATCTTACCTGATGGATGCTATATCTAAAGATTTTTATATACTTTAAATATTAGGTTTATCACAAAGACGTAAAAATTTTCGTCATGTCCAAATTTATAATATCACTCCATAAAAAGGATCGAGTATCATAAAATATATTTGAAAGAAAGAGAAAAACTACATTAATGTAGAAATCTGAAACGCCTACCTACTTGGTTTGCGCATGCGCAATATTCAATATTATTACTTAAATGCATCAAATAAGAATATTTTAAGAAGCATGCTAAGAATATTAGATATGCTTCTAAGAAGCATGCTGTCCTTCCGGCTATTTATTTTAAGAATCTTCTTAGAAGGCTATTGTGCTATCAGGGCAGATACTTAGACAACAATCTCAAAAAATTACCTTTTCGCTTCTTTATGAGTGAAACACAATATGGGCCAAGAAATTGCATATGTTTGCCAACCTTATTACTTTTTTGCCCTGCATTAATCGATTCTACCCAGTTTGCGACTGTCAGCACAAAGTTTTTATAGTGGAAGAGCACGAAACACTAACTGCGGTTTGTGTACGTCATTACCAACTGGATACAGATACATCATATTTACAGAAAACTTTTCGATATAACAGATATACTGGCAATGCCAACTATGACACAGAGGACGAACTAACAAGTTTAAGAGGGGTGGCAATATTAGGAACATGGCAATAATTGGCTCACCCACCTTATAATATGTATATCCAAAATTCAGCCAAATATGAGTGTAATCACAAACAAAAACTAACAAAACAAAAAAACAAGATGGCTGACCTGTACATGTACCTATATATTTCAAACGGGAGATCGTAGAAACATGAAATTTGGTATGTAGGTAATTGAGAATAATTAAAAATCGATAAAATAATAAAAATTAGATAAAGCCCTAATCAAAAAAATATATTTCTGTGGAAGAAAATTAAAAAAAAATCAAAGTTTCAAATTTAAGGGTTATTAACGCCTTTTTGAATACGCAATTTTATATTTTTTATTCTTATTGTCAAATTGAATTTAAGCAACCCAAAAAAGCACATTACCAATTTAAAGTAAAACTTTATTTTTAAATTTAACTATTATAGAAGCCATATTGGACCCGCCATGTTGAATTTTTAACTTTTGATGCCATATTCGGTTTTAGCCTTCTAAAATACCTCCCTGCACGAATTTTTATACCTGTAGCATAAACAGCTGAATTATTGCCATTTTTGGGTATCGCCCGGACCAAAGTGCAACGCCACCGTGGTCAATCCGCCACTGAAAGTGTAGGTAATTATCCACCTGTTCATTAAATGTGGCAAAAAGATATCTTTATCTTTTATATAAAAACACTTTTAATAATATTAATACTATCACCTACTAGTTAGTACTAAAGAAAACAAATTAGTTATCATTATAACCTACTTTACAATAATGTCCCGCAGAAGTTTCTACGTCTTATTTTTTATAATTTGCGCCGTGAAAACGGATTTAAAGCCCAATAGTCAAACTGTTGAATATTATGTAAGTTTGGTCCAATCGGAAATTGAAAAAGCCCTTCGATATGAATTGCCGAAGGATGCTTCCATGTATAAACCAAATAACGAGAGTGATGTTACAGGTAGGTTTTCTAAAAAAATTATTTTCTCCAAGGAAGGTCTTACGTTAAAGATTTTTTTTTTTGATTTTTTCGATAAATGGTTTTACGAAAAAAAAAAACTTTTTTCGATTTTTTTAAAATTTTTCTTAAAAAATATGTAATTTTTTTTATTTCTGTTAAGTATAGGGCGAAGTATTCTCATTCTAGCAGCACCATAGGCGCCGACTTTTCAAAATCCCCCAAATTATTTTGAAATACAAAAATATATAAAATATATGTGGGTTTTTGTATATAACAGGGGAATCTACGAAATCAGTCTGGGGGAGGGGGTAAATTTCAAAAAAATATACTCATTGACCGAAAATTTTAATTAATGTTAAAAGCTAAGTTTTCTTGTATTATTGTTTGTACAGGGTATACCTTATACTTATATAGTGGTAGCTCAATCATGATTATTCCCGTATTACAGGGCTTTTTAAAGATGTTTACAGCGTATCCAATACAGACAAAAATAAATTTAAAAATCTGGCCCAAAATTCAAAAAAATTACCAGATATGCCTGTCACCAGATATGACTGTCAACCATGCCAATACCAGTTAAAACCAAGTTCTAATTTTAAAACATTAATGCCCTATTGTACAAACCTGGCTCAAATCTAAACCTTGCCCAACTGTCATGATGGAAAAATAATTGTTTCTATGGTAAAGGAGCCACATATCTATACACTTATAGTTAGAGTTATAGATATGTGAAAGGAGTTAGAGTTATAGATATGTGAATATTGAGTTATAGATATGTGAAAGGAGCCTTGCTCAAAATTAAACCGTGTTTGTACTACCGGGCCTAAATATATAAATTTGTAACATTTTTTTGAAAATGTTTGCGGTCTTGCTTAAAAAATTAAATTTAAGTAACACATGGCATATACAATATCTTACACTTAATTTTTTTTAGGGCTGTATTTTTTAAATTTTAAAATATAGTAGAAATATGGGGTATTAAATCATAGAAAGGTATTATCTCCATGTCGCATCATGCGCGTCCGGACGCGTCAGGTAAACAAATTTAAATTTCTGTAAAAAATTCAGATTTCTTTTGTATATTATTAGGTTTAAAACAGTGAAATAAACCTAAACAATAGAAAACTACTAAAATATTGAAATTTTTCAATTTTTTTAAAAGGTGTTTTTTTTTTATTTTAGTTTTTTTAACAGCCTAATTTGAGGTTGGAAAAAAAAACTTTTTCGGTCAATTATGTAATTTTTTATACTGAATTTGAATCTGAATAAAAAACACCCCCATTCCATTTAAAATTTTTAAGTTACCCCCTCTCCCGCCACATTTTCAAACAAATATATTTAAATCATTTAGAGGACACTATAAGGTTTATAAATATTTAACATTTGACGCTTCATGATTTTTTTCCGTTTTTTTGGTATTTTTTACCTGTGTGCATCAAAAAGTTTTACAACCTTAAAGTAAAACAAATGTGGGAAATTGTACAAATTTAATGGTATATTTTATTTTAAAACAGTTAAAACTTTAGAAAAATTTAAGATTTTTTTTTAATACGAGTTTCAAATACCCAGTTATATAATTTGGAACTTTACAACAATATAACAAAATTTTACTGCCACAGGCGAACATTTTTATGAATTCGGAGATTTATTGTGAGTATAAACAATTTTCCAGGTGATGGGGGAGGGGACTCCCTCCCCCCACTGAGAGCACAAAAGCCTTCTAAGAATATAATTATATTGAATATTACGCATGCGCAGACAAAGTAGGTAGGCGTTTCAGATTTCTACATTAATGTAGTTTTTCTCTTTCTTTCAAATATATTTTATGATACTCGATCCTTTTTATGGAGTGATATCATAAACTTAAACATGGCGAAAATTTTTTACGTCTTTGTGATAAACCTAATAATTAACGTATATAAAAATCTTTAGATATATCTAGATAGATATATCTATATATAGCATCATCCATCAGGTAAGATTCATATGCGATATACAGTTTTACTGTGAAAGCAAACTTTCTACCAGACATAAAAATCATGCGCCACACAAAAAGTCCAATGTTTAGAAAAAAAAATTGCAAATAATTATCATTTCAAAAAATAATAATTTCATTTTTTTGTCTAAAACTATATAAAATCACTTTATGTTTAAAAATACATCCATTTCTGCTACTTAAGTGCCTATTCACAGGCTCGCATAAGAACATAATACATAAAAATGCGATGCCGTGATTGGCTTGATGTGCCGCCATGTATCTTGTAAGCCAATTACGGCATCGCATTCTTATGTTTTATAATCTTATGCAAGCTTCTGGATAGGGTAAAACTTATGTTATTAACCTAATAAAATTAAAATAATATTGACGCCATATTAATATTCTAAAAACATTCCCATTAGAATATGTTAAGAATATGTATTTGGGAATATTCTTAGCAAAATACTCTAATCATGCTTAGCATGTGCACTATAGAATTATTCTAAAAATATTCCCATTAGAATATTTTAAGAATATGTTTTGGGAATATCCTTAGCAAAATACGCTAATCATGCTAAGAATGTTTAGAGTAGAAGCACTTACGCTACTACAGCAGTGCACCTTTTAAGAGCATTCTTAGCATGTTTACAGCATTATGCTAAGAACATTTTTAAGGGAACGATTAAAAAACCTTCTTAGGATGAAGTATGTTATCAGGGCCTGTAATGAGTCCAGGGGCGCCATGGCCCCCGGCTTCCTCCCCGGACTCTACGCCTACGAGTAGCACTATTTTTTTTTGAAATCCGAGTAAAAATATTCAAAATATTTATTCGACTGAAGCACAGCTTCGGCTCACTGTATGATGACCACATTTGTGGACCTCTGGGGGGCAGTTACCCGATTATTTAACCTGACTTGACTTGACCATTATTTAACTTGACTACACGCTTGTGTCACGAAATCCTAAAAACACCTTATTACCCAATTGATTTTAAAATTGTAAAAAAGTAATTTTTTAGATTTTGGCGAGTATGATTTTATAATCGTGGGTTCTGGATCAGCTGGATCAGTTTTAGCCCGAAGATTATCAGAAATTCTGGAATGGAAAATATTGGTCTTAGAAGCAGGAGATTTTGGGAATAACTTCACGGAAATTCCATATATGTATTATTATGTACAAGGATCAACTTATAATTGGGGATTCAGGAGTATTCCTCAAAAATTTAGTTGTCAAGGTAAAGAGCTCATTTTTGGTCAAAAGATCAATCTAAAAATTATATCAATATTTAATATTTAGTCGGATAGCTAGTGTCCATTTTCATTACAATATTTTCTTCCGGCTGAAGTTTATATATGTCATAAATAGTTCACGGTCTTTAGTTCGAAAAAAATGTTCGGCGCAAAAAGTTCGCAAAAATGTTTTCGCAAAAAACATACACATAAAAAAGTTTGGGGCAAAAATGTGCTAAGCCTTACATCTGTTGTCCGTCTAGCCACGACTCTGGATAAAATAATTAACATAAACTTATTGCCCTTATTAATACTAGTATACGTGCAAAAGCTCGTCACTCTAGCTAAAAGGGTACCAGAGTTATTAATTAAAAACCTTATTTTTATTACAATTTTAAAGGGCTGTAGCTCCCTTAGGGGTTTTTTATATTTTTGGATGTAAAATCACTTCTTAAGTTTTGGCCAGTTATTGATCACCCTGTATACAGCCGGGAGAAAATAAATAAAAATGGCAACCCGCTCTTAGACTAGCACCTTAATGGGAACCTTGAGTGAAAAAATACGGGAAACTACCCTCAAAAAGGGCGCCTCGCAATTTAAATTTGATGCACTGCGAACCTAGACATTTATATTTACAATAATTGTAATTTAATTATTAAAAAATAATCGATACGAAACGCGTCGCGATTTATCTCTTTTTAACTCTGACGTCATGAATTAACTTTTAAATTTAAATATCTCTACTAACAAGGTATCAAATTTAAAGTGTGAGGCACCGTTTTAAAGGAAGTTTTTTGTATTGTTTCACTACACACTATACTACAGAAATACCTAATTTTTAGGGATGGTCGACAAAAAATGTCAATATCCTAGGGGAAGAGGAGTTGGAGGCAGCTCTTTAATAAACGGACTAATGTATGTCCGACCTAACCGAATGGATTTTGACGTCCTTTCCCAAGATGGGATATCCGGTTGGTCGTACGACGAAGTACTTTCTTACTTTAAAAAATCGGAAGACGTGAAATTATTTAACGCCGATTTAGAATTTCACGGCGTGGGGGGACCTTTAGCGGTTCAATATTTCCATCCAGTGAGTCCGCAGTTGGAGACTTTCATCAAAGCAAGCGAAGAAACAGGGCTAAATTTTTTGGACTATAACGCTAGAGTTCAACTGGGGGCTGTTTCACAAACCCAAATGAACATTAGAAATGGAAGACGAGAAGATACTGGAAAAATATTTGTTAAACCTGTTTTAAACAGAACTAACCTAAAAGTCCAAACTAATAGTTATGTTACCAAAATTCTGATTGATGAAAATAATAAAGCTTACGGAGTAGAGTTTAGTTATAAGAAAAAACTATACAAAGCTCTCAGTAAAAATGAAGTCATTTTAAGTGCAGGAAGTTTGCAGTCTCCACAACTCTTGCAACTGTCCGGTGTTGGTCCAAAAGATGAACTAAACAAACTAGGAATTCCTCTGAAGAGAGATTTGCCTGTTGGAAAGAATTTATTTGATCATGCTACATTTTATGGAATAACTTTAACCATGGATTATGCAGAACCTGTTAAATCTATCCAGGAATATGTCAAAGAGTACTTACAAGGAGAAGGGCAATATACCATTACAGGAAACAACCAAGGCCTTTCGTTTTATTACTCAAATTTAACTGACAGCTTTCCCGAAGTTCCAGATTTGGAATTTATAATAGTGCCATCGAATGGTACCAGTGATTATTCTCAAAAGATATTTGGTTTTACAAATGAAACGTATGAAAACCTTTATGGGTATTTAGACAGAACTAAAATGTTTAAAATTTACGTTATATTATTGAAACCCAAATCACGGGGTAGTGTTAAAATTCCTTCAAAAGATCCTTACGAATATCCCTTGATTGATTCAAGATTTTTGGAAGAAGATGTTGATATGGAAAGAATATATTACGGAATAAATATAATAAAGAAGTTATTGAAAACAAAAGCGTTTAGGAAAAATAATGGAACAATCCATTATCCAAGGCTGTGTAAACAATTTAAAACAGACTCCAAGGAGTATTGGTATTGTGTAATACGATTGGTAACAATGAATGTGTATCATCCTCTAGGAACTTGTAAAATGGGCCATGGTGATGACGCAGTTGTAGATGATAAATTAAAAGTCCGCGGAGTCAATAATTTGAGAGTTGTAGATGGTAGTGTAATTCCAAATCCACCATCTTCACATCCAAATGCTCAGATTATTATGATGGGTGAAAAGGTTTCTGATATAATAAAGTCTTCATATAAAGTAAAAGATAACCACTTAAATAATTCCTGGTAAATAAATGGTTTAATTCTTAACCGTATTTTTAATTAATTAATAATGACGTATCTGGGTTCATTTTAAAAAATCATAATTCATAGGTTATCTATGGGAACGTTCAAATATTAAGTAACGCAAAATTTTGCCATTTTTGACCGGTTATTGCCTATGGTTTTCTATCTCTATTGTTTTTGTTGTTTAGAGGATTTAGTGAACGCCGTGTGCAATAAAATTGCAGCAAATCCGTATCTTAGGCCTAGATCATTGTTAAAAACGTGATCTTATAATGATTTAATAAGTTTATAATTATTTAAGTGTTACGTAAAATTTTTACTGACACTCAACCCCCCTCTGTAACGCGGCGTAACGTTTTCGAGACTTTTTATCTATCCATGAATCAGAGCTATTCTCATGTACCATTGAGATTGAAATTTGTGGCAATATTGAAAAAAATAGCAAGGTCATTTACGTCAGCTGTATTGAAACTTCATGGTGTTGTATTTTTTTATCAACATTGCATAAAATTACATGTGAATAGGCCTGAATATGTCAAAGAATACTTGCAATGAGAAGGGCAATATAGGTACTATTAATAGTAGTATATTGCCCTAATAATAATAATAATAATAATAATAATAATAATAACAATGACAATGACAATGACAATGACAGTGACAGTGACAGTGACAGTGACAGTGACAGTGACAGTGACAGTGACAGTGACAGTGACAGTGACAGTGACAGTGACAGTGACAGTGACAGTGACAGTGACAGTGACAGTGACAGTGACAGTGACAGTGACAGTGACAGTGACAGTGACAGTGACAGTGACAGTGACAGTGACAGTGACAGTGACAGTGACAGTGACAGTGACAGTGACAGTGACAGTGACAGTGACAGTGACAGTGACAGTGACAGTGACAGTGACAGTGACAGTGACAGTGACAGTGACAGTGACAGTGACAGTGACAGTGACAGTGACAGTGACAGTGACAGTGACAGTGACAGTGACAGTGACAGTGACAGTGACAGTGACAGTGACAGTGACAGTGACAGTGACAGTGACAGTGACAGTGACAGTGACAGTGACAGTGACAGTGACAGTGACAGTGACAGTGACAGTGACAGTGACAGTGACAGTGACAGTGACAGTGACAGTGACAGTGACAGTGACAGTGACAGTGACAGTGACAGTGACAGTGACAGTGACAGTGACAGTGACAGTGACAGTGACAGTGACAGTGACAGTGACAGTGACAGTGACAGTGACAGTGACAGTGACAATGACAATGACAATGACAATGACAATGACAATGACAATGACAATGACAATGACAATGACAATGACAATGACAATGACAATGACAATGACAATGACAATGACAATGACAATGACGACAATGACAATGACAATGACAATGACAATGACAATGACAATGACAATGACAATGACAATGACAATGACAATGACCATGACAATGACAATGACAATGACAATGACAATGACAATGACAATGACAATGACAATGACAATGACAATGACAATGACAATGACAATGACAATGACAATGACAATGACAATGACAATGACAATGACAATGACAATGACAATGACAATGACAATGACAATGACAATGACAATGACAATGACAATGACAATGACAATGACAATGACAATGACAATGACAATGACAATAACAATAACAATAACAATAATAAGAATAATAATAATAATAATAATAATAATAATAATAATAATATATTCCAGGAAACAACCAAGGCGTTTCTTTTTATTAGGTATTTTACTGACGACTTTTTCGGAGTTCCAGATTTAGAACTAATAATAGTAACATCGAATGGTACCAGATCGGGTACCAGTAATTAATCTCAAAAAATATTTAGCTTTACGAATGAACCGTATGAAAACATTTATGGTGAACCGTATGAAAACATTTATGGGTATTTGGACAGAACTAAGATGTTTAAGATCTACTTTATTTTATTGACACCAAAATAACGAAGTATACTATAGTGTTAAAATTCCTTCAGAAGATCCTTACTAATATCCCTTCATAGATTCAAGACTTTCAAAAGAAGATGTTGATACAGAAAGAATATATTACGGAATAAATATAGCAAATAAATTATTGAAAACCAAAGCGTTTAGAGAAAAGGATGGAAAAATCCATTATCCAAGACTGTGTAAACAATTTAAAACAGACTCCAAGGAGTATAGATTTTGTGTGATACTATTAGTAACAATTAATGTATATCATCCTCTAGAAACTTGTAAAATGGGCTATGGGAATGACGCAGTTGTAGAAGACAGATTAAAAGTTCGTGGAGTCGAGAGTTGTGGGTGGTAGTGTTATTCCAAATACACCATCTTCACGTCCAAATGATCAGATTATTATGATGAGTGAAAAGATTTCTGATATAATAAATTCGAATTATAAACTTACGAATTAAGTTAAACAGTTAAATAATTTAAAGGTTGGTTTACCTAATAATTAGCACTAATTAAGAATTTAACCAATGAAATGAAATGTGACAAATAATTCTGACATTTCATTGGTTTAGTGTTAATAATTGGTTAAACCAACCTTAAAATGAATGGTTTAAGTGTAATCTTGTTTTTATTTAATTTAATAAAAAATACGCTGCCCAGTAAAAGAGCTTTCCCATTTTTCACCTCCGCCCGTAAAATGATTTTTTATTATCAGATTCACTTTCAGCATCCATAAAAACCTTAATATACCAATTTTCACGAAAACTACCCTCTGCCCCTGTAGGGGTAAAGTTAGAATTTTTTTATAATCAGATTCACTTTCAACAACCTCAAAAACCCCAATATAACAATTTTCACGAAAACTACCCCCCACTCCCCAGGGGGTGGATTTAGTAAATTTTATTATCAGATTCACTTTCAGCAACCTCTAAAACACCAATACACCAGTTTTCACGAAAACTACCCCCACCCCTCAGTGGGTGAATTTAGAAAAAAGTATTATCAGATTCATATTCGTCGACCCCAAAATCCCCTATATACCAATTTTGAAGAAAATATTAATAATATTGAAAAATATTTACCCCTCACCCCCTCGGGGGTGTTATTAGAAAGTTTTTTATCAGATTCAATTTCAGCAACCTTGAAAACCCATATATCTAAAAAAATGTATTTTTCCCCATTTGCCCTTGCCGCACCCCAATGTTTACCAAAAACAATCCCGAGCGAGAACTTTTGGTAACATACCTGTATACCAAATTTCAAGTCTCTAGCTTAAAGCGTTCTTTAGTTATCGTGCTCACAAGATTTCCCGGACCGACTGATCGACCCACCTATCGACAATTTTTTTTTTTTGCTCGAAATTGATTTATATCGACATAAAACGCAAAAATACACAAAAAAAATGAAAATTTTTGCACGAATACAAGGCTTTCCGAAGTTTTGAAAATTTTCGAAATGGGAAAGCAACACGTGGAAATTGCAATACCAATTTCAACACAACAGTCTAGACTGTTGTCAACAGAAGAAACGCCCTGTACTACAATTATTTTAGATTTTTTTTGTCAGAATCTTTTTCGTTATATTTTTCTTCAGTTTTCCTCAAATTTTCTTTATTTAACAGCTAACTAGAAGTTTTACCTTCTAGTAACTATTAGTTACTATTAACTAAGTATTAAAACGTCCTAAAAATAGTCAGCAATGTGCATCATGCAACAGATATTTTATGTTTATGTTATAATTTTAGTTTTATGTACATTAGTATATAAATATACCTTTGGTATAACGAATGAATGGCTGAAATAATTTTAAAATGTTTACTATTTTCCACGTCATTTTAAGTGGGCCGGAAGTATGATTCACTTGTTTTTAATGTTTAAATATTAAAGATAATATATCGTCAGTTTTATAAGGCCTAAGCCTTAGGCCAATAATAATTATTATTATATTTATTATTGGCAATTTTATTATAAAAGTCGTCACACCTTAGCTAAGGTGTGGGTCTCAAATACACACTCCAGAGCTTCTGCTAAAATTATCTAACTTTCATTATAAAAAATAAAAAATATATTTATAAATACAGATATTTTCATGAAATTTTTAGGTTACTTACGTACAGTATGCAAGACTCCTAATCTTAATTATTATTTATAAAATTTAACATTATATAATGTTTTATACTTAAAGCATTAATTTTTTCTCATACATATATATTTAAAATTGACTAATTAAAAAAAAAGAAAAATTATTCTTAAAAATGAAGACAAATTATAGTTATATTAGAGCTTAATTTGTTGAAGTGGAGTTAAGTTGAATCTTTACCATTAATAAAGATAATAGGATACAATAAACTAGGTTTACCAAAATATTATTATTATTATTATTATTATTATTATTATTATTATTATTATTATTATTATTATTATTATTATTATTATTATTATTATTATTATTATTATTATTATTATTATTATTATTATTATTATTATTATTATTATTATTATTATTATTATTATTATTATTATTATTATTATTTTATATATAGTAAAGTATCCATTTTAGAGAAAAACTTTAATGGGAAAAGTTGTATGGTTTTGAAAAAGGCACATTTATTTTAAAATATACAGGATGGCCCTCTTAGGGTTGGTAACATCTACTTGTTTTTTTAATGGAATGGTATACTTTTTATTATGTCATCTTATTTTTCATTAAAATGCCTTTATTTTGATATCATATTGCATGGGTCTATTATTTATAGTTTTTGAGATATATTTTTTTTTGAGAAAAAATGCATTTTTAGTGATAAGATAAAACCTTCTCCAATTTCTTTATTTTTTGTCAAAAATTAATAAAATTTTGCAAGCTTATCTTAAAAGACTGTATCTATTTATGTGCAAAAAATAAAATATTTTATACAGGGCGTTCAAAATAAATATTCAAACTTTTGGATTTTCAAACATAAAACCTCCATTTTTTTAAATGGAATGCTATATTTTTTAATCACTCGTAAAATGTAGAATGAAATTCTGTATAAAATGATACAAAATACTTTATAGATCCCTTTAGCGGTTTTTAAAATAATTGAGTTTAAAAAAATAAAGTTGTCAATTTCAAGAATTTTGTATTTATTTTACTAGGATAATAATTTCTTAAAAATAATTTATACAAAAAAAAACTAACTTGTACTCAACGCTAACGAGAACCATCTCTAAAACCCGAGTCCGTTAATGAGTTGACTCCATGATGTATTGGTTTTGGCTCTATCCACAGGCTCGCATAACCATAAGACATAGCTTAGTGCAAATCCACAAACTTATGTACTAAGAATGCGATGCCGTGATTGGCTTGATGTGCCCTCATGTATATTCTAAGTCTTATTTTGTACATTAACAAAGTAGGCTGGTGAATGGTCCTGATTATATTGAGTATCATGGGTAGTACTTATGCTATAGGGTGTTTCATAGAAAAAACTCCGTATTGTGATGTCAAGAAAAACTTGAAGAAGAAAAAGAATGACTTTTTATGTTGAATATCATGGGTAGTACCTATGTTATAGGGTGTGTCATAGAAAAAACTCCGTATTGTGATGTCAGGAAAAACTTGAAGAAGAAGAAGAAGAAGAAGAAAAGAAGAAGAAGAAGAAGAAGAAGAAGAAGAAGAAGAAGAAGAAGAAGAAGAAGAAGAAGAAGAAGAAGAGGAAGAAGAGGAATAAGAAGAGGAAGAAGAGGAAGAAGAGGAAGAAGAGGAAGAAGAGGAAGAAGAGGAAGAAAAGGAAGAAGAGGAAGAAGAGGAAGAAGAGGAAGAAGAGGAAGAAGAGGAAGAAGAGGAAGAAGAGGAAGAAGAGGAAGAAGAGGAAGAAGAGGAAGAAGAGGAAGAAGAGGAAGAAGAAGAAGAAGAAGAAGAAGAAGAAGAAGAAGAAGAAGAAGAATGACTTTATTTTTGTCAGAAACTGGTTGGAAAAGTCCCAAAAACAACCTAAAATAAAAAAATCCGGGGTGGTTTGACTTTCCATTTAACTTTGTTTAAGGGGACTTTTCGTTTCATAATTGGAAAAAAATAAACTTTTTGTTTTTTTTTTTGTGAAAAGAATATTGTATTTATTGAACTGATTTCTTTTGGACATATTTATAAAGCATGTTAAGAATATATTTTTTTTTTGCATTTTTAGTATATTTTGACCACTTCAGAAGGCGTGTTCCAAAAGACAATTTTTAAACGGTTCCACAGTTTTTGGGCTTTCTGTAACACACAGAGTAAAAATTCCAACGGGATTCTATTCATAAGACTAAATACTAGTAACTAAACCTAAAAAATATTCTATTTTTAATATTTTTTAGGTTTAGTTAGTAGCATTTAGTCTTATGAATGAATCTCGTTGGAATTTTTACTCTATGTGTTACAGGAAGCCCAAAAACTAGAGCCGTTTAAAAAGTGTCTTTTGGACGCCCTCTGAAGTGGTCAAAATGTACTAAATATTCAAAAAAATACATTCTTAATATGTTTTATAAATATGTCCAAAAGAAATCAGTTCAATAAATACAATATTTTTTTCACAAGAAATAAAAATTAAAATGTTTTTTTTCCAATTATGAAACGAGAGTCCCCTTTGAGCTCTAGCTCAAATCACTATTGATATGATCTCCATCAGTATCTAGAAGATTTGTAGTTTTTCTCAATGTTCCACTCTTTCCCCTAGGCTAGAGGAATTCTAAGGCAATGTAAAAAAATTCTGATGCCAGATTTGAACTCAGCTACTCAAAATACGGAAAGATACCAGCTTTTCCGTGCAAAAATTAAATATCTGTGAACCCTCAAGTTTTGCTAGGGGAATTCTGAGGTAATGTAGGAAACTTTTAATTTCAGATATAAACTCAGTAACTCAAAATACGGAAAGATATCAAATTTTCGGTAAAAAAATAAAGTGTTCGGGAAACCTCAAGTTTTGCTCAGTTTTCCACTTTTTTTTCCCAAGGCTAGGGGAATTCTAAGGTACTGTAGAAAAATTCTAATGTCGGATTCGAACTTAGCGACTCGAAATACGTGGAAACCACATTGTTTCATTAACGTTACCGTGGATAAATATTACTTTAACGGAGCCTGAAATTTCCAAGATTTCACACAAAATTGTGAGGTCTAGGGGAACTTCTGAGGTCGGATTCGGATTCAGAGGCTTAAAATCCACAAGGGTAGCCTAGTCACATGTAAAGTACATTCCAATTTTTTTGTGGGCCTGTGTTATTTATTAGATATCAGATTTGACGTCAAAAAGTCAGAAAAAAAGTTTCTATGAACGTTTGTGTTAAATTGCTTCTTAAGGGAGCTAGAACACGTATACGGGACTTTTTTAGAATATTATTCACTTCATAAGTCAGGAACGGTTTAACTTATTGACTTGAAATTTTCACTGTGGTATGCAACTAATAAACATTATCATTTTATGCCACGACAAAAAATTAAATGTATAACCACGGGTGGACTTACAGTTTAACAGATAAATTAAGAGGCACCCGTTAAAGTTAATTTTAATAACACGTTAAGTGTTAACATTTATTGGTTCTATAGGTACTACAGTAAAAATTTTATATTAATAAGTTAAACCGTTTCTGAGATATGATTTTTTTTATTATTTTTTTTTAATTTGAGATATGAAGTGATAAATATTCTAAAAATGACCTTAAAAAGTACCCTAGCTCCCTTAAGAAGCGGTTTAGCTCAAATGCCAATAAAAACTTTTTTATCTCTCAAATAAATAAAAATCGTTTTTCTCAAAAACGCATTTTTTAAAATTTAGCCTTAAAATGATGGTAGGGCTTCAACTAATTAATTTTTTTAATAAAAATTGGGTTGTATTGAAGTCGCACTACATTTTGTTCTCAAACCACTGTGCAAGCCTTTTAAAGACATGTGTTTTTATGACGAACCAAAAAGTGTGTACTCCCTTAAAAGCAATGATCGCGAAAACTCGCAAAACGTGGTAAGACACATCTGCAGCGTCGTCAATCGACGTCGTATAGGTGTATTTATAAAGTGCACCTTGATTGCGATCAAAATAAAAAAAATCCGACATATATGCACCGACGGATTGGCACTTGTCTATTAGAGTGGAATGATTTTTTTTACGAAATTAACAAATACAATTTTTTTTGTATCCTTTAAAATTTAAGAACGGTACCAGACTGGAGACGACCCAGTGGACAGTAGGGTATTAGAGTGGAATGATTTTTTTTACGGAATTAACTCAGGAACCAGACTAGAGACTGAAGGCCAAAAATTAAACTAAAACGTTTAAAACCAATACTATAAGGATGCAGAGTGATTCTACGTCAAAAACCAAAAAAGGTGCTATTTCATATTTTTTTAATGTAGAACCCAGAAAACCAAAATAGTACGAAACTAGTGCACTAGTTGCGAGCTATTTTTATGTGTCTAGAAACATCCTTAAAATGTCCCCAAATGCACACAACTAGCCCTAATAATATAGCTCGCATTTTTATTCCAATTTTTTTTATACATTTAGAAACCTAGAATAGCATGCTATTTTCGACATATAATAGATCGAAAATATCGACCTAGAATAGCACGTGAATAGCACGCTATTTTTAATCCAAATAAGGTTAAAAATGCATGCTATTTATGACCTAAATTAGCTCGAAAATATCATGCTATTTTCTACCTAGTTTAGCAGTATATTTTTGATTCGCGCCGCTTTTTTGTATTCATTCTGATAACTCTAGAAATACTAAACTTCTGTTAAGAAAAAAGAAACAAAACAAAAATATTTGCTTGCATTTGGTGCGAAAAATAGAAGCATTATTAGCGTGCTAAATTGAGGCGATATAAGCAGTATATTTTGGACCTAAAATAGTTTATTTATAGCACGTTCTCAATTAAACCAATATTGACTATATATTTTCGACATAAAGTCATTGTTAGGTCGTCCTAAATTTAATCAAATAAAATCGTATATAATAATAATAATAATAATAATAATAATAATAATAATAATAATAATTATCGACCTAAAATAGTTTATTAATTTACCGTCTAAAACTAGGGAGCATATAGTATTAAAAATTGAATTTATTTTAGACGTACAATTATAGCGTTCATTTTTCATTCAACTTTTGAGAAATATTTTGAACGTCTCAATAATTTCTTCCATTTTTCTTGCTATATGAAAGCAAGTTTAGGATGCTATATACTAGACTCTCAAGCTGGTTTTCTGGGGAATCACCCCTTAAAAATCACGCTGAATTATTAGATTGTTAGTACAGGGCAGTGGCGGATCCAGGAGGGATAATAGGGTAATTACGTCCCCGCATTTTCATGATATAATTAGAGCCATAAATAAAGTGAGGTTGACGCCTCCTACCCATAAAAAGCAGTAAGGGGCGCCTAAACGAGCTTTTTTAAGGTATATATTGCTTGTTCAAGTGGACCATAGACCTTTAAATTCTTAAAAATTTTGAGATTTTTTACATTTTTGTGAAATTTCGAATTGAAAAACTGTTTTAAAATTAAAGTTTGTAAAAAAATACCTACGGCACTAGTATATAGGGCTTTCTTGCATTTTTGTCAAATTTTGAATAATTAAACTGCTTAAAAATTAAAATAGATCATCAAGTTTTTAAAAACTTTCGCCTTTGCATTAGGGCTTTTTACCTTTTATTTTTATTATTTAAGACTGTAGAACTTTTTCGTAAAAATTTTCACCTGCCTCGCTAGAGCTTTCTTGATTTTTTGTGAAATTTAAATTAAAACTGTTTAAAAATTAATGTGAGTAAAAGGTTTCGCCTGTGGCACTAGGTCGTTCTTAGGTTTTTTTTATATAAGCTTAAAAATTTTCGCCTGCTGCGATAGAGCTTTCTTACATTTTTCTGAAATTTTCTGTAGTAATATTTTTAAAAATTAAAAAAAATCGCCTGCGGCACTAGAGTTTTCTTGCGTTTTTGTAGAACTTAAGAGGGAAATTCGTAAGAATGCGGTGCTACAGTTTCTTATTTTTCTGAAATTTTTAATTTAATTAATTGTAATTAAAACGACTGGTTTAAAATTCAAATAGACCATCGAATTTGTAAAAGTCTTCGCCTGCGGCGCTAGGGCTTTCTTACATTTTTTCTTAATTTAAGAATATAAAATTTTAGTTTTTTGATTTTACTTCCCCCAGGACTACCTGGATCCGTCACTGGTGCGTTTTGAACTCACACTTTAATTTGTGACGAATAGTTTTAAATAAATATCTAGTTATTTTTTGCAAATTAACACAAGTCTTTTTATACGAGTCGGGACGCTTCGTCCATAAGTGCGCCTTCGCCAAAAGTGCAAACTTAGAATATCATTTGATCGTCGGCTTAGAGTTTTAACCTGCTATCTCCACTTTTGGACGAATTGTCGTTTTTAATACCGTTCGAAAGAGGGCGCTTCGTCGCACCATCTGCCAAAAACAGGCAACTCTAACCTTTTCCCAAATATAACTTTTTCCATGTTGCGTTTACCTGCTTACTCCACACGCTTCAACCGCTAGTCAAAAAGCTGCTAACTCCGCCACTTCCAACCATTTTTTGTGGAGAAACGTTATAGTATTCATATAGTCGAACGTAAATTTACTTTCTTTTTTTTTAGTTTTATTTTTAAAATTATTGCTTTTTGATGTTGAAGACAGTATTTTGTACTTTCATTTTCTAAAATAAAAACCTTTGCAATATTATTGCAATTAAACTGCTTTATTAAAAAAAAAACTTTACCTAAAACCTACCAACTCCTTGATGGAGAGTTGTTAAATATTTCTCGACTGTAGATAACCTGCCATCTCCTTTTTAATTGAATAAAAATCAAGCCCAAATTAATTTTTATAGTTGAGGGTTGTTAAAACCTCCAAAACACGCTAATAAAGAAACCGGATTTTTTATTTTGTTATACAATAATTATAGATATAATTATAAGGTTTTTTTCGTCTCCTGTAAAGTTTGGTCAAAAGGAGTTAGCGGGTTAACACTCTAAGTCAACGATATGCTTTTATAAAATAGTTTTTTTTTTAATAAACCACCCGATGTGGGCCATCGCCCTTAATTTTACTTTTTTTCTTGTATTTATATGCATGTGTTGATTTTAGATTCATATTAAAACTTAATTTACATTATAAGTTAAAAAAAATCAGTATCTAAGGACCCTAAGCCCTCAGGCGCGGCCGTTTGTAATCGGTGGCCACATTCGTCCAAAATCTTACGATATCTTACAACTTATGCCTGAAAAAAAAAACATTTTGGGATACTGTTAATAACGACACTTTTAAAAGAAATATTTATAATTTTTATAAGTATATGTATTTAGGTGAACCTAAATATTATATACCTACTTGTTCAGAAAAATTAACAGGGCCTTAGTTACTATATACAGAGCGGTCCAAAAGTCACCCCCCCTCTTAACTTTTGAACCAGTTGAGATATCGACTTCCAATTTGGAACTTTAAAATAAGACAACTTAAACTATCTTTTAGCATATATTTAATAGTTTCAGCTCTTAAAATGTGGACGGGGGGGCATGGGGCACAATTTTTTAAATGGAAAGGGGGGTCGTGTAATACATCTATTTAAAGCTTATAAAATTTTCCATTTAACTTCATATTTTTAAATTAAAAAAAAAAAATGGGTTTAAAATGGGGTTGAAAATGGGTATTAATGTCAAAATCTCTCTAAAAAAACAACAACATAAAAAAATTTTAATTATACTTTTAAACTAATTTTAGTTGACATAAATAAAAATTTATAAAAAAAAACTTTAAAAATCAAATGTTTTAGCACAAAAAATTGAAAAATCAAAACCTTAAAAAACATTTTTAAAAAAATTAAAAATGTTAGTTTAAATAGAGAATTTTATAAGCTTTAAAATGATGTATCACACGACCCCCCTTTTCATTTAAAAAAATGTTCCACCTTGCCCCCATGCCCACATTTTAAGAGCTGAAAATATCAAATATATGCTAAAAGATAGTTTAAGTTGTCTTATTTAAGAGTTCTAAATTTGAAGTCGATATCTCAACTCGTTCAAAAGTTAAAAGGGGGGGGGGGGTGACTTTTGGACCGCACTGTATAAATACATAAAATACATTAAGTTAAAATATATTAGAAATATCATATAGGTTAATAATAATATAATATTAAACAGTCTTAATGATAACACGTGGAGACAGAAGAAACATTGGAGATAATAAATATACAACCCCAAAGTAAGAACGTGTAGAAAATAGTTAGAATAAGAACTGTATATAAACGAAATTCTAGTCTAATAAATTATCATTAATCAGTTAGCGATCGCCGTTTTATTTCAACCTCTCTGCAGGACTAGGAAGTCTCCTCCATCCTGTTTATTCCCAGTGAGGCTGTTGGGAACAGAGAGTTACCTGAAGTAAAGTCCCAGTAAACACAAAACTTCTACAAGAAGTTTTCACAAAGTTGCATCAAGAAGTTCAGCTTCTTATAAGATTTCTTGTTCCATTCTTCAGAATGTGCTAGAGAATTACGAAAGTCCGCTGCGCCAGGAATTCTACAAAACTTCCAAAATTATACTTTTTTTTTAAGTTTTACTATAGGGATCTACATTATATTCATAAAGAATTTTATACATAGTAACAATTAGTTTTTTATATATTTTTATGTACTTCTAACAAACTTCGCAACTTGCAAGTTTTTTGTAACAAACAAACTTGTTTGTTAAAGGGGAAAGCTGTAGACTACCCATTTACTAATCCAGTGATGTGCACTAAATTAGCATAACCTAGGCCTTAACTAAAATTAATTTATTAAGTTAGATACTTTACATGTAAATTACATGTGATTGCTGGTAGGATACAAACGGAGCAGTGGAAGTAGACAAAACTTCTACAAGAAGTGCTGAAGAATTACATTGTTATCACAGAAAAACGTTTTATAAAAGTTGCATAGTGGTTGCGCTGAGAAGTCACAATACATCACTTTTTAAAAATTCTTCAGGATATCTTTTACTGGGGTTAAACTTACACGTATGAGTTTATTGCTTGGATTTGTAATACTCAAAGTATGAATAAATGTGTAAAGTAAAATCTTGCGTAAGATTAGATAGGAATGAGGGTTGGGTCAATACCTAATAATAACCCTTAAAAAGTGTCCTCTTAATTTGTACACGGCCCCGTATTACTCATCATCATCATATTGTAGTAATTATAATAGTATTTACTTGGTTAGAAATTTCCCAGTAATTTAAAATTATTACTGCCGTTGATAATTACTAAATTATTTCTGTGATTAAAAAAAAACATCATTTCGCTCCACCCTACAAATCGTCTAAGGAGGAATACCCTTGCCTCATTCGAATTCCTCAAAGTTGGCTTTGGCTGCCTTATATGGCCGACGCGAGACGCCCTGCGTCGCGAAGCACCGCACTCCCTAAATGGACGCTTCGCTTTTATTTTAAGTAAGTGCGACGCACCTCTATAAAAACGTTCGCGACGTGACGATCAAACACTCGAAGCCTAGCAGCGGGTCCTTTCTGTTTTTAATTCTATCGAGGTTTGTACTGGCTGTTTATGTTTACAGTTTTCTGCATTTTTATGTATACGTCTCCCTGAGTATGTCCCACGTTTTAGAAAAATTAATGGAATTTAAATAAATAATAGATAAATTCAATTTTTTTAAGGAATGATACATTAGTTTAATATACCTTAACAAAGAACATACCTAAATGTTTTTCTTTTGATAGCTCTTTCATTAGTTTATGTCCTTTACTTTAGTAATAGATTGACTACACACAAATCAATAAATAAAATAAATCCTTTTCAAATATTTGTATGGAATGATATTAGTTTAATTCAGGTACCTTTAACAAATACACTTAATTTTTTCTTTTATTATCTTTTTAATAATTTTAGTCCTGTCTTTTAATAATAGTTTAACTACTTGTCTTTTTTGTTTTTGTATCAAGTTTTTTGTCTTGTTTTGTCTATCCAAGTTTAAATTTAAAGTTAAAGTTTCTTTAGTTTAAAGTTTAATTTTTTTGAAGAAAAGTGATTTTTTAAAAAGTGCTTCAACTGTGGAATTATTTTATCGCCATGCTTTGCTTAAAGTGCTTAAAAAGTGAAAGGAAAGTGTTTAATAATGGTTGAAAATTGAGTTGAAATTGAAAACACCGAGAAAAACTTTTTATATGCTGCTCTGCACAATGTGCAGTGCACATAATTCTATTATAGTTAAGGAAACGTTCAAGTATTACGTAACGCAAATTTTGATCATTTTGGACGTTTTGAACAAAGAAAATTTTGACCAAAAAAATTGTTCCTAAAAAATGTTAGCTATAAAAACTTTTGACCAATGAACGTTTTGACCAAAGAAAATTTTGACCAAAAAACATTGTTTCTAAAAATTTTAGCCATATAAAGTTTTGACCAGTGAAAATTTTGACCACAGAAAATTTTGACAAAAAAATTGTTTGTCCTATCAAAGTGTTGACCTAAGAAATTTTTGACCAAATAAAGTTTTGACCAAAGAACTGAGCAAAAAAAGATCTGAACAAAAAAAAATGACCAAAAAGAGTTTTGACCAAAGAAATTTTTGACCAAAAAATTGCGCTAAAAAATATAATCAAAAAAAGTTTTGTCCAAAAAAAGTTTTTACCAAAACAAGTTTTGACAAAAAAAGTGAGCAGAATGTATTTTGACAAAACAGTTTTTGTTGATTTTTTTCCTAGTCCCAGTTAAATATATAAAGAGAGAGAGTTTGAGGTACCAAACGCTGTGCCTTCGCCAAAATTGTAAATTTCTCTTACCTAATTTTTATTATCTGCATATTTACTTTTAAAAAACTATTTTTAACATATACTAGAAATCGAAATTATTGTGTCCACTGACAGATCAGAAGACCAAAAGACCATAATTGTTTTTTTTTTAATTATTATACTCAACAAATCATCTGCAATACAATTTTTTTCTATATTTCTATTTTTATAAAATAATTTTGTAATTACCAGACAATTACACTGCTCTACAAAAAAAGATTTTTTTTATTTGTCGTGGAGCTTTTAGTTGAGTCTAGCTATATTTGATGGTTTTTTATCTATAGTAGTAAAAACAAAAACAAAAAGTTCTAATTCATTATTTTTTGCCGTAGATTGGTTCTATATTAGTGGGGCTCTAAGCCAAAAAAGCCGATTTAAAATATCTTTTTCGTTTATTTTTAATAGGCTTCTAAATTCAAAAAATTAGTTTTTGATGTAGAACCACTCTGCAGCATTGAATTTTTTGTTGGCGTATTTTTAAGTTTATATTTTTGATACTCAAAACGTGAAAGATGTTTAATGCAATTTTCTCGAAAACCGTTGGCCCTAAGGTGTTACATAAATTGTACCTTTTTTATGTAAGTAAGGAAAAATATTTTATATAAAAATAAAAAAGTTTGGGACACGCCTCTGGTTAAAGTTACCAAATTAAAATTACATAGAATGTTTGTCTTTATTAGTAAGGGCATATACAAACATCCTGTGTAATTTTTATTTGGTAACTTTAACCAGAGGTGTGCAAAATTGGGGGCTTTGCCTTTTTTTTTTTTGATCCAAACTTTTGTTTTTAGCTTTTTTGACATTTTATTAATAAAACATGTTTCCTTGCTTAAAAATACATTAAAAAGATACATGTAACACCGTAGGGTCAACGGTTTTCGAGAAAATTGCAATTTAAACATCTTCCATGTTCTGAGTATCAAAAATATAAACTAAAAAATGCGCCAATAAAAAATTTAATGCTGCAGGGTGATTCTACATCAGAAACTATAACATAAAGTTTTTATTCACAAATGCCACAAATGTAAGTGAGCTTATGGAAGTTTCTATAAAAAAAAATAAAAACCCTTAAATTATGCAACTCTTTATTTTTATATCATATATCAAAAAAAACCTTATTTCAATAGTTTTTCACTGATATGCTATTACAAGGAAATTTGAATAAGTTTTTATTGCAAAAGAATAATGAACATATTAGGTGCACCTACAAAATATCCAAAAACAGACGTTTTTTGGTATTACTCAAAATTACTTCCATCGATTTTTTTAATTTTTTGTTTCTTTTACACGTATTCGACCCCTTAACAATAACTGACATCAATTTTGGATGGAGGTGAACATATTAAAAAAAACATGTTTTGGACCCGCCGTGAGTGGTAACCGATCACATAATCGTCGGGTTATTTTATACAATATCACGTAATCCTTTCTTAAAGAAAAATTCTGAAAATTATGCTATTGTCTACTCCTCGTATAAATTTTATGTGTTCCATCTAGCAGTTTTTTTGTATTTATTATAATAAATTTTTAAAAGCATTGAATAATAAAATATAAAAACTGTAAAATTAAAAAATATATCACTTTACTTTTTAATTTCTCCTAAAGAGACATTTGTGCAGAAAAAAGTTTGGGGAAAAAAGGCCTCCCGTTTCGCATGGCCTTGTTTAAAATAACAATATAAAAAATAAGGTGATATGCCTTATTTCTATATTCACATACAAAACATGGATGCTCAACCAAGCTCGAGTAGGGAAAATCCACTGTCCAGCTATGAAATAGTTGGGAAAATTCAGTGACAGAGTTGGGAAATTGTTAGAAAAGTTGGAAAAATTAGTTGGCAGAGTTGGAAAATTGGTAGAGACGAAGCATTTTTTATTTTTTGGTTAGTAAATTTAGTAGTTGGGGTAATTGGAGCGGTAGTTATCAAAATTTTCCGCCAGGGGTAAAGCTTTTTTTAGAGGTGAGAAGCTTTTTTTCACAGGGTAAACAGTTGGGAAATACCTTAATATTTGTTGGGAAATTTTTATCCTGCCCCCCTCTCCTCAAAAAAATCTAGTGAAATTCAAAAACGACTAAACATATTTTTTCACGAACTAAAATAGTTGTAATTTATAGTCTGCTACATGCTAAATTTAGAATCGATCACAGATATTTTTTCTATCACGTGTGGTTGCTCAATTAAAATTAGGCAAAAATAAATATTTCGGTCGGTTTTCATCGGAATTCCTTGACGAAAAACTCGGAAAACAGATCTAATTTCAGTGTGTACCTTTATAGACACTTTTTAAAAAGCACATTAAAGTGCATGTTTTTTTTTAAAGGAATAAAATAAGAAAAAAAAAATATGCATTGTGGCATTTTTATATTTTTTATATTGCAGGTTAGTGATTTTGGCTCTAAAAGTTCATTTTATTTGTCAGCAAATACTATCCTTATTTGGTGGGAAGTAAAAAAAACCTTTATCCAATACATACAGATAATAAGACAATTACCAGCTTTATTTTAAATAGGTTTGGACTTAATTTTCTCATGGGCAATATCTTACTTTACCCACTAGTACCATAAATAACTATTATAGACTTTTTTTAAGAAGCACAAATAAGTATATAGTTTTTAAAAAGGACAAGAATAACAAAAAAATTATGCAATGTGGGACTTTCATATTTTTCATATTGAAGTTTAAAAAGCTAAATACCTTTACAAAGAGACTTTTTTAAGAAGCATATTTAAATAACTTAATTAAGAGCATACTTTTTTTAATAAAGACAAAAATAAGAAAACAAAAGATGCAATGTGCCATTTTCATATCTTTCATATTGAAGTTTAGGGGTCGTCCATAAAATACATCACGCAAATTGACCAAAATTCATAAACTTCATACCCCGTTTCTCGCGTTATTAAAGGCTGTAGAGATTTTATATTTTTTCTACCCCCTAACACCCCCCCTATTGGGGGGGGGGGTAGCAAAAATATGAAATGTCTATAATCTATAATAACGCGGGAACCGGGGTATGAAGTGTATGAATTTTGGTACAATTTGGGTGACGTATTTTATGGATGACCCCTTAGAGGTTCATGTTTTTCACCCTTATCTGGCGGAAAGCAGTAGTTTCAAAGTACCTAGAAAAAAATACACTTTTTTTAAGAAGCACATTTCGGTTCATATTTTTTTTCAACAAAACAAAAATAATTATTCTTAAGAAAAAAATTATGCAATTTTCATATTTTTCATATTTCAGTTTGGAGATTTTGGCTATATTTTTATTTTTTGTCTTCAAACACTACCTGCATTTGGTGGGGAGTAAAAACAATGGAAAAAATCTTGAGAAATGGCCACTAGATCCGACACTAGAATGGACATTTCATAAAATCTGGAAAGCGTTTCTTTTGAAAAAATAACGTTCATGGAAATCCGGATAGCTCGAAATTAAAAAGACCCTAAAACTGTAAATAAATTTGAAAAAAAAATATTAGTGGAAAATCAGACAGAAGAGAAAATTAGAAAAAGGTCTTCTATTGACGTATGAATAGTGAGTCACTTGGAAGTAAAAAAAAATTAAAAATAAAATTAAAATAATTTTTTCAATTTTTTGTTTCAAAGATTTCTTTTTTCAAAAAAATAAATATTTTTTAAAAACAATAAAACAAAATATATATTATTTTTAATTGTTTATTTTAAGTTCCAAGTGACCTTGCAATAACAGCGTCGACATGAAAGACCCATTACTGAAATATGTTTATTTACTTTAAAAATTAGCCTTTAAAAAAATTTTTTCGTACCCCCGGTAAATGAAGCCTTGATTTGACCAGTGATTATCTCTATAGTACTACTTTATAATAGTTTAAAAACAATGATTGCTTATAATTCTCATAAAAGCACACTTTAGATACGACCTTTTCCAAAAGATCAGTTGATATCGCCGTGACGTCGCGACGCGTCGTTTTCATGTAACAAGTTGTGATTCTATAAAATCATTTATAGATGCCGTACTTAATTAAACAATATAATGCGCTTTATTGGATTAGTTGTCATGTAACCCAAGCCTTGGGCCAAGGACAATTTAACTTTACACTGTAAAAACTATGTAAAATTAAGTAAATAAAAATACATTTTAAAAGACCCCTAATGTGTTTTACATTTTACAAATATTAAACGCATTTGCTAAGCTTTGGCCATTTCAATTTTCGCCAAAAATAACTTTAGCTGAAAACCCTAGAAAAGACCTAAGTATGGCCCAGATTTGCTCGAATCGTTCTCGTTATTGTATACTACGTGAAGTCACAAATTTTTCAGAGAGACTAAATGACAGCCATAATCTTTGTTTCATTCTTTGTTTCATATTATAAAACAAGCCGTAAAGATATGTAACACTACGCATTCCATTATATACTATTCACAGTAAATGGTATATTGAATTTTCCCCTAATAAAATATAAATAATAATTAAAAATAAAAAACGATTTTTTTTAAAAGATCTTTTTTTTATTTTTCGAAAAACGAAAAATAACATTTTTTTCTGAAAATTATAGTTTTTTATTTTTTGAAAAAACACCCAATAACTTTTTGTTTTTAGGGATTACTTTCAAAAATGATAGAATCGATCCTTTTAATAAAAGTAATTTTTTCTGAAAAAGTTACTTTAATCGGAATTTTCATCAGCTTTTTTCTATTTTTTTAAAAGTTTAACCCCTCATAACTTTTTTGTTTTTGGGGGGATTACTTTTAAACCATAAAGGACCTTCCCCTCACAGAACTTGATTTTTCCTGAAAATTTTGATTAGATGGGATTATTCGTTCTTGAGTTATCGACTCTACAAAAAAACGTGACATCAGACAGACGGTCGGACAGACATGAAACAAATTTATATCCAATAATTTTTATCTAAATGAATAGTATAATAACAAGAAGTACTTGTCAAGTACCTAACAATTTCTTTTATTTGCCATAAATTTTCTGATATTTATGGTCAAAGGTAAAAATTTTCCTACCATAATATACTATTACGCTTCCAAAAACAAACTGAAATTAAAATAAAAATTTATTTAAACGGTCTATGTCAAATATACTACTAAACTAGGAGGTACAAAACCCCTGATGCAGTTCCCACTACCAATTTTTTTGCTAACATATTTTTTTTACAGCCTTGCAGTGACCACCTACATCAACCAAAATGTGTGACGATGATGTTGCGGCTCTTGTCGTTGACAACGGATCCGGTATGTGCAAAGCCGGTTTCGCTGGAGATGACGCACCCCGTGCCGTCTTCCCCTCCATCGTTGGACGCCCCAGACACCAGGGTGTTATGGTCGGTATGGGACAGAAAGACTCCTATGTAGGAGATGAGGCTCAAAGCAAAAGAGGTATCCTCACCTTAAAATACCCAATTGAACACGGTATCATTACCAACTGGGACGACATGGAAAAGATTTGGCACCACACCTTCTACAATGAACTTCGTGTAGCCCCAGAAGAACATCCAATCCTACTGACTGAAGCCCCATTGAACCCAAAGGCTAACCGTGAAAAGATGACCCAAATCATGTTTGAAACCTTCAACACCCCCGCTATGTATGTTGCCATCCAGGCTGTACTTTCCCTCTACGCTTCCGGTCGTACCACTGGTATTGTCTTGGACTCTGGAGATGGTGTATCTCACACTGTTCCAATCTATGAAGGTTACGCCCTTCCCCACGCCATTCTCCGTTTGGACTTGGCTGGACGTGACTTGACTGACTACCTCATGAAAATCCTTACCGAAAGAGGTTACTCCTTCACCACCACCGCCGAAAGAGAAATCGTTCGTGACATCAAAGAAAAACTTTGCTATGTTGCTTTGGACTTTGAACAAGAAATGGCAACTGCCGCAAACTCCACATCTCTCGAGAAGAGTTATGAACTTCCCGACGGTCAAGTCATCACCATTGGTAATGAAAGATTCCGTTGCCCAGAAGCCCTCTTCCAACCCTCATTCTTGGGTATGGAATCTTGCGGTATCCACGAAACCGTCTACAACTCAATCATGAAGTGCGACGTCGATATCCGTAAGGACTTGTACGCTAACACCGTACTCTCTGGAGGTACCACTATGTATCCAGGTGAGATTTTCTACCCTTTGAAGTTTACTTTTTGTCAGATAAAAGCGAAATTATTATTTACACTTACGTGGTCAGAAAAAAATGAAGTTGATAGTTTGCCAACTGTATGTGCATAATGTCAAGGTTTTATTAAATTCATTTGACTGAGAATATGCCAAAATACATTAAAGGTGCATTTAACTCTAAACTAAATTTAGTGCTGCATCTTTACCTATCCACTCGTATACTATACTTAGTATACCGAGTTATAATCTTAATGTAGAATCCTCATCTTAAAAATTTTAATTTTGTTTGGATGTCAAAACCGAAGAAAAATAAAATAAAAATTCCTTAACAGGCGCCGCAAGGTTTCGTCTGCTGTACTGACAGAAAAATTATTAATTTGTTACCAAAGTTTAAACAGGCCCAAAATAATAATACAGATCATTCATCCTTTTTGTATACATCCAAGTTAGAATTTGTATTCTTTTGTGGTTGTGCTGGACTACTCTATGCAGGAGTATGCAAACAAATTCTACTTATAAGTGTATATAAAATCGATTAATTACCTGTATAAATGACAAACATTTTTTTGCCTGTAACTTATTTGTTAAAATTTAATGCCTATTTTTGATCCATCATTAGTTTTAAAAATTGAAAAATTGGTGATTAGTTTAATTTTTTTAATACTTAGTTGTTTTTGAGCAAAAAATATTTTTTCAAACTTAGAGCAAGTTAAATTTTTGGTGCTGGTACTCACAAATGTATTAAAATTTCAGGTATTGCTGATCGTATGCAAAAGGAAATCACCGCCCTGGCCCCATCTACCATCAAAATCAAGATAATCGCTCCCCCAGAAAGGAAATACTCTGTATGGATCGGTGGATCCATCCTCGCCTCCCTCTCCACTTTCCAACAAATGTGGATCTCAAAACAAGAATATGACGAATCCGGCCCTGGTATTGTTCACCGTAAATGTTTCTAAGTTAATATATTGTTTCCTTTTCATTAAAATTGCAGTAAGTCGTATACTTGTTTTTTAAAAAAGTTGATATTTAATTTTTGTTTTGTTTTCTATTTGTATATTGGAAAAAATATTTCAAATAAAAAATACATCAATATACTTAATTGTTTGTAATGCATTTTAGTTATGAGACAAAACACAAATTATATAATTATTTTATGTCAAGTTAAACCAAGTCGAAGGCAATTCTAAATAAACACCTGATGCGAGTTATTGCATTTTTAATGTAAGTTATTATTTATAAAAATCGATGCAGCATTTTTTGTTGCGTTGTCATAAGACTTTTTTCATTATTTATCATATCATTATATCGTGTATCCTTATAGCACAAATATTCTAAGAATGTTTTAAGAATATTATTTCCTTCTTATAAGATTCTAAAAATATTCTCAGGACAAAGTGTGCTTTTGGGGTATTATATTTATGGATTAATGTATGCAATTATAGATTAGTTAAATTTAAAAATATATTTAGGAAAATCTTTAAGAAAATTTGTACATATTTGATTTTTTTCTATAAATTCGTTATACATCCTTTATTAAGAAAATTGTAGTTTTATTTGTAAACGTCTACTTTATGTGATATATGTATATAATATTTTAAAATAAACATCAACGTATTTATAATAATTTATTAATTTGTTTTTTCTTTAAATAAATATTTAAATTACATAAGTTTAATAAAGTTATTACCTTTTAGGTACTTGTTTTATTAATAACTGTCAGTAAATATTAATAAAACATACTACTGCCAACAAAAGAAACTTTCTACTATAATAACAGAAAAAAATATTTGTTTTATTAAGTAGTTTTTTTTAAGGGATCTTTTTTAGCCCTTTGCCCTAGCCCGATTTTTTACTTAATAAGGAATCAGCTCAAAGCGTACTCGGGTTATCGATGTCACTTTCTTAGACAGACCGGTGTACCCCCCGAGAGACACCGATTTTAAAAACATTGTTAAGGGATATTTGTTCCAATTTTTTTGTATCCTTCATATTTCAAAAACTGTTAAAAAAATTAAAAACTTATTTTTTTTTAATGAACATAAGAAAAAGTATTCTTTTGTTGGCAAATTATTTTAAACTTAGGTAACATAAAAAATAAATAGCACAGTCCTGTTTCTGATAATGCTGCCAAAGTCAGTGGGTCATCACAGCTAGATTTGATATTTTTACTTTTATAGGACCATCAATGGACATGAAAAAAAAAAAACACACACACAACAAACGTTAAATATTGTAAGATACAAAAATAACAATTTAATGAATACGGTATTTATTAATGTCCATTAAATCCAGAGCATTAAAACAAAATAACCAAAATAAGTACTGAAAATATTGCTTCCATTCAGAAAAAAACAATACTATTTAATTTGTGTTTTTTGCCTAAGGTTTGTAATATTGGTATTTATAAATCTTCATCGTTTACACAGCCTTTTATCACAGCTTAATCCCAATTATTAACTTTAATAGGATAAGATTTATAAGTCTCGATTAATAAATACTCGTAAATACCGCAGGGAAATTAAATACCATATTAATAAAAACGATTGTATAACTAGGTTTTATGTAAAAAGTCAATGTTATTAAAATTATTTTACAAAGTAAAGACTTGTCATATTATATTTCCATCTAAAATGTGGAATTTCCAAACACTATTATCGTTTTGTTCCAAATAAAATTTGAGAATTTGTGTGTTCTATTTTTTAAATTTAGCCTCGAAAATCTATTTTTAAATCATAGATTTTATGTATCTCACACAGCATTGATGTTAAATGTGGCTAGAGAAAATATTATTTAATTTTTTAATACTTAATAATCAGAGTTCGGACTTTTAGTATTCATTTATCGCGAAAGTTAGAATTTTATAAACACTATTTATGGCTCAACTTTACTTTAGCCGAAATCTGTTATAAGAAAATTTAACATACAGACAACGAACTAATAACTCTTCTCTCTAGAAGAGGTATTTCATTTGTAGAAACTGAAAAACACATAGCCAACATATACATTTGTCTGTCTTACTCGCACAGCTTTGTTCTAACAGAGACAACAATAACAGTTACTGGTAATTGTTATTGTTCAGGCCTGAATATACCTACTATTTGTTTACAAACAAACCGAGATGTTGGCGATACTTTATTTTAACGGTATTCTAGAAAGAAGAGTTAAGTTCGTTGCATACAGATGAGTTCAGTGATGGAAATGAAGCAATATACCACCTAGCTTTCCTTGCGGAAATGCGCCGTTGCCAAAATGTGCACTTTAGTTTTGCCGAAATCTGTTTTAGAAAAAATGAACATACATACGATTTCCTTTAGTTTCGAAAATAAAATTTCCACCTCGCTTTCCCTGCTGAAATGCCCTGTTGCCAAATTGTGACCTTTTGAATAGCCAAAATCTGCTATATAAAAAATAGGTGTTTTTTTTAGATTCGAGAAGTTATTTACCATCTTACGTTCCATGCGAAAATGCATCGTTGCGAACTTGTGCATTTAGATAAGTGAAAATATCTTATGGAAAAATTCGAAATAAAGATGATTTTCAATTTATCGCTTTTTATCCCAAACGTTATCAGAAGTTTGTAATTATTCGTTGGTTTACGTTGGTTTTTTGTTGGTTTGGTGTTTTCTTTTTTAATAGGGGGCGTTGCTTTTGCGCCAGTTTACTGTTTTAGTTTTCTTGACATTCTCCTCAAGGAAAACCTATACATATAATCTATAGATATTTTTTTCTATAGCGGATTTTGTATATTTTAAAGGGTGCGCTTTGGTAACGCCGCATTGCCGCTATGAACGTAAGGTTGAAAATTTGTTCTTGGAAGTAAAGAAAATATATATCTGGACCTCAGAGCCAGATGGTATTAAGTCACGTTTTAAAAATTCTTCTTCTTCTTCTTCTTCTTCTTCTTCTTCTTCTTCTTCTTCTTCTTCTTCTTCTTCTTCTGGAGTTTATTGGCCTTTGCTACAAGGACCGCTGGCCAGGGGTTTTTAAATTATTATTATTATTCCAAATAGAAAAAGCGGGAAATTTTAAAGAAGAATCACTCATAAACCTAAAATCGTAAAAAGATGGACTTAATACCATCTGGCTCTGAGGTCCAGATATTAATTTTTTCTACAGCCGGTTTCGGATAATCTAAAGTGCGCAAGTTGGCAACAGCGCATTTCCGCAAGGAAAGCAAGGTGGCAAATTTCTTATTGGAGGTAAAGGAAATCATCTGTATATTAAATTTTTCTACAGCAGATTTCGGCTTATCTATAGTCCACGATTTGGCAACATCGCATTTTTTAATTTTTAATTAAAATTAAATGTTTTTAGTTAAATTATATTCTAAAAATCGTTATAATACGTAAATTTTACTACAAAAAGTAAAATTGTACTCTAAAATTACCAAAAATGTAAAAAAAATAAAATAAAAAAAAAACGGGTAATTTCCACAAAAAAAAAGTAATTTTCGACATCAGGGGGGTCAAAGGAAGATATAAAAATTATTTTATCCAACACCTTCACAGAAACACTTGTTTTGAGCACTATTTTAAATGTCAAAAGTGAGTTTTTTCCACTAGTGACTAAAAAATTTTTCACCCACTCTTTTACGTACAGCTTTTGATCTCACCCAAAATTAGTTACATACCCTATTAATTAAGTATTATAACTATTCTATAAATAGAAGCACGTTAACTAAACCATAAAAATTAAAGAAAACCCCAAATTATTCTTTAGTTTTTGAATAAAATACTGTTTTTATTAAAAATTCTGTCATCACCGCGTCCATTTTGACGTTTGTAAGAAACGTAAAACTAGCAATTGTTTATTTTTAATAGGCATACTTAGGCCATGGCTACCTATTATTTTAGTATTAAGGAAACTTAATCTTAATATTTTTAACATGATTTTTCGCAAAATTATAGATTTTTATTTAAAAATAAAAGGTGTTGGATAAAATTAAATTCTCAACTCGTGTATGATTTTATCCACTTAAAACTTAAAAGTTCCTATAAAGGTTGGTCCGGAAATCAGCCCTAAGGGAGATACGACACTCCTAAGGGTACATCTGAAAAGTAGTTTTTATTTAATATCTCTGGAACCATATAAACCACAGTAACGAGTTTTTGGACGTGCCTTAGCGTTGATAAAGGTTATCATTTTATGAAATTTTTATTTGGAATTTTTTATTTGGCGTGCAAAATGGAGGGGGGGTGATGTCACTTTTTTGCCCCAATATTATTTATCTGTAGATATTTTGACATTTTATCAATAGCATATTAATCTTTAATTAAAAATACATAAAAATGCATTCTTTGTGTAACACTGTAGGGCCAACCGTTTTCGAGAAAATGGCAATTCAAGAAGCAATTTCACATTCTGAGCATGAAAAAAGGAACTAAAAAATGCAACAAAAAAATCAATACAGCAGCGCGATTCTACATCAAAAATTATAAAAAAAGTTCCCATACACAAATATCTACAAATCGCTTTTAAGGGAGCTACGGTCCCTTAAATAGTGTTATTCTTTAAGAGGTCGTAGTACACCATTACTAGTTTGCTTTAGAACATTTCCATCCGAAGTATGCAAACGCCCCTTGAAACAAAGCATGTCGTAATTTACCCACTTACATTTTTTTTTTTAATTTTTAACAGTCTTTTCTTTCCTGTATATGAAATGTTTATATACAGCGAGGTCTTTGCCCCTAGCACTTTTCATTATTTCGATCGACATGACGACTCGTACTAAACTGATTATTAATCAGTGATTTAATGATCAATGTCTAAAAATAGCAAGTTTAATATATCATGCTAAGTAGCACCCTTTGGATAGGCCTTGAGCTTGCAAATACAATGATATATTAACTTGCTATTTTTAAGTTTTAGAAGTGGTAAGACACAAAAACCACCCCTGGATGCCATCTATATTTGGGCAGTGATTTTCTCAAAAACTAAAAGAGATAATTGTTTTAGGAGGTTGTTAAGGGGTGGATTTTATTTTTTTTTTTACTTTTTATATTTCCATTTACACTGGGGTTTTCAAAACTTAATATTTTTTTTTTTAGTTTTCGAGAAAATCACTTTTTAAATATAGGGGATCTTTGGTTTGGATATCTCATTTTTTTTAAGTAGCATCCTTGTATTTTTTTGTTACTTTGGATAGGCCTTGAGCTAACTGTTATGGGTAAGTTTTGGGATACTATTGTCTTATTTAAACTGTCTTTTGCAGAAATTGATTATCTCTTTTAGTTTTCGGAAAAATGACCAATATTTCAACTATATTGGTCAGGGGTTTGTTTTTAAACGTTTTAGGAGAGTGTTAAGGGCCCTAGGGTTGGATTTTATTTTTTGTTACTTTTTATAGTCTCATTTACAATTGGTTTTTCAAAAATAATTTTTATTTTAGTTTTCTAAATATAGAGAGGATCCGTGGATGGTTTTTCAAAATAACCAAAAAATTATAGGAATGCTATTTAAAAAAATAAAGTTAAGGTAAGTTGTGGGTGGGGGGTTGAGGGGTGGATTACAATTTTTGCTACCTTTGATAGACATTGTTGTATTATTTAAGCTGGTTTTAGCAGAAATTTATTCTGAAAACCGGTTCCAGATATAGTTGAAATACGGGGTTGTTTTTAAATGTTTTTTACCGCTTCTAAAACTTAAAAATATCAAATATTATACTTATAATAAAACACCCAGTGTCGGACTGGACATTGAGATAGTGAGAAAAATCTCAGGAGCCCCCCACTTTTGGGGACTTCTCGTACTTTGGTGGCCCCCCGCGGGGTGATGACCTTTTTTTTAGTCATTGAAATTTCTGGCAGGGTAAAGAAATTTTTTGGGGTGATGACTTTTTTTTTAGTAACCAACATTTTTGGGAGGGAAAAAAAAAGATTTGATACTTGAGGGCCCCTACGTTACAAATTTTACTAGCCTCGGGCCGCCCAGTCGGACCTGAATATTCGCAACCTCAAGGTCTATCCAAAACAATAGAAAAACTATAGGGGTGCTATTTAAAAAACTTAATTTAGGGGTAAGTCGGGGGAAGGAGTTGAGGGGTGGATTTTACTTTTGGCTACTTGTGTAGAACTTGATTATTTCTTTTAATTTTCGAGAAAATAGCTGGTTAAGTAGAGTTGGGTCAACCTTCATACAGTGCGTACATTAAGTCTGGAATCACCCACGCTAATCTTGAATACAAATGAAGTTTTCGTGATTTTCCAACGCAAACCAATAGTTAGTCCTGTTAGTAGGAGGTCTACACATTATTAAATCATTGACAGTTAAATCTGAGGTGCTCGGTTTCGGAATATAATGGACATTTTTCATCAGAAATGACCACAGTCGACTTAATAGTTCTTCATTTTATGCTATTTTAGTGTATATAAATTTTTTGAATAAAAAATTTAAATCTATTCACAGAAAGGGTCAATTGATTTCGGAAAAAAGTATCACTGAAGTTTTTACATCTTATTTTCTCAAAAAATATGCATATTAGTGTATCTATTATTGACAAATTACACAGATCAACAGTGATATTCCCCTTTGAAAACTAATTACTGATTTTTGTAGCTATAGTAGTACTGATTATTAGAAAAATATAGAAAAAGTTCCATCAGATCAGTTTTCCGAGAAATATAATTTTTAATTTTTCGAGTTATAGTATACTATACACGGTTCCCGGGAACATAACCTTAGTCCAAGTTTCTAATAACCCAACTTTTTATTTCATATCTTATGTACATATGTCTTTAGGATCATTTTAAGCCCAAAATTAAAATAATATACTGGACTATTTTTTTTATTGACAAAAATCCTCGAAATTTAGCTATAATTTAGAAATAACCTACCAACAAAAATACAACTTTAGTTAAATCATTAAACGTAATATTATGGTCCTATAAGCAAATAATGAATATACCAAATTACAATTCAATCGGCTCACATACACTGCCGCAGTGGTTCGAAAGTTTAAAAAACCGTGATTTCAATGTTTTTAATTCAGACGGTGATTTTTTATTTAATGGTTCCTCCTTTGAAAACTAATTACTGATTTTTGTAGCTATAGTCACAGTTTTTACGCTTTAACCTTCGTAAGGCAGGATGCGAGGCACAATAGTCTATGGTAATTGCGACGGCTATAACATCAAATTTCTTAGAAATACTATATTTTAACGCCGAGTAATTATTACAAAAATGTACACTTACCCTTATCAACACACAAAAAAAATTGACCCTAGAACAAAGGTTAAAAATCAAAGGGGAAAAAAGTTGAAATTTGTTGACCTGTGTTATTTGTCAAACACTTATTATTACTGAATTATTGTTCTCACACATTATGACAGATATTTAATACACTGCACTACTATTTTTTTTAGAAAATAACCTACCAAATACATCTACAACTATTTTTTTTGAATTGAGAATTGATTGACTACACCGGCACACAAAAAAATAATCTCGAGTGCGGCAGACTAGACTAGTCAATTCCTACGTATTTTGGGTCGCTGAATCTGAATACGAGATCAAAATTTAAAAGTTAGGGTTCAAAATGGCGGATCCAATATGGCGGATTATATTTTTTAAAGTTTCTAGGAAAATTTAATTCGCCATATTGAATCCGCTATTTTGAATTTTGGAAAACTGGAACAAGATTCATAATCAGCGACCCCAAAAACCCCCTAGTAAAAAGTTTCAAACAGATCCGAGCAACTTTTAAAAAATCTAATCCGCCATATTTAATATGGCATTAATATTAATAATGCATATTGGATCCACCATTTTGAACGATAACTTTTAAATTCTGACCTCGAATTCAGATTCAGCGACCCAAAATACTTAAGAATTGACTAGTCTAGTCAGACGCACTCGAGATTTTTTTTATTTTGTGTACCGGTGCTATTTATGTGAACGGATTTAAAATCTCTAACCAAAATTTATATAGAATATTATAAAACAGTATAAAATTAAGTTTTATTAAGTCCGCTATGGTGATTTCTAAGGAAAAAAATCCATTATTTGCCGAAACCGAGCACCTCAGATTCCACTGTTAATGGTTTTATAACGTGTAGACCTCCCACTAGCAGGATTAACTCTTGATTTGCATTGGCAAGTCACTAAAACTTAATTTTTATTCAAGATTAGCGTACACCCAATTAACTTTTCAGTTATATGTCTTTAAAAAAAACGCTCGGACAGGTAGATTTTTATTTTTAATTTTGCAAATTTTGGTGTAAAAAAAGTTATCAAAATTTTCACTCCCTCGCAACCTTCCATCAAAACTTTTTTTTTTTTTTCAAATAGAAACCTACCCCTTGTGATACATTGTTTAAAAGGTTATTTAATAAGCTTTCTAACGGTATATGATAAAGCCTTGTTTGGCAAAGGACAAAAAATGGGTTGCTATTTTGAATTGTATGGGTGGGTACAAGGGGGTGAAAATTTTTATAACATTTGGGAACGTTCAAGTATTACGTAAAGCAAAATTTGGCCAACGATGTGTCACAAGGGGTAGATTGTTATTTAAAAAAAGTTGTGAAAATTTTATTAACTTTTTTTACACCAAAATTTGCGAAATAAAAAATAAAAATCTACCTGTCTAACCGTTTGGACTTTTAAAAGACTTTTTAATTGAAAAGTTTAATCGGGTGATTCCAGACTTAATGTGCGCACTGTATATTATTTAAATTGAAATCAATGAGTTAATTTAATTAATAAAATCTCCCGAACTAAACCAAACACTAAAAACTGAAAAAAAGCAACGCAGTGCTTTTCCGTCCCTGTAAAAAGGTTCTGGTTAATTCTTATTCAGACCTTATAAGATCTTATAAGATTATATAAGACCAATAAGAACTTAAGAGAACATAATTAGGATTTAATAAGATTTATTAAGAAAATTTACATAAAAGAAAATTCTTGTAGATTTCTGTAAGATTAAATACGAAAATGTACCTAACTTTGAATGGGTAGGTTTTAATAAGAAAATACTAATTAGAATGTGGATGATTTATTAAGCAAATTGGTGTAAATTTAAAGAGAAAATTCTAATGAAGTACTAATAAGATATAAACAGAATGTTCATATTAACTTAATTTCAGAGTTTTAAGGCCAAAATTTAGAATGTAAATTTAATTTCATTTTTCTCATTAAATCTTAATGAGAAAATTGATATTAAATTTAGATACCAGGTTTAAAAAGAAAATTGCTGTGCTATAGGTATGTTATTTCCTACCACTAACAAAACTTATTAAATGGATAAAGTCACTTTCTTGAAATACTGTCGTTATAACTTACTAGTCAGCTAATTCGATACACATTATCGGATTGGTATGGATCAAGCTATCTGAAGGCCTCTGGTTTTTTCACTTACGGTGTCCTCAAATTGTTGAAAATGGATTTATGTGGGGGTTCTATTTTTTCGTTATTTTTTTGATATCTCTTCTCGTTTTCAAGATACAAGCAAAAATGTGTGTGTTTAAAACCATTGATCCATTGTAGAACCAGGTTGATTCTTATAAAAACCTAATTTATTAGTAAGAAATTTCGTTCAAAATCTTATTTAAACTTCTTAAGATTAAACAAGAAAATTTTAATAAGAATTAAAATGAAATTTCTTTTCCAAAACCTGGTTCATTCTTATAAAAACCTGCTTCATTGGTAAGAAATTTCGTTAATAATATTATTAAAAGTTCTATAAAGTTTTAATAAGATCAAATACGAAAATTTTAATAAGAATTAACAAGAAGGTTCTACAAGGGGTATCTCGAATTGTGAAAATATATGAATTGTGAATTGTGAATGCCATAATTAAATTTAGTATAATATTTCTATTCCATTAAAATGAAATAGTAAATGTCGAAAAAAGAACAAGTTGTTTTGAAAAAATTACTATAATATGATAAAAAGAATAATAATCTCAATAAATTAAAAAAGAGGAATTTAAGGCTCTGAAAGATTGAATTCGTTGTTTACTATAAACCATTATTAAAATAAATAAATAAATAAACCTTTTGAAGCAAAATTGCGACTTAAGGGCTTAAATACTTATGATCGTTACACACACCTAAAAGCCTTTTTAAATGTCGCATATTTGCTACACAATGTACCACATTTATTTTTAAGAAAATGTTCACCTAGGTAGCAAAAGATACATTTTTCAAAAATGCGACATAGAAAGTGGTTTAGACAATGGCGATTTCTCCCGTTAGATTAGACAGGGACAAAAGTTCTACCCAAAAAGGATAGAAGACATACATACATTCCCACTCCCACCCAACCAAACAAATTCTGTATTTGTTCTTTGTTGAACAAATACAATATTTACTTGGCCGGGCGAAAAGTGTAACTATATTATTTTTATTAAAGAAATTACTGGCGCCATCTAAATTTTAGTAGAATTATCTTATTCTACAGATTCACATTAGCTATGTTCGTTCGTGCCGCTCAGTGCTACACTTTCCGGCCAACCAAATAAATACTGTATTTGTTGTATGAAAAACAAATACAGTATTTATTTGGTTGGCTGGAAAGTGTAGCACAAATGAGATAGAGATAGGGTAGACGTCTTTTGTTTCATAATTCTAGTTGTAGAGAGCTCCATTACAACTTCTAGTATCATTAAAATTTTGTATAAATATATTTAATTTAATTTTTTATTTTAATTTTCAGGGCACTAATTTATTTATATATTTATTTATTTATTATTTTTTTTTAAAGGAAAATTGGCATTTTTATAACGGTTTTGGGCCCACCCTCAACAGCAATAAATTATGTATTATTAGAAAGGTATTTTTATGTGGATTAATAATTTTAATTTAAAAACATACCATAGACACCGGATTTCCAACGCATTTAACGTTAGTTACTCTATGTTAGTTACCCTATGTAATAATTCCATACAAGAAATAATAAATGCAGTATTTAATATTTTTGTTAATTTTTAATATATTAAATTATTTATACTTAATTGTAAAAAAAATAAATAATAGAACTAATGATTTAATAGTACAATATATTAAAATTATTGAGCATTCTGCGCATGATGCACCCTTATGCACTAGGGACTTACGCGTGCCCGCTTTAAACCATTAGAATTATTATTTTAATTTGTCTAACCATTGCAATATTTTAAAAGTTATATATCAAAAAAATACTTAATATTGTATTTGTTTTTGTCTGGAGTTATTCCGTAAAGCTTTAATTTAAAGTAATAACTTCAAAAGCCCAAAACTCGGTATCTGATCAGCCGAGGTATGTTTCTAAAACAAAATAATCAGTCTAAATAAAAATGCTTTTCTAATAACCAGTTCCCGGCATATTTACAGTTGTAGTCCAGTCTTCAGGTCAATGAAAGAGGCTTTACCTGGAAATAATTCAGGGAGTTTTGATTTTGGGTTTATTGGGTACGGTTAATGGCCGCAAATAAAAAAAACAATTTTACGACGTTGAACTCGACTGTTATTTTTTTAACGTGTTTTTTTCACAAAAAAAAACGGATTTTTAAAATATTTCTTAAACGTTACACTATACGTTTTTAGATTTTTAATTTTTTTTTTCGAAAAACCAAAATTGTTCTTTATCGTTGGTTAGGCATGCCCCTTAGAACATTTTCGGTGAACATTAAAAAAATCTACCTGGCACTTTCTTTTAAATTTACGTAAAATTATTTTTTTTTTAATAATTCACACACTTGTGAACCATTATCTCGAGTAAACCGATTTTCGATTGAATCATCATTGTTTTAAGCATAAAAAAACCTTCTTAACCAAGTCATAAAGAAAAATCTAAAACCCTACAGTGTAACGTTTAAGGCGGTGCCGTGAATTACATGACATGACAAAAAATGTTGGAGATTTGGTCCTCTTTATTTTCATATCAAACGTTTTTTGTCCTAGGATGCACCGATCTTGAGATATATAAAAAGTCCTTTTGTGTGAAAAATAAGTTAAAAAAATGACAGTTCCAAATCGAGTTCAATGTCTCAAAATTGTTTATTTGCGGCCTTAAACCTTACCCAATAAACCAAAAATCTAAACTCCCTGAATTATTTCCAGGTAAAGCCTCTTTAATTAACTTGAAGACTGGACTATAACTAGAAATATGCCGGGTACTGCTAATAACATATAATTCGTGGCTGTTCAGGGCAAGCCCAAAATGCACATCGTCCTTGAAATCAATGAATTAAATAAATTAATGAAACCTCCCGAATTAGAGTAAAAACTGAAAATACTACTAACACAGCTTATGGCGGATTTTGAGAATCTAGGCAACCCCTCATGCCATAATCATATTTAATTTATTCATTTAAAATGGAATAATAAATTTTGAAAAAAGGACAAGTTGCTATAATAAGTGAATATAATAATATCCATTAATAAATTAAAAAAGCATCTTTGTATTTAAGATTCTGAAAAAACTGAATTGGTTTTCCACAATAAATTATTAAAATAAAAAACAAATATAAATTGGTTTGAATCAAAATTGAGACATTTAAGGGCTTAAATACTTGTTTACAGTAAAAAAAATAACAGCTTAAAGCCCCTTTGAATGTCAAAATTTGGCTACAGAGTATACCACGTTGTTTATTCTTTCAATTTTTTTTATTAAAAAAAAAGAATGTTCAATTAATTATTGTAAAACAAGTGAAGGTATTGGAAAACTAATTAGTGCATTACACCAAGATGTAAATAATTGTTGTAAATAGATAAAAGAAATGTCTTTTTTTTGTGTTATTTTGTAAAAGAAATTTCGACATATTCTAGTCAAAGAGTTAAATTAATTAATTAATAAAATCGCCAGAACTGAAATGAAAACACTGTAAACTGCTGAAAAAAGCAACGCAGCGCTTTCCCGTAGGCTCCAGCTTATGGCGAATTATGAAAATATAGGGAACCCCTCATGCCATAAATGGTTGGCGCGCGGTATTTTCGTACGCGTAGTAGTTCTCTATAAAACCCCGTGCTTAGAATTCATAGAGCACTCGAAGCTTTACTGTCAACCGAGTCCTTTCTGTTTTTTAGAGGTTGGTATTTGTGAAATTTTCGAAAAATTGTTAAAAGTGTGAATAATTAAACATCGTGTTTTTTAAGTGAAATTTTTTAAGTGATTTTTACCTGGATTTTGTGGATTATACAACAGTGAAAAAGAATATACGGTTTATGGTTTAAAGTTTTTTGTTTAAATTTTGTGGAAAAATTTTATTTTATAAAAAAAATAATAATGTTTGCTAATATTTTTATTTTTTTACATATTTATTTATGTGAATCGAAAAAAAAATAATTAAAAATTAATTCAAAATATTCTTTAATTTTTTAGCATTTTTTTAAAATATTTTAAATATTTTTTTCAATTCAATAAACTTGATTATTTTATTTTGTTTTAAATATTTTATTTTAAATATTTTTTGATATCTTTATTTAATTGTATTAATTAGTATAACTTAACTTAACTTATAAATTCATAGTTTTTAACCATTCATATTTCTTATAAAAAAAAATATTTTTTTAATTTTATTTATATTTTTGAAATTATTTGCAAACATTTTAAATTTGTTTAAGATTTATTCCGCAAAATAAGTAAAGGTTGGTTTACTCTTTAATACTGAACTAACTTCGACCAATAAACTGTCAGATTTATTTGAAATATTTCATTTAATTGGTTAAATCCTTAGTTAAGTGTTGATTATTGGGTAAACGAACCTTAATATTTTTATATTAATGAAAAACTTTAACCTGTTGCAATTTTTTGAAAAAACAATACAACTCATATTTTGAGTTAGTATGCTGTATTGAAACTTAAATTTTGGTTATTATAGAAATTTACAAAAAAAAACTAATTTATAAATTTTATAGTGAGTTTAATAATATTGAAAAATAAAAACCAATTCTTTTAATTAAAATTTGAGAAAAACGGATTTTCATTATATATTCAATTTTACTTGTGACAAGTAAATTTTACTTGGTGTATTTTTCTCAGTGCAAGGTTCAAATAGCGTTCTTCTATATTTTTTTCCTTAATATTAAAATTGTTTTTATAAACAAAAAAATTTGATCTCCAAAAAAAATCCATTTGACTACTTTACCTATAATTTTTTGTTTATTTTTTATTTACAAACATACAGACTCAAAATGTTTGCAACAGGATGTTATATTTTTGGTGTATAATCCACAAGTTTATTTAAAAAAAATAAAATTACTAAATTTTATAGTAGTAACTTTGTTTCAAATTTTTAAATTTGGTTTTCGTAATTTAATAGTTTCGTTAGGCGTGCGTCGAACGTCATATTTTCTAACTATCGAGTAAAAGTGAACTAAAAATAATAAAATTTAAAAATAAAATCTCTAGCGCTCCATTTATCTGATACCCATTTAACTTTAATATATACATATCTATAATTGGAATTTTAGACATGGACCGCACGGGTGTTCCAAAATTAAAATTTTTGTTTATTTATATCTCTCGCGCGCTTCTATTTTCTAGATTCCCCACAGAGTTTATGTTAAACACGTGTTGTATTATTTCGTAAATTTTTTTAGAATTCTTGATTATTTAATTTCACATTTAGAATAATTTTTCTTAATAATTACAAAAAAAATTAAATTCCGTTATTTAGCAATGGTTGCTAAAATGCTTATAAGCATTTTTTGCTATAGCAATCATTAACAAACACTTTAGCATTTGGTTGACTCATGTAACTTTTTAATATTGACACCTAAGCAGTTTAATAAAGATTGTATGCCTACGTTTCAAAATAACTTCCACATTTTTGAGAATAATCAAAAAAAAAGTCGCATGAGTTGCCCAACTGTAAAATTTTTTGGTAATGTTTACTAAATCACTTTTCCGAGTGTAACTTTTTTAATTATTTTATTAATTCGATGATTCTTTTTCAGTAGCAGTACACATAAACTAAATCAAGATGTGTGACGATGATGTAGCCGCTCTTGTCGTTGACAACGGATCCGGTATGTGCAAAGCCGGTTTCGCTGGAGATGACGCACCCCGTGCCGTCTTCCCCTCCATCGTTGGTCGTCCAAGACATCAAGGTGTCATGGTCGGTATGGGACAGAAAGACTCCTATGTAGGAGATGAAGCCCAAAGCAAAAGAGGTATCCTCACCTTGAAATACCCAATTGAACACGGTATCATCACCAACTGGGATGATATGGAAAAGATCTGGCATCACACTTTCTACAATGAACTCCGTGTTGCCCCAGAAGAACACCCAGTTCTCCTCACTGAAGCCCCATTGAACCCAAAGGCTAACCGTGAAAAGATGACCCAAATCATGTTTGAAACCTTCAACACCCCCGCTATGTATGTTGCCATCCAAGCTGTACTTTCCCTTTACGCTTCCGGTCGTACCACTGGTATCGTTTTGGACTCTGGAGATGGTGTAACCCACACCGTACCAATCTACGAAGGTTATGCCCTTCCCCACGCCATCCTCCGTTTGGACTTGGCTGGACGTGACTTGACCGACTACCTCATGAAAATCCTTACCGAAAGAGGTTACTCCTTCACCACCACCGCTGAAAGAGAAATCGTTCGTGACATCAAAGAAAAACTTTGCTATGTTGCCCTCGACTTCGAACAAGAAATGGCCACCGCTGCCGCTTCCACCTCTCTCGAAAAGAGCTACGAACTTCCCGACGGACAAGTCATCACCGTTGGAAATGAAAGATTCCGTTGTCCAGAAGCCCTCTTCCAACCCTCATTCTTGGGTATGGAATCTTGCGGTATCCACGAAACCGTCTACAACTCCATCATGAAGTGTGACGTAGATATCCGTAAGGACTTGTACGCCAACACCGTCCTCTCCGGAGGTACCACCATGTACCCAGGTATTGCTGACCGTATGCAAAAGGAAATCACCGCTCTTGCCCCATCCACCATCAAAATCAAGATCATTGCTCCCCCAGAAAGGAAATACTCCGTATGGATCGGTGGATCCATCCTCGCCTCCCTCTCCACTTTCCAACAAATGTGGATCTCCAAGGAAGAATACGACGAATCCGGCCCTGGAATTGTCCACCGCAAATGTTTCTAAGCAGTTACTTAGTTTCTGTATTATTAATGTTGATGTGTTCAAACTATTGCTTCATTTGGGCAATATGTTACATTGCCTGCAAAGACTTTATAACAACAATAGGGGCATTGTAAATACGTATTATATTTATTATTTTTAATTATACACCTTATGTTTACTATAATATAGTTATATATTATATAATTTTAATTTTTATTTGGTAAATTATAAATCATAATACATTTTTGTTACTTTACAAAAAGTTTTTTCTTACAAACATTATGTTTTAAAACTCAATTTTTATACTCCTTCCTTATAAGATCAGTCCTGGCATCCCAATTCTTTCTGTTTGATATGTCTATGGACACCCACCGGCAGATTAAGGGGGAGGCCATGCCCCCCCTTAAAATGAAATAAATCCGCCCCTGTGGACACCTCATTTCTTTTTGAAGGATTGGGGTGTCTATTATATATAATCTAGAATCAGCTACCACCTATACTATAAACTTTTAAATTATCATCCACTTTTGGACCATTCGGTAACTTCCAACCAAATGGTAACTGATATGTCTGATAAAACAGCTGTTTGTATTAGTACCAATATTCTTTAGTTTGATACATAAAATGTTCAGTCTTTTATTTCATTACATGTTAAAGTAACATTTAGTGACCTAAAAGAACTTGTTTTTAACAATTTTTCAATAAATTTTAGTCCTTAATATAGTTTCCATCTTTTCTGGGATAGGCAATCTAAGAATATGAAGAAAGTCTCTTACTTTTTTAATCTAATAATATTAACATGGGATTTAGAATACAACCGAACGTAATAATAAAACTATAACTATCGTCAACTGAGTATTTATAAAACACTCCAGGTTATATAAAACGCGAGCAATATATTTAAAATTTTGCGCCTAAATAAAATGTCGTTGAAGAAACATAACCTAAATTTTTACCAGAGTCGCGGCAACGTTTAGGAGAGCTTATGTGCAGCTCTTTATGCCGCATTTTGATAAACTGCGCATGCAGTGGAAGGACCAAACACTCTAAAACAAAACGAAATAATAAATTATATGAAAATCAGGATTTCGAGTTATAACTAAAGTTAATAGATCTTCTAAATCTGAAAAGTTTGCTTATGTTTACCTATTATAACAAAAGTTGATACTTTCATTACAATAACAGGGTCGGACAACAGGAATTTTACATTATTTCTAATTTTTGGTGTTTATTTAATAGATACCTATGCCGAATAAGATCTGTATACAGTATAATCTTATTCGCCATATGTATGTATTAAAGAAACTCACCAAATATTAGAAATAATTTAAAACTCCTGTTGTCCGACCCTGTTATTGTAATGAAAGTATCAACTCTGATTATAAGAGTTAAGTATACAGGGTTATTCACGGAAGTGGCCTATTAAAAGTTTATGGAGAACCAATAATTTTAAAAATCTAATATTGTGTACTTTGGGGTTTTTGAATATGGTCAATCGTTAAAAAATATTTTCATGCTTTTTTTTTTAATGGAACACCCTATATATTTTTTAATTTTTAAAATTCACATTAATTTTTTTTTTATTTTGATTAATGTCTATCTGTTCTGGTAGTTATTGAGTTTTAAGTTTTTATGGAAAAATTAGCAAATTTAAGCACCCTAAAAAAAAATATTTTCTCTTTGATTTTTTAAATTGGAGAAAAGCTGTTCTGTTACTCAATAGGAATTTAGTCATGTGGATGAGCATAAAAGTAACCCAAAACATTGACTTAATTATCTTCGTTGCTTCTAATTGGTTTTGTTAGAGATTTCACTGCGTTTTCTTTCCCAAATTGGGAAACATTTGTGTGATTTCTTTTAAATTTTTAACATGACAGTCTTCGTAAATCAGGATATTTTGTATTAAAGGTTTTACTAATTATTTAATCATCTTCACTAAAAATAGCAAATAAATCCAAAATACGAGGGTAAGAGTAAGCCTCTGCCATTATTTTGCTATAATTAATTGAAACTTAAGTTAAAGAAATATAAACGAAATGTCATTTACAGGTCTACTTGATTAAATACAACTTTAAAAAATTACAGAAATAAGCCTTTTTTCACAATAATTTGCAAATAATTCGAAAACGTTTAATGTTAGGTATAGGGTATGTCATATTCATTTTAAAGAAAATTCAATTCCCTATTTAACTCAATAAAAAAAAACTATAGGGTGCCATTAAAAAAAAGAGTTAAGGCTATTTTAAATTTGTTAGATTTAACCTGCTTTCTAAACCACCCTGTATAAATTATAGGTTTGTTAAGTATTATTGAGCAAACCACAAAACAACTTTTCTCCAATTTAAAAAATCAAGGAGAAATTAGTTTTTTTAGACTTGAATAACTTAAACACTACCGGAGATAGGTATAAAGTGTTGAGTCCAAAATAAAGCAAATTTAATGCAGATTTTAAAAATTAAAAAATATATTAGGCGTTTCATTTAAAAAGTCAAAGTTGAGTGCCTCTTCCGGTACAAGCGGAAGTGACACAAGCATGAAAATATTTTTAATTGATTGGTCATATTAAAAAACTCCAAAATATTAGTTTTTTAAAATTATTCGTTCTCCATAAACGTTTAATATGCCACTTTCGTGAATAACCCTGTATATATTCTATAATTTTATTTTGGTAAACTATAAATCATTTTTGATACTTATAAATTCACATTTCTGAGTCAGACTGAGCCTGAGTCAGAAATTCTGACAGACTAACTTAATTTTGAATACTCCTTCTTAATGATATCAGATATTTTCTCTCCTATCATCATACAGATTGAATTGGGATGCCCTGAAGCTGTATAAGGAAAGACACTTGAATCAGCTACCCTTAAACCATGGACACGATAAACTTTTAAATTGTCATCCACTACAGATTTTTTGTTTCCCTTTTGACCCATTGGGCAACTCCCAACCAAATGGTAACTACTATACGCCATTTTTCTGATAAAACAGTACCAATATTCTTTAGTTTCAAAGGTAAAATGTTCACATTCTTTTATTTCATTACCTGTTAAAGTAACATTTAATGACCTAAAAGAACTTGTTTTTAACAATTTTTGAATAAATTTTATTCCTTCATATAAAGTTTCAATGTCTAAATTTTCTGGGTCAGACAGTAAGTTGCTATTAATTAAAGGGTACATAAAAGGACTTTTACTTTTTAATCTTATATTACCATAAGATTTAGGATGTAATCCAACTAACGTAATAATAAAACTAGTACTACTCGTAATAATTTTTTTGAAGTCATATTCTCCATCCGATTTGACTGTTGGAGCTATAACTGATGTTAAAATAACTTCCAAATCTGGAAAGTTATCCTGCTTCTCAATTGCTGTTTGATGAAAACCTATAGTCAACGGCGCTCCCAAAGTGAAAAATCCTGACCCATTTATTAAATACTCTTTAATTAGGCTCCTCAAGGGTGTAACTTTTTGTTCTTTGTTAAAATTAAAATAAAACGATAACGCAGTATGATCCCTTAAAGTTTCACCTACTGGTAAGTCTTGTATTACAGGTATCCGTAACTTTTTTAGCTCAGATCTGGGACCAATTCCAGATAGCTTTAATAACTGCGGAGTTGTCACTACACCAGTACAAACAATAACTTCTTTTCTAGCCTTGGCAACATATGTGAAACCATCACGAATGAATTTTACTCCGTATGCAAGTTTGTTGGACTTTGAAATTAATATTTTTATTACAAAGCTGTTGATGGAGATATTTAGGTTTGGTCTATTTTTTGCAGGTTCGATAAAAGCGTGATTGCCATCTACCCTAGTACCATATTTTGTGGTCAGTTGAGCTGGTCCTACTCCTATGTTGTTTTTACCGTTATAATCAGTCAAATTGTATCCTAACTCTTTGAACGCTTGCAGATACATTTCTTGTTCCAGGTAGTTTTCGTCGTGTATTTGTACGTCTACGTTTCCATTAAAACCGTGAAAATTTTCGTCAGTTGGGAAATTTTTGGGGGGATGCAGGTTTTCTGATTTTTTTAAGTAGGGTAAGATATTTTCGTAGGACCATTCTGGTTGTGGCCATTTTTCAAAATCTTTTGGGTTGCCTCGGACATATGCCATGCCGTTTATAACGGAAGTTCCCCCTACTGCTTTTCCTCTTGGGACATCACATATTTTATTTTGTTTAGCTAAAAATTAAAATCAGTTTTGCTAAAATAACGGTGACCTGCGAATGTTGTGTCAAAAAAAAACTGTCTTAGATTTAATAACTGTTTTTAGTATTTTTTGCATAAAATATGATTTAAAAATACATAAATACAAAATAATTATGCCGATAATAATACTTTAGGTAAAAAGGCTATAACCTAATTTTTTTAATTAAATATGTTTTGCGTTTTAAGAGAAAATCTTATTAAAATTAATTTACTCCAAGGCATTTAATAATACAAATTAATTTTTAATTTAAAATTAAATTTCCTGAAATAAATGATGTGTGGCTTACATTTTTTTTTACATTTACATTTTTTGTTTAACCTCGTACTATTCTACTTAATTAAGCATCCCCTAAGTCCAGGACTTGTGTGGGCTAGTAGTAGAGGGAACCACCGGCTTTAATTGACTTTCGAACCAATTTATAGGGAGTGTCCGCTTCACTTACGCCTTCATCAAATTTCAATTATTAATTAACTGAAAAATGCAAATCGGGGCCGGTGAGAATCGAACTCATGCTATTTTGGGTAGTAAACTCGCCAAGTACGACGCGGTAGTCTACTACACCAATCCTCCCATGATAAGCTTTCTTATTTAAAGCCCTTGAATTACTAAAGGAGTAAGTGGGGCAGATAGACATAAAACTCATAACAAAACACACCAAAGGCCGACTATCTGTTTTTAAATGATTTAAATACATGAAAATTAAAAAAAAATAATTTTGGGCAAACAGACAGACAGACAGACGGAAAGAGTTTTAAAATATTTTTTCAGTATTTAGCATTCCATAATCTATTAAAATAAACTCTTACATCCAAGACAGATTTTTATTGCAGGCCTGTATTATTAAATCATACCTAATTATAATTATAATAATTATTAGTAATTAATATTGAAAAAAAAAATAGTCAACAAAAAATACTGTTCAATTTCATAAAAAAACGAAATTATGTAATTATAACGCTATAACAAACCTAGAAACCTACAAATAAAACCCTTGCAATTAAACAACGGGTTCGGAAGGTCGACAAAATATTAGACATGACAGTTTTTTTGAGTTCATTTTATGTCGTGTAAATTTTATATTTAGATTGTAAAAACACATCTATTCTTGCTGTGCAATCTCTTCACGCTGATCCTGAATGACAAGTTTAAGTCATTATAAAATATGAGGTGCTTGGTTTCGGAGGATAATGAACTTTTTCTTTAAAAATTACCATAGTTCTTTATAGCGTTTTAGCTTACTCTATATAAATTTTGATCAGAGAATTAAAATCAATTTACAGAAATATTCTATTGATTTCACTTCAAGAAAAAAGTGTCAAGGCTTTTTGCAACTTATCTTCTCAAAAAATATGCAGATTAGTGTATTTTTCTGTTGATTAATTACAAATTATTTAACACTTATTATTGTTCTGACACAATATAACAAACATTTAATATACTGCTCTACATTTTTTTCAGAAAAAAAGCTGCCAAATACATCCCTGCCTATTTTTATAAGAATTGATGTAGGATAGAGTCTTATAAAACCGGGTAGTATGATAAAACCGGATATTGGCCCATTTTTATAAACAGTTGCTGTCATCTGCCGGCTAACAACAAAAAAAGTCAGTTATAACTGACACAATATATTGAAGTGATAGTCTCTGCATTCATAAATTGCCTAAATCGTATGGTGTCGATAATCGCAGATTATAAGTGCATTTAACTTGATTTTTAAGGTACGTTGCGACAGAATACAATTCTGACGAAAAATATCTTTGAAAGCCTTAAAAACCCTAAAAATCGGCAAAAAAAATACTGGACGTGGAAATAGCTTCGTGGAAGTCGGACGTCCAAATAGCCTGTTCTATGTGAACTCGCTATTTTCACGTCCGATGTAACATAACCTAATTATTTGGTTTGTTTTGGTTTTTTCGTTTGTTTGGTGTTTTTGACGCTAAGCGTAGCCCCCCTATTTAAACGAGGAGAATATAATTCTGACTTAAAAGCATTAAAAACACTAAAAATCGGCAAAAAAATACTGGACGTGGAAATTTAATGACTGATTGAGATTTTTTTTTGAAACACTTTGCATAGGCTGCATGTAACTTATCTCTAAACTGGTATAGGATTTTGACTTATATTTTATAACCTAAAATTCTGACATACGATTTAATCTTCTAATGTGCAGTTTTACAAACGGGTAGTCTAGATGGCTACAAAACCGGCTACCCCCTTTACGTAACAAACATTCCGATATTCGGAGGAATGAATTGTTTGGAAACTCTGTCGAATACTACTACTTTTGCGTTCCTATTTATTGAATACTGTTTTTCCTTTATTGCTTATTTCTAAAGTATTAGTTTATTACTACCCGGTTTTACAAAACCAGTTTAACAAAAACCGGGTGCTTAGACGTTTTGACTAACTATAAAAATAATGGTACACTAAAGTCATTTAGTATATGTTAAAATTAAATGAATGTTTTATTGGTAAAACTGCACTCAATACAGAAACTTTTTTCAACTGATACCCCCTACTATTTATGTGAGGGGATTTAAATTATCTGACCAAAATTTATTTAGAATAATCTAAAACGGTCCAAAATAAAGAATTAAGTCGGATACGGTAATTTGCGTGGGCAATTCACTTAAACTTAATATCTGTTCAGCATCAGCGTGTTTTATAAGGTTACCCAGTACCTACCTAAACATGCAGTTTTTTGAGGAGTGGTCTTATATCCCCAATTGTATTTGCTTCTTGACGGAATATAATTAAAAGCTGGAATATCCGTAAAATCCGTTCCATATTCCCCAGCTTCCAGCAGGAGAACATAAAAATCTCTTATTTCAGTTAGTCTGTTTGCTATCACACTGCCCGTGCTACCTGCTCCCAATATTATGAAATCAAACGTACCAAAATCTAAAAATTACAAAAATATATTAGGATAAGACTTTACTGAATTTTGTTACATGAAACAGCACAGTTTTTATCAAAAAGTTTTTTCTAGCTCATTTGTTTTTAGATATTCGCGATCAAAAATATTAATGAAAAATTGCCATCTTTGAATTTAAATGAAACAAATATCGATAGAAAACAAAATTATCAAACAAAGTTATTTAAAAAACTTAGTAATAAAAACCTAACCTAACCTAACCGCCAAAAGTATTTTTTGAAAGGTTATTTAGTAAGGGCACTAAATCTGCTATCTAATCTAGTGTTCTGTAATGAAGTGAATACTCCATTACTAAAGGACGTGCCAAAGTAATGTCAAAGAGCGCATACGCACTGACGGAGAGCCTAAGGATTCCGAGGAAAGGCCTTATAAGCAGGTATAGCCACCAATTCGCTCTCTTATTTTTCCGTACTCCGATCCAACACCGACACCGAAGCCGAAGTCCCGCCGTAGTACCAGCAACAGTTGAGAAAAAGGGAACCGAACCGTATCTTTCAATCGTAAACTTTTCACGTGAACACAGTGAGCTACGAGGCCGTTGGTATCGGCCACTCTTTGAAAGGTTGTGTTAACAATCTATCGCAGAACCACAGCCCGTTACTAAGAGTGATACGAGACCGTTGGTATCGGCCTCTTCTTAAAGGGTAGTGATCGCTAATTCCGATAAACGTTCAAGTGGACCCCCTTTACTCTCGAAGTCGACTGAGACCCGTCCCGACTCCTGTGAGCCTGCAGCAGTCCCGTAAGACGAACTGACCTGTACATAATATTATTTTAGTGTTATAATTATTATTAGTGTTAAATAAAAAATTTATTTCTTTAAATCTGTGTTTAGCTTATTTTAACAATTCTGTCTCTAATCAAAGAGTAAACTTCTCAAATCTGGCGCCTGAGTAAATCCGCATTACCGTATTTTCCGATAACCAGGGCCAAAGTGGTTCTAAACGCCCTTTGGAAGTGTAGACCCCCTTACAGTCCTTAGTATTTAGACCTTAAGGTCTAATTAGACAATTAGTAGAGCCACAAAACATTTTTGGTATTTAGACCATAATACATTAGAGGTCATTTGTCTGAGCAACTCTATTTCCTGATTTTTTTCTATTGTTATTTGTATTTAATGATGGTCATTTTGCATTTCTTGATCGCAGATAACTAAAAAACGGTAGGAGCTAGAAAAAACTTTAATATGCAGAGTTTGTCAGAAAAATAATCTTTATTAATTGTGATAAAAAGGGCCTTTTTAAAAATCCACAAAATATGTACGGTTAAAAAAAAAACGGTTGAATAGTTTTTTTTATACACCTATATATAAAAATGGGTTTATTTAAAATCGAACTAAATATTCCATCCACCGTGTCTTACCTTTTAAAGTTTTATCAACAGGCTCAAACTGTCCAGCATTATTTGGCAGAGTATAATTCCTTGCACTGCTAAAGTTCTCCTTAATAATAGATTCAAAATAGTCTATATCACTTTCGTTTACACATAGTGTATAATCAAAAAATATCACAAATAAAAATAAGAAGATGGTCCACATTTTCAAAAAATTTAAACCAGTCGCTATTTTTTCATGTTATATACTGATTTATTAACTTATATTAACCCTATAGAGAATGAAAGTAGGTATATTGCCTTATTAATAAGGGAAAAAAATATTATTAGGTATTATTATTATTATTATTAGTATTAGGGAACGTTCAGTATTACGTAACGCTCCTGGGGGGGGGTAATTTTGGAGTGTTACGCCCATGTTAATGGTATAGGAAAATAGCGTTACAGGGGAGGGTCCAAAATGATCAACACTTGCGTTACGTAATACTTGAACGTTCCCTTATATGATAACTTATCATTGATAAAGTATAAAAAGGTTGTTTAAAATCAGCGCAGAATCCACGACGATCAAATTATTCATTTACCAAGGACACGCAAAAATTAAGTTAAAAAAAAACATTTGAAACTATAAATATTTTATTATTCCAAGGTCACTTAGAACGTGAAAAAAACAATTATAGAAAAAAACATTATTTATTGCTTAAAGCAATGGGAAATTCTCATTTTGAAAATTTTCAAAATAAAGGGAAAGCCTTGTATTCGTTTAATTTTTTCGTAGATTGCGTTTTATGACGTTACGACTATATAAATTAATTTCGAGCAAAAAAAATTTTTCGGTCGATCGGTCGGTCGATCGATCGCACGGTGTGCCTTAAACAAAGTTAAATGGAAAAAGTCCAAACCACACCGATTTTTTGATTTTAGGTTGTTTTTGAGACATTTCCAAACAGTTTTTGACAAAAATTGAAATAGCTCATAAAGCCATTTTTAAATAAAGTAATTTTTCTTCTTCAAGTTTTTCCTGACATCACAATACGATCGCTTATTTTGGACATTAGCAAAGTAGGCGTGTGAATGGTAGTGATTATATTGAGTATGATGGGTAGCACCTATGCTATAGGCTATGTCATAGAAAAAACTCCGTATTTTGATGTCAGGAAAAACTTGGAGAAGAAGAAGAATGACTTTATTTAAAAACGGCTTCGTGAGCGATTTCAATTTTTGTCAAAAACTGTTTAGAAAAGCCCCAAAAACAACCTAACATCAAAAAATCCGGGGTGGGTTGACTTTCCATTTAAATTTGTTTAAAGCACACCGTGTCGATTGGCCTGTCAGGGAAATCTTGTGGGCACGATAATTTAATAATGCTTTAAGCTAGAGACTTGAAACAGACAGGCAGGTTTTTTATAAAAACTGGCTTTCGGTCAAAAATTCTAAATTTTTAGTATCATGTAGATTTCATCTTTCTGATAAAATCTTCCATTGACCCAACTTGATCTGAAAGCTAGTTTTTGAGTTGTAGATCAAAAAGTCAAAAACAATAAAATTCAACTTTTTTCTTTAATAAACTAAAATAAAAAAAACTTTACATAACCTTTGTTCTTATTAATAATATTATGTATACTCGTAATAAAAAACTAAAATTATTTTTTTTTTGTTTAAAATATAGGTAAAAATTAAGAAAAAAAGAAAATATGGTATTAACGGTCAGATTTTTCTAATAATATATAAAATAAATGAATTTACATTAAAGTGAAGTATAAAAATATAATTTTAATGTCATTTAAAAAATAAATACATAAAAGTTTAATAATAAACGATGTGGCACAATTTTTTTTTTTTGGCAAATTAAAATAATACTGGTGCATAATTTTATCAAAAAATATAATTTAGGTATTACCAGATCAGGTATATGATATAATAAAAAAATTATTGTATGAATTATGAATAAAAAAAACTTACTTTTATCATAATTTTAAACAAACTTTCACTTCTTAAAAACATTTTCTTATAAATTTTTTGTGGCCTAATATGATCTAAATGTCAAGAATTATCAAAAGCACAATGGGCAATAAAAATGTCACTAAAAGTCATTTTTAATTTTTTTATACAGATAGGTTCTGCGCCGATTTTACTCTGTATGTTGTATTTGACCTCGTATTCTACTATCGATATATCGCTTATTAGCTGATCGGAACGTAGCAAAACAATATATTTTTTTTATATTCGACTAAAGACACTATAACTTTTTAAATTATATTAATATTATATTGATTTTTTTCAATATATGGGTGACTCTCCGCATAAGGGCCAATTTGTATCGATGAATTATAAAAATACAAGTACAAAAAGGGTGCCAAGGGTTCTTTACAATGTATTACATTATGTAATTTACATACCGGGTGAGTTTTGTTTATGTCCACCACCAAAATTAAGATTAATCTTCATTCGATAAAAACGAGTTGGGTGATTTATATAATTTTACATTTTCTATAAAATAGCGGATTTAATTTTTTTGTTTCATTTCCGGTTTTGCCGGAAGTGGTATAAATATGTTTTTTTTAATGGAACACCCTGTATTTTTTTACATTTTTGAATTCAGCCGAAAATTCTATGTATAAAAAATGATTACTTTCAGAAACAATAGGGATCTTCCCCTCATAGAACTTAATTTTTCTTAAAAATTTCAAGTTGATCGTATTGTTCGTTCTTGAGTTATCGTGACATCGGACGGACGGACAGATAGACAAAAAAATTCTTATTTTTTTATGAAACTAATTTTTATACAAGATTTTTTTATCTAGGACGATTTTTTAAAATTTTTGAAAATTTTAAACTACAGTATAATACCTATATTATATAGTATTAATACTATTCTAGCGCAGGCGCTGTGAATAATCTATTGGGCGAATATTGGGCCTGATAGATTATTTCATTTTGGTTTTAAATTGATAATTACATAAGTAAAAAAAGTAAAAAAGACGACATGGTGTGCCTTAAACAAAGTTAAATGGAAAGTCAAACCACCCCCGATATTTTGATTTTAGCTTGTTTTTGGGACATTTCCAAACAGTTTGTGACAAAAATTGAATTCGCTCACGGTCGTCTTATTTTGGAAATTAACAAAGTAGGCGTGTGAATGTGATTATATTGAGTATCATGAGTAGTACCTATGCTATTGGATGTGTCATGAAAAAACTCCGTATTGTGAGGAAAAACTTGAAGAAGAAGAATAACTTTATTTAAAAACGGCTTCGTGAGCGATTTCAATTTTTGTCAAAATTGTTTGAAAATGTCCCAAAAACAACCTAAAATCAAAAAATCTGGGGTGGTTTGACATTCCATTTAACTTTGTTTAAGGCGCGCCGTGAAGACTGAGTGTTTTCCATAGTCGAACTAGAAGTGAATAACGGCCAACCGTGCATAGTTTACGTAGAATGTTTTATTTACAACAGTATAAAAAATAGACCAACACCTTCCCAACTTTTAAAATATAACCCATATAAGTATTTATTATCAACTTTTATTGTTTAAGACATTATAAAAATATTAAGATATATTTTAATTATTTTAAGATACATTATCTTATATTTTTAAAGTTCAAAACACTTATTCCACAAGTCTAAATAAAAACGCTGTATCTGCAGGAAAATAAAACACACCTTCAATGAACAAAAATTTAGTTTAAAAAGATTGTCAAAAAACAAGGTTGGTTGAGCTTGACAGCTAAAGGTGGGTACTACAGAAAAGTAATCAGTAAAATCCCAGCTGGTTCGGTTCTCAAAATAATGGTAAAAGTTCTTCAGGTAAGTTCCCTATTATTGTTTAGTAATATTTAAGTTTGCAGGTATTTTGTTTAAAACTATTTTTTATGCACTTTTTAAAACTAGCAAAAATTAAATTTTCGCTCGAATTTTCGGGAAATCTTCAAATAATTGTCGACTTTTTTATGTTCTAACTTAAGGGAAGGGGGGATATATTTTTACTTTCTCCCAAGTAGTATTTTTTCTAAATATTACCAAAGAAACCCTGTAAAATTTCCTCAATTTTATATAAAATCAGTTTTTATCCGAAAAACAGGTTTTTTACCAAGGAGCAACTTTTAAGCAACCGAGCGTTTTCGATTTCGAAAATCGGGATTTTTTTCGCACACGCTAGTCTGTAACTGCGGTGTCATGCTTTTACTATTTTTATTTAAATTTATATTTTTTATGAAAATTTTATATAAACAAAAAATACAGATAGTTTCTTAACCTTTCCGCTCCTGTAGGGACATATATGTCCCAGCAGATGTTTAAAAATATCTTTCGCTCCTGTAGGGACATATATGTCCCAGGAGATGATCAAAAAATCCTATAGTCAAAAAGAACATTTAAAATGTACAGAACAGGGACATTTTAGTATTTTTAGTCCAAGCTTGATATCAAATGATATAAATACTTAATTAAAAATTACTAATGGGATATATTTGGGCAGATTTAAAACACAATATGTGACCCTGCACAAAGAAAAGAGTCACATAATATTTTATATTGGGACAAACATATCAAACTCATTAAAAAAAAATTTTTCACTTGTTTCGTACTTTTGATAGCATTTTATTTTATATACACAAAAAAAAGTTTCCGAAATTCAAAGAAAACAAATCCGGAGCGAAAGGGTTAAGTAGACAATGCACCATTAAAAATATGTTTTATAGAGAATAAGTATAATTCATTTATAATAATGAATTATAATTTATAAGTTTATAATTTATAAAGTTAGGTTATACGCTTATCGTGTCCGTAACTGGGTAATTTAGTTAGCAGTAAGCAAAGTATATCGTTTGATAGCTTTAGTTGTAAGTAAATCCATTTTATAATTATTTTAATCCTTAACAATTTATACAGTGCGTGCATTAAGTCTGGAATCACCCGATTAACTTTTTAGTTACAAGTAAAACACAAAAACCCTCGGATAGGTCGATTTTTATTTTTAATTTTGCAAATTATGGTGTAATAAAAGTTATTAAAATTTGCACCCCCTTGCATCCTCACCCCCCAAATTTTTTTTTTCAAATAGCAACCTACCCCTTGTGACACTTCGTTGGAAAGGGAATTTAATAAGCTTTCCAACGGTGTATAATAAAGCCTAATTTGGTAAAGGGCTAATGATAAAATGCACAATTTAGTTTATTATAAAGACATGTAAAGTATAACTTTAGTTCACTATAAATGTTCAAATTGATGTCCTTCAGCTCTTTGACAGTGGACAGTAAAAAAACGGGATTAAAATCGATTAAATAGTAAACATAAAATTGGTCAATAAAAAGAAAAAAAAAATGCATTTTTCAACAGGGTATAAAATATTACAATAAGTTTAAAACAACCTTATTTAGATTCTCAGGAAGGTGCCAAGTAGGAAATAGGGCAACAATTACCATATTATGCGTAATATTTCACACAAACTGTTTAAATAAAACATGCGTTTATTCATAGACCCTTTAACAAATTAGGCTTTATCATACACTGTTGGAAAGCTTATTAAATTACCTTTCCAATGATGTATCACAAGGGGTAGGTTGATATTTGAAAAAAAAAAGTTGGGGGGTGAGGGTGCAAGGGGGTGCCAATTTTATTAACTTTTTTTAGACCAAAATTTGCAGAATTAAAAATATAAATCGACCTGTCTGAGGATTTTTGTATTTTACTTGTAACTAAAAAGTTATTCGGGTGATTCCAGACTTAATGCACGCACTGTATTCTTTATAAATGTAAAAAGTCAATGGCATTTAGCCATTTAGTCATTTAAAGAAAGATTGAGTATAATCTTGAATTTTATCATCTTAACAAGCCACGAAGATATGTAATGCTACGCATTCCATTATACAGGATTATACAGAAATAAGTTCGAGAAATTTAAAAAATATGAAAAAAACTTTGCTATAAAGGTTGGTCCGGAAATGAGTTCTAAGGGAGCTACGGCTCTTTAAAATTGCAATAAAAATAATGGTTTTAATTAATAACTTTTGTACCCTTTAAGCTAGAGAGACTAGCTTTTGCACGTATACTAGTATTAATAAGGGTAATAAGTTTATGTTAATTTATTTTTTTGAATTTATCCAGAGGCGTGCCTTGACGGACAAAATATGTGAACTTAACACATTTTTGCCCCAAACTTTTTTATATATATTTTTTTAGATTTTTGGTAAAAAATATAGATTCCTTGAGTAAAAATAGATAAAAAATGTCATATAGTGTAACACTGTAGGAGCAACCGTTTAAAAAAAAAATGCAATTTTAATTAAAAGAGGAAATAACATTTTGTTCCACTAAAAATGTTACTTTTTAAAAGGAGTTATACCTTAAATATTAAATTTAGGTGTTTTGGTGAATAATACTTTTTTGTTTAGTTTTAAATGAAGAATCGCCCTGCAGCATTTAAATTTTATTGGTGCTTTTTTTGTTTCCCATTAAATATGTCTATCTTCGAAGGGCCGCAGCTACCTTAGGGCTCATTTCCGGATCAACCTTTATAGGAACTTTTTTTCATATTTTTTAACGAAGAATACCTCGAACTTATTTCTGAATAACCCTGTATATATATTCACAGTAAATAATTTTTTTTTTCAAAAAAAAGTTTTTAAAAGAAACTTAATTTTTTTAAATTTTTTATAGGGGTGTTAAAAAATAAAGTTAGGGGTAAGATAGGGGGAAACCATAAGGGGTGAAATTCATTTTTGGCTAATTTTTATGGATATTACTGCCCCATTTAAGATGACTTTTGCAGAACCCTAGTTTTCGAGGAAGTCGCTGGTAAATAGAGTTGGACCACCCTGTATAGTTTAATTTTTTCTAATTGCCACATGAGCGTAATGCGTAAAATTCAAGGTCGCCTATACAACACACACAATATTTGTCCTCTTCTCTTCCCCTGGCCTCAGGTCCCGGGTGCCAGTAAGTAACATTTTAACAGTATTTTGACATTAGACTGTCAATAAAACCCAACTTTTATTTTTCTAGAATTCTAGAATTCGAGCTAAGTAACGAGAAGTTTAGCACACACCAAATATCAAGGCACATCTGATAAAAAAAGTGTTTTTTTAGAAAAAAAAATCTGTACTTTATAAAGCAAATTTACCTTATGGCATGTTAATGTAATTTTACAAAAACTTTTTTATAAGGATTTAAAAATATATTGTAGACCGAAAGTCAAAGTATGCAAAACGTAATAAACAATTTGCTTTCTTATCACCACTTTCTTATCAACAGACAATACTACTGCTAAAAAAACAATTTTCCCCCAGTAGTATAGTTAAATTCTCGTTAAAATTTTACAAATTAGGAATAACACGGGGAAAAAAGTTATGCACAGTCATGTATGAATTTTTACCCGGTATGATCATACATAAATATGAGTACTTTTGAAAATCGGGTAACTTTTCAGATTAATTTGAGTCACAAGACAGATAAGATTTTTTCCGTAACTACTGTTTTTTTTTTTTAAATCTAATATAACTGGAGTATTAATTTTAGGTAAAATTATGCATAATTATACTTAATTTTAGGTAAAATTAGACATAAATATGCATAATCATAAGATAACTTTGTCATGCATAGCCAGATGGTGCGCCTTTGCAAAATTTATTTTTATGCATTATCAGACATAATTAGGCATATGTCTATGTATACTCATACATAATTATGCATAGGTAATACATAATTATGAAGGGTCAAAATTCATACATGGTCAAAGTCCAGACATGATCATACATAATTATGCATAATTAGATATGTATGATCATACAATAACTTTTTTTTCCAGGGAACAGAGGTTCAACTATACTTGAACCAAAGACTAGTGATAGAACAATTTTTTAATCTTTGCTTGAACCGTATACGGAGCTCAGGGCCGTAACCAGAAAAAAATCTAGGGGGGCTCAGCCCCCTGGGTGGCACCCTCAAAGAAAAAAGCTTTGTCCCTGACGGTTTCAACCAAAACTTGGTCCCTGATGGTTTCTACCAAACTTTCCGCCCCTACAAAAAAAAAAATAAATGGCGACCCCCAAAATTTACCTTCAAGAAAAAAGGTTTGTCCCTGACGGTTTCAGCCAAAACTTGGCACCCCTACAAGAAAAAATACCCTCATAAAAATAGAGCTGTGTCCTTGTCCCTGACGGTTTCTGCGCCAAACTTGGCGCCCCTGCAAAAAAAAATTGCCCCCCAAAATCCAGAAATTACCTTCAAGAAAAAAAAGCTTTGTCCCTGAAGGTTTCTACCAAACTTGGCGCTCCCTCAAAAAAAAAAAAAAAAATGGCGCCCCAAAAATTAAGAAAAAAAAACTTTGTCCCTAACGCATCTGAAAAAAAAATTGGTGCCCAAAGGAAGGTGACTTAAAAAATATCGGTAATGGGTCCACGACATATTATTATGGGTTCAACCTTAACATTCACACGCAAGTAGAATTACTGTCTAATTTTTCCAGTTGTCACCTCAATAGAATGCGAATGCAAGGTCGCATATAGATCACCCACACTTCTTTGAATACCATCTTCCCGTCGCCTA
>OY294045.1:63809117-63955858 GCA_958510825.1 Brachypterus glaber | reverse complement strand
TTTATATAGCGGAGAACCCAATTTAAAATATGGTATTTTCGCTGTGGTTTATAATTTTTGTAATTAATATATCTATAACTATAAATTATAACCTTGTTTTTTCATTTTTAAGAAAATAACAGAAAAATGCAGGATTTTTTCTGTTTAAACAGAAAATATAAGATTAAATTAGGGTATATAAATAAACAGTGTCGGCTGGACAGGTGAGTCAGTGAGAAAAATCTCACGGGTCCCCCACGTTAAGGGGCCCCTTATACTTTGCCCCCCCCCCACGCCGGGTAGTTTTTTATTAAAATTTCTGTCAAAACATTTTGGAAGTTATGAGCTTTTTTTAGTCATCGAAATTTTTTGTAAAGCGGATTGTCTGGGTGTTAGTTTATCAACTGGTAATCGAGTATTTTCTGAGTATAAAAAAGTGGCTTTATTTAACCTGCAAAACTGGTGGTGGCCGAAAAAAAGATAAAAATTGATGAAGTACTGGAAGGTGTAATAGGAAGAAGCATATTAGACTTTTTTTTGCAGCAAAATTTTCCTATCGTAAAAGTTCATCAAAAACCTAAAGAAAAATGTTAATGATTTTCCAGATATTTCCGACAGAACCTTATTTTAACCGAAGAAAATTCAACCGCAGCAAAATATCCGAACTTTTGTATAATATTAAGCGGTATCGTGAAATAGTATATTACATAACGTGTACGGAAAGTAATAAATTGATATTAACATTTAAGGTAATAAAAAAATAATTATAAAAATATAAAAGTAAAATTATAAGTGAATGGCCGCTTCGTTCAAATAATAATGTAAATACAATAGGCGACGTAACGAGCGCGCGCTTTCCCCTTACAAGGCGTCTCTAAACAACAACTAAAATTTATTTTTCAAAGCATTTACAACGCATAAAACAATTCAAGAAAAATATATTTTAGTAATAACTTTATTTTATTATTTTAATAAGGTCTTAATCTAACTTTTGTTGCAAATAACATTTTAGTGGCTATTATGCAAATAGAAATAATATGCTTTCAAACTTTTGAAAAAATCTCCTAAACTATAAATACTTTTCAAACAAAATTTTTACCAACTGTTACCAAAGAAGTGTTCTTTTTGTGAAAAAAAAATTAAAAGAATTGGGTACTTCCCATTAAAGTTACAAGTTGATTAAAAATAGGAGTACCTAAAATATCGCTAAAAACATGTAGTTTAAAAAAACAAGGGGTAGCCCTCTCAAAAACCTTTTTATCTGATAATTTTTTTTACGCCTCGCACAGAAAAAACGCCCCTAGGCGGCGCCTCTCTAGGCTTGCGCCCTGAAGCAAGGGGTTCACTTGATTCATACAAAGGCCTACTCTGGTTCTTGAGTTATCGTGTCTACAAAAATCGTGACATCAGAAAGACAGAAAGATTAATTATAAATTATTTATATCCAAGAATTTTTGTCTCGGACAGTTTTGAAAATTTTGGAAAATTGGAAACTACCGTATAATACTATTCTAGTGCAAGCTCTGTGAATAGTATAATAAGAAACTTCAAAAATGTCCGTCTGTCTGTTTGTCCGTCTGACATTTTTGTTTTCACAATAAATCAAGAACCAATAATCCGATCGAATCGAAATTTTCAGGAAAAATCAAGTTCTATGAAAAAGACCTATTGTTTTTGAAACTAATTTCTCAAAAACAAAAAAGTTATGGGGGTTTAAAAAAATTGAAAAAACCATTATCTTATTTTTTTTATTTTTTTTTTTCGTTTTTCAAAAAAAGAAAAAAATATATTTTTAAATTTTTTTTTGTTTTGCAAAAAGATTTTTTTGCATCGACTGAGCCTCAATCATCAGTAGGTGGGAATCTCAGATAATTGTTTATAAAAAATAACTAACCTATGCTTTTTTGACCAGAAAAGATGCAGGCACAAAAAAAATAATAAAAAAGGTTCTTGCGGAACCCTCAAAGCCCGTTTCTAGTCGCACTTTCACAATTTTTTTAATTTCTCGGCAGTTTTTGTCCAAAATACTTAATTTTCGGCATGAGATTAACGTCTAGGGACGCTTTGAGCTAAATACTTTAAATTTAAACAATCCGTTTCTAACTCAAAGGTCTTGACTGATTAGTTTTCGTAAAAATCTGAGTGGGACAATGACTAAAAACTATTTTGTTTTGCGATAGATCGCTTAATAAAAAAGTGAGTGAACGGGGTGAAGTATATTTTTCTTCTTGATAAGAATTATAAAAAGCTATTTAGAATTCCAAATTATTACAATGAGGCCACCATATTACAACCATTTATCTACCAATTAGTAAAAATTTGCACATATTTATACCTACAGGGCTGTAGAAAAATAAACTTTTTACAAAAAAGTCCGGGACAAGAGTTTTTCTGTTTTCTCTCCTTTTCTGCCTTTTTGTAATATTTTTTTTTAATTTCGTGCCTTAAATTCGCAATTTTATTTATATAAGGAGTTTTTTAACAACCAGTTCTATTTTAGCCACCTAAAGGTAATAACAATACACTAATCTTAAAAATAATCTAAAAAAATATTTTTTTTTATTTTTCTTCTGTTGGGAATAATAAAAAAGTTATGTCTATAAACAATTTTTTACATTTTGGTGGAGAGGTTAGGGCGCTGGAAAAAAATGATAATATCATTTTTTGTGTGGTTTCATTTAACGTCCATAAAATACGTCACACTTTTTTAGGTGAAAAAGCCCTTTACCGGGCCCCTACAATCGACGCCAGGCCCTCCTCGGAGGCTCGGGCCCCGGGGAATCTTTCTTTTCTCCTAAACCCTCCACGCTGAATCCGGACCTGAATATGAATACATAGATTGAACTATTCTAAAAAATTCTGCTGATCAGAATGTAAGAAAGTAATTTTGATTAGGTCAATATTATTTTTGGTGTGATGTCACACTCGACCAAGACACCTTCCCCCACAATTCGTCACAAATGCCTGACCCCCTCTCCCTAAAGGTGTGACGTATTTTATAAATACGACCAAAACATAAATTTAACCCCCCTTTTCCCCCCTTACCCAACCGATTTTGCTCAAATAGGAATTTGTGCAAGATAATATATAAACAAATCCGCATATCAGATTTCAAATCGCTAGCTCAAAGCGTTAAGTTATCGTGGATACAGACATACATTTTTTTGCTTACTTTGATGAGAAAGTAAAAAGGAACATTTAAAAATTTGGATTGGAAAATATTTAGTAACGGTTTCTTTTTTAGCGACCTCAAAAACCTTTTATTTCCAGTTTAGATGAAAATATTGTAAAATATTTAAAATTAATGATTAGGAAGTATTCTTTTCTTTTTTTAAGTGTCCTGTATACACATACATATGGGCCTTTATGTAAAGGTATTAATTTGTATGCAAATTTTCACTACTTAACTATATTATTCTATTCATATTATCATTTTAATATTATTCTCATTAGCATTTTAATATTGACATTAAGATTACAATAACGTATAAAAATGTTTTAAAAAGAAACTCCTAATTACAAAAAGTTATAACTCAAGTACTCAACATGTTTAATATTTTTGTCTTCATCGTGCTTTGCGTTTTATTCTCCGCAAATGCTGAAAACTCCGAATTCAACAGATCAGGTGTGTTTTTTAAATCAAACTCCCAAAATAGCAGAATTTAAAGCGTTACGTCACAGACAGACAAATTAAGATTTTAGTCCCTTTAAATAACGATAAATTCCAAAGTGCAATAAATGAACACGGGCTGATATTTTAAAGGGTAATAACAGAACACTCCTGTTAGTTTTTCATCGGGTGATTTGCGTAAGGGGTGACCGCTATCATGAATTTTAGGAGTGCGGTTATCTCGCTAAATATGCATCTTACGATAAAAATGCATATAGGTAACCAATTTTGTTAAGGAGAAAATTTTAGTTTGGATCATTTTTTTAAATATATTAATAACAATCGAGTTATAAATATTCAAAAAAGGCCATGTTGGGGCGAAATTGTTTTTTTATTTGAGTTTTCAGCCAAATTATTCATCGAAGGATAAAAGCTGTTATGATCCAACTTGTAGCTTTAAACTTTTATATAATTTTCATATGTTATGCATTTTCAAAGTAATTTGGTACAATTACAAAAAGTCCTATGAAAATTTATAATAAAACTTATAGAGAATTTCAAGAGCTACAAGTTTGTTTATCCTCCGGTGAATAATTTGGCTGAGAAATAAAAAAAACAATTTCACCTCCAACATGGCTATTTTCGAATTAACTCGATTGTTATTAATATATTAAAAAATAAACCAAACAAAAATTGTTGGGGTATATTTTTCAGGTTGCTAAAAGTGAAACTGATAATAAAAAATCCATTTTACGCGCGGAGGTGAAAACTGGGAAAGCTCTTTTAGTGGGCAGTGTATTTTAATTTGCGTTTAATAAATACATTATACTATTGAATGCGAAGCATTACTTATTTTCACATCTTGTTATAATATTCACAGCGAGTCAGTATTTTTAATACTGAATGTTATTTGTTAATACATATATTTTATTTATATAGCCACCATTGGTATTTAATACTTTACTTGTGATAATAAATACTGCAATGTGTGTATTGTATACAAAATGTTGTCATACTAACATAGAGACCGTGCTGGTACATTTGGATCCCCACTCAACATGTGTTTATTAATACTGTAACATTTGGTAAATTATATCACAGTTATAGTTTGGTATACTTTAAGTTGTAGTTGTTGTGTTATTGATCTAGTTTTAAGTATGTTACAGTATTTAGTAAAATAATCGGTAAATAATATCAAAATTTTGATTAGTAATAATACAGAAAAAGTAAAAAAAGGATCGATTATTTTGTCAGTGTGTAATTGTGTGTGGTTGATTGTTATTTTTTTCTGAATACTGTAAAATACTTTAAACTAGATCAGTAATACAACCAAACAACAACTTAAAGTTAAGCATACTATAAGTGTAATATGCTTTACCAAATGTTACAGTAATTTTTACTATAACATGCTAGTATTATTAAACACATGTTGCGTGGGGATTCAAATGTACCAGCCCGGTCTCTATGTTAGTATGACAACATTTTGTATACAATACACACATTGCAGTATTTAATATCACAAGTAAAGTATTAAATACCAATGGTAGCTATATAAATAAAAAATATGTATTGACAAATAACATTCAGTTCTAAAAATCCAACGAAATAGTGTGGAATAGCATAATACGGTAGTTTCCCAAAATCCCAAAGTCCGTCCGTCCGTCTGTCCGTCCGTCCGTGCCTCTAATTTTACTATTTTTTTGGACACGATAAGTCAAGAACGGATAATTCAATCGATTTAAAATTTTCAGAAAAAAAATAAGTTCTATGACTCCAAGACTATAGGGGCAAGATCCCTATTGTTTTTAAAAATGACCGCCTCAAAAACAAAAAAGTTATTTGGGACTAAACTTAAAAATAAAAAAAAACATCTTTTTCGATTTTTTCTCCAAAAAAGAAATTATTTTGAAAAAAAAAATTTGAAAATTTTTAATTAAAAAAATAGTATTTTTTTTTCTTTTTTCGAAAAAATAATTTTTGTTGAAAAAAAAATCTTAAAATTTTTTATTTTTTTTTAATAATTTCGTCTTTCGAAAAAAAAAAATAACTCTTTACGACTTTTATGTTCTGCAGATTGTTCTCAACCCGGCGAAGAAGGCCCAGTACATTGCAACGCTTACTTCCTCAGATACAAATGGGACGTGGAGCAACAAATATGCGTCGAATTTGTATATGGAGGATGCAGGGCCACTAAGAACAACTTCGAAACCTTAGAAAGATGCCAACAAATAGCTACACCAATTTGTAGCAGAAAATATTAAAAATTAAAAATAAATAAAAATTTACGGAGCCGTCTATAAAAGGGTATTTTTTCTACGACTGCTTTAGAATGTAAGCAAATACACACACTTTTCAAACACAGAATAAACCCATTCTAGCTCTAGATACGGTATGAATATTCCGTATCAAGTGTTAGAATGAGCACTTGTAGTGCCATCTCTTGTTTATAAAAGTAAAGAAAACTGTAGCAAAATTATATATTTTACCATGAAATATTGAATAATTAAATGCAATTTAAAGTTTTGCGTTAAAATCACATAAAGTTTATTAGTTTTTCTTATTATTTGACCAGTTTTTTTTATCAATGTAGTTCAAAAAATTAAAACTGCTCCATCTATTGTTAAATATTTAAACCTGATATTTGTCACAACAATCTGACATAACCTTCAATTTTTGCATTATAATTTGTAAATATGTACTAAAATTAAATAAAAATCTTTTTTAAGTACTGATTTGATAAAATTATTAAATAACATTAATTGCTTTATTTAAAAATATGTGTTTTGTTGCATTTACAATGTCAAGTCACAAAAAACATTTTTTTTAACCTTGTCCGCAGTTTAAAGCCATACAGTGTTTCATTTGCAGTGGAAGAAAAAGTATAGTCTACAACACGTATGGAATAGTCATTCCGAGCTCGCGGGACCGTCATACTCGCCTGCCGGCTCGTATGACAAACTTTCCGCTCGCGCGGAATATTGTCTATTCCATACTAGTTATAGAATATACTATTTTTTATTCCGACTTGTAGTCTAAGTGCGGTCTAAAAGTCGTCCCCCTCTTAAAGGTCGGAGAGCTGGTGACGGTTTTTATTTTATTTTTAAAGTGCATTCAAATTAAGCTATTTGCAAATTGCTAGCTCCGGATCCGGTTCCTTTGGATACTAGAAGCTCCAAAAGCTGTTGCAATGAGCTACCATGGTAGCAATAAATCTTTTTTTAACTTGCCGTGTCATATACATCATATGCACAATAATTCTGGGGCCAAGGTGTAAGAAAAGTCTTTTTTCTACAAGCTTGCGAAAACTGCACTTTTTCGCACGCATTTAAGTGTGCAAAGTGTCACTTTTCCGCACTAGTGTGGAAAACGTACTTTTCCGCACTGGTGCGTAAAAGTAAAAATGTTTAAAATTAACAAGTTATTGCAATATTTTAAATTTATGCAAAGTAATATGCATATTTGACAACATTTTTATATTTAAATAATAAGGCATGAAAGTCCTACTTTTAAATAATAATTGATTTTCTTAAAATTTTATCGTTCAAAAAATTTGTCAGATAATGATAGAAACATAAATGGTGATGTTAATTCATTAACTCTAATCAACGTAGGCCACGCATAAACTTTTAGAATGTTTTCATAGCAACCAAAGTATACAAACAAATGTCAAAGCCAGTATCAAAGTCAGATTAGCGTCGTAGCAGTTTATTTTTGAAAGTTTACATAAAAGTAAAAATGGATTCCTCCGATGATGAGATACCAGAGTCGATTTTGGAAGCAGCAAGAAATTTGGATTTGTTGTCGTCAGCTATTAATCTTCAAAACGCTTCAAATTGTTCATTTACTATAAATATTGTAAATCATAAAAAATAATTTGTATTATTTAGTTTGTTAACATAAATACCTACCTCGCTATTAAAATATTTGCTTAATTTTCCTCACGCTTGTAGAAAAAATTTTGTTCCTAACTCTTGCGGAAAGTGTATTTCCGCACTTGACTGCTTGACTTGCTTTTCGTAAACCCTCATTTTACCACCTCTTTGGAGCTTCTAGCACCCAAAGGAACCCGATCTAGGACCTGGCAATCGACAAAGAACTTAATTTGAATGTACCTTAAAACATAATAGGTTTTATACATGTATGTATATTATATACAGAGCGGTCCAAAAGTCACCCCCTCCTTCTTAACTTTTGAACGACTTGAGATATCTACTTCAAATTTGGAATTCTTAAATAAGACAACTTAAACTATCTTTTAGCATATATTTGATACTTTCAGCTCTTAAAATGTGGGTATGGGGGACACTTTTTTTAATGGAAAGGGGGGTCGTATGATATGATATGATATGATATGATATGATATGTTTATAGGAACTTTTTGTCATATTTTATGATGTAGAATCGCCCCTTAAAATTTTATTATTTTTTTATGTATATTTTTTAAAGTATGTATATATGTATGTATAACTTTTTAAACAAGACAAATTTCGTCAAAATATTTTAGGAGCGTATTCTACATATATTGAGTACTTAGTATAAAAAATTTTTGAAATCAAAAATCAGAACACCCCTTAAATGACCTAAAGTAGCAAAACCCCGTGGGGACCCGACTATAGTGGTCCCAAATTATTTACATATTTTTATTATTTTTAATAATTATTATATTAATTATTATACCTACTTATTTGATGACAATTACAATAATTGAATGCAATTCGATACATTTCAATAAAGTTTCCATATCAGTGTTGGTTAATTTGGAACAAGACAATGTATACTTCCCACCGCCCGGGCGGAAGAAGAAAAAGTATAATAGGTAAAATATTAACTGTATGTAACCAATGATTTTGTGAAATAAATTAAATTTTTACCGAGATTTTTACATTTATTTAATTTTATTTTAATAACCGAATCAAATATATTAAAAACAAGACGTGAAGATATGTTTTATTACTACGCATTTCATCATATCTTATTCCAGAGCCGTAACTGGAGCTGTTTGCAACTGTGGCAGGTTATCACTTTGCGCCTCCTATCCAATATAAAAACACCTGAAATATTTAAAGTTTTTTATTAGGTTAAGTAAACAAGGGTAAAAGTAACAAACATAAAAACGCGTTCTCATTTGACATTAATAACATAAAACTATCAAGTTCTTCATAACTAAAAGTAAGTAGGTACATAATGTACCTACCGTCTTTGACGCCTCTCTTAAGTGTTGCGCCCGTGGCAAATGCCACCTTCGCCACGCCCTAGTTACGGCTCTGTCTTATTCACAGTAAATGGTATATCCATTGAGGTAGAGTGGGAGAGAGTGCCATTCGACCAGGCTGCGCGTGGACAAACTGTGCCGACAAGGGAGCTGTGTTTAGGAAATTTGAGTTTGCGCAGTTACTTCTACTTTGGTTTTTAAACTAACCTATAATTTAGTTCATGTGTTTTTCAAGGAATTAGAGTGGGGGAAGCAGGAATTCTGTCTGACCGAGTGGCTATCTTTGTATATTTCGAAGTGCGCAAGACCGTTAATACGGAATTTTAGAGAGAGATGATAGATGCGCGAATCAAAATCGGCACAAGAAATTTAAACGGCTCTAGCAAAAAGTCCAAATACTTAAAAAAAAACATTCCAAAAAAACAGGTATTTTTTCGAAAAACGAAAAATTAAAAAATATATATTTTTCAAAAAAAAAAATTCAAAAAAACTTTTTTGAGTCCAAACGAAAACTTTTGAAAAAAAAAATTCAAAAAAAAGTTTCAAAAAAATCTTAATTTTTTTTTTTAATTTTTAATTTTTTTTCATTTTGTTTTTGCCAAAAAAAAAAAACAAAAAATAAATGAATTTTTTTTTGAAAATGATTTTTTAGATTTTTTTTTAAGTTTAACCCCTCCTTAACTTTTTTATTTTTGGGTGGATTGTTTTCAAAAATAATAGGGATCTTCCCCTCGTAGAACTTTATTTTTCATGAAAATTTCAAGTCGATCAGATTGTTGTTTCTTAAGTTATCGTGTTAACAAAAATCGTGACATCGGACGGACGGACGGACATTTAAAAAAAAAGTTGCTTATTATTTCATGACACGAATTTATATCCAAGAGTTTTTTGTACGATTTTTGATTTTTTTTTTCGAAACTAGCGCAGGCTCTGTGAATAAAATAATAATAAGCATATAAAAATAGTTAAAAAACACGCTTTTATTAAAAACGATCGTACGACTCATACTTATGTCACAGACAATTTTTTTTATAAATCATTTTCCTTTTATAAAGAAATTGCTTAATAGCAAATTACATTTGGTTTTCGATTAAAGATTTTGGCTGGCATAGGGGCTCCTTGTGATTATGATTACAATATTTGTAACCTACATCGCCGCAGGCAATTCTTATAAAAAAATTTAAAGCAAAAGGTAGGTAATTAAACCCAAAGTTTGATAAGACAATTGTAAAAAGTATTTTTTCAAAAGAAGAGGTTACATATTTATTCGCCAGTAAGTATTTTTTATTGATAAAAAATTATTTAAATATATACCCGCCAAAGTACTTTTGCGATCCCTTATGAGAAAATTGTCAGATAACTGACAGAACCAAATTAATAGTTATTTATGGTACTAGTGGGTAAAGTAAGATATTGCTCATGAGAAAATTAACCTACGAAGCGTCAGCCAAGCAGGTTAATTTTCGAGAGGGCAATATCGGTTTACCCATGAGTGCCATACAAGGTTTTATCCAATAGCTTAGGAGTTCATATTTTTATTAAAAATTTTAATGACATTTAAAAGAAAATAATTTGACAAGTGACAGTTGAGTGGGTAAAATAAATAATTATCCACTCAATAAAGTAAAATCCACGCGGGGGTTATTATTGAGTTTATCTATTTAAAATAAAGCTAGTAATTGTATTATTATCTGTATGTATTGGATAAAAGTAATTTTACTTATTATTTTTACCTTTTTCTTACCAAAAATATGTTTACAAGCGAATAATAAATAGCGTATGATACACGGACGAGAAATATATCTCGGTTTACGCAGTTGTGAATTTCGGCTCACGCCTCGATTCACAATCTCTGCAAGTGACCGACAAACATTAATTCTCGTCCTTGGATCATAATATACTATTTTGCATTATTTTATATTTTCAGCTCTTAAAATGTGGGCAGGAGGCATGGGTGAGATTTTTTTAATGGAGAGTGGATTGAGTTATACATCACTTCTTCTTCTTCTTCTTCTTCTTCTTCTTCTTCTTCTTCTTCTTCTTCTTCTTCTTCTTCTTCTTCTTCTTCTTCTTCTTCTTCTTCTTCTTCTTCTTCTTCTTCTTCTTCTTCTTCTTCTTCTTCTTCTTCTTCTTCTTCTTCTTCTTCTTCTTCTTCTTCTTCTTCTTCTTCTTCTTCTTCTTCTTCTAAGAATCGTAGCCTTTTTCTTTGGAATTTGGCAAGCTCGATACAAATATGTATTTGTACCCTTTTTGGGTTATATTGTTTTTTTTTCTATTTTGACTTGCAAAAAAATTCTCACTGTGTCTCAATGATCTTTGCGCAAACCCTAACTTGTTATCTTTATACTTAAAAAAAAACTATCTTTATACTTAAAAAAAAAACTTATCTTAGACGTTGTACTTTTCAAATTAAATTCATTAACATTTTTTGCGATAGTATTCAGTGTTTTTGTAACCAATTTAAGTTTTTTTTTACTCTATGCTTTTGTGTGCATATTATACTATGTTCATTTCTTCAAATTAAATTTTATTAGCATTATGTACTAATATTACGCATTAGTCTGTCATAAAAATGTGAAAGCATTGTGATAGTAATGTGATAGTCGCAACAAACACTGACTTAAAAACTAAATTACTTATGCTAAAAGTTAACCAGCCATCTTCATTGGATGAAGACGGCGAACTGAACAATTGCATTTCATTTTACTTTTTTTTTCTTAAAAATATGGTCATGAGTTTACCCTAATTTCCCCCTCCAAGTCCACCACTGTTCATTATCAACAAAGAATTAAAACAATTGTATAATAAATATGTTTATTATAATAAATTACCAAAAATAATGACTGCATAATTATTTTTATAAAGATTACTTAATTTATGCAACAAAACAATAAACAAAATTTATAAAATTTATTGATTAAGGGAAAAATTTAATACCTTTATCAATATTTTAAAACTAAAACAAAGTGTTAGCTTTAACCTATAGATATTTTTTGCATAAACAATGCGCGTTCTACAACTGCTCGGCGATAATAATAATCGCGCAAAAAATCGGGCAAGATACATCAATAACCTCATGGGTTCAAACTGAACAATCGTAGATTCCGCGTCTTTTTATAAAAAAGTATTTTCGTTAAAATTTGAAAGAAACTGAACATCAAAAAAAAAGTAGACGTAAAAAATAACTTTATCCAATACATACAGATAATGAGACAATTACCAGCTTTATTTTAAATATATAAACTCAATAATAACCCCCGCGTGGCTTTTACTTTATTGAGTGGATAATTATTTATTTTACCCACTCAACTGTCACTTGTCAAATTATTTTCTTGTAAATGTAATTAAAATTTTTAATAAAAATAAGAATTCATAATCTATTTATTGGATAAAACCTTGTATGGCACTCATGGGTAAACCGATATTGGCCTCTCAAAAATAAACCTGCTTGGCTGACGCCTCGCAGGTTAATTTTCTCATGGGCAATATCTTACTTTACCCACTAGTACCATAAATAACTATTGTTGATAATTTTTGCATTGTTTATGTTTTTTAATCAAGAGGTTAAAATATTTTAATGAAACCGCGCAAGAAACATTTTCGCGCATGACTTAAACCGCGCAGTACTAAAATAGGGCAGTTAGTTATCGCGTGGGTTTAGCAGCACAAACATAAATCACGCGGCTTTTGAAAAGGTCCTTTTTGTTAAAATTTAAAAGAAACTGAATAAAAAGTAGAGGTACCTAAAAAAATTACCTTTTGAAAAAGTTTGCTTTGGTAGTTTACGAGTATAACTTAAGTTATATAACAACTATCCGTTAACCAGGTTGGGGTGTGACAAAACCCAAATGAGTTTATTTTAAATAAAAAACATATTTATTCCAATTATTACATATTTAGTTGTATTTAGTCGAATAATAGGGGCACGTACGCTCGTCTACCTCATAGACGTAACTAGAGGGGCTTATCCCCCCAAAATTTTGCTAAGCCCCCCAAATCAAACTATAAAAGTAAAATTACGCATATATTTTTTACATATACATATTCTATATAGGGGTTCAAGCCCCCCCAAAAAATTGGACCTGGTTACGCCCCTGGTCTACCTTCGTAAAACACTTCAAAGCGCCATTCCGTGTATACTCCATTGGGAGAAAAACCGTTAAGAAATAGAAATGAGTAAAAGTTCTCAGGGGTTTATGGAACCCCACATAGTTAATAGCAAATTTATTTCAACATTTTATAATTTTTAAGCAATATTATTATATTTTATACATACCTTGTTGGCTGACTAACATAATTCATTTGGGGGTAAATCCAGCATAGGGAGATATAGTTATATTATGCAAGTCTTAAAAGCATATTGCGGAAGTCTCATGGGACCAGTGATCCTAAAGCTCTTTAAGGCTAATGACGACACAGGGCCGTAGCGAAGAAGATTTTGTGGGGAGAAGGTCAAAAATTACAACTTTTTTTAGCCTAAAAATACAACTATTTTCCTCGAGAAACAAGTTAATGACTAAAAAAAAGGTCCTCACCTCCAAAAATTATACTTTTGTTTTGGATCAATGAAATGTACAACTTTTCAAGATGGGTGGGGGATGCTCCCCCCACCCCCCCCATCCCCCCATAGCTACGGCCCTGTGCGAACACTTCGCACTCGCTAAAACTTTCAGATGCTAAATATGGGATATCCCATAGACTCCCTGGACTCCCTAGGAGTAATTTTACTATCTAGGACGATTGTATGAATCATTGCCAACCTTTATGTCATAACTGCTTTTATTTGATGAAGATAATACCAACAATTTTTTTATAGTGGAAGTTTTTATATTTTTTAATTTTTTTGTTAGCGTTTTTAATAAAGTTTCTCAGAATATTCAGAAAATGTTTGTTTTTTTTTTTAATATTTTTATAATTATCTAAGTAAAGTTTATTACATTACATTTATTTTATTATCACCCTGCTGAAAATTACTGGGCTGGGCGGGTATAAATGGTGCATAAACCGGAATTGAGCGGATGAAATTCACCCGTCATTTTCAGCAGGGCATATAATCATTTTTATTGAAATAAATGGTGTTTGTTATTTTTTTCTGTGTTTTTTGTATTTTTTTCCTCCTAGTTAACTTAGGGTTAAGTTATAATTATAACAGAAAAAATGGAAAAAAGGTATTAGAGTATTTTGATTTTTTCCTTAAATTTAAAATGTTATGCATAAAATAAAATTAAGTAGATATATAACACATGTGTCATTTTTAAAGCAAAATATTTAAATAGTAAAATGAGAATAATCTATGTTTACAAAAGATTTCTGTGCCAAGCAGGGAAAAGGAAATAAACAATTCATGAAGATATGTAATGCTTCGCATTGCATTATATGCTATTCCCAAGTAGCAAAGTTGGTAAGAAAGGAGACAAATCGTTCTCTTTTCCAACTTAATTAGTATTAATACTTTATGTAAAATCGTCAACAAATATAACTGCTTCTACAGATCTAATATACGTGTACATAACTATAATTATAATGTGATGTAGTGATTTTCAGCGGACACAAAGTTTAGTGCACATGATGATTTATTTCAAAATATAGTGAAGGAGTAACAAAAAAGGCGAGGGCCCTAAATCGTGAGTTTCAAAGGAAAAAATATTAAATTTTTCGTTTTTAATAAAAATATTTTTATTTATTATTGGATTAAAATATTCCACAAACATTGTTTTTAGTTTATAACCATGTGGATATATGTTATTTTTGTTATATTAGCACAAACTTCAATATTAATATAAAAATAAAAATATTATCCGAAACAGCTTAAAAAAAATGGCGAATTGTTTTATTTTGACCAATTAGGCGGAAATAATACTAATAATATTAACTAATCTTCCAAGCATTTAGTAAAAAAAACATAATTTAAAGTAAAATGGTCTTAATTAGGTAAAATGCTAGATTAAAGTATATAATCTTTAAATAAGGATTTTCTACTACAAAAACTATTTTACTTATTAAAACAATTTCACTATTTTGGGTATTTTATTGTTGGCAAACCTGCGCTGCAGTGACTGGCGCAGAGGGAAAGGTGGGGGAATTTTCTGACATAAACTTGTTAGGTTTAAATTAAACTTTGGGGATTTGGCTTTATTTTAATAAAGAAAATACAAAATAAAACATATTTTTTTCACGGCCAAGACTAAAACTTAATTTTACGCTTTCATTTTCGGGACTAAACTTGCCGTTTTTGTCCCTAGGGAATAAAAATCACGGCAACCTTGATAATATTTAAATATGATACTTACTATATGTTTTACTGGTACAAAAATTAGGTTTGGTGAAGTTTTGTAATAAATTAACGATTCCAACAAATTTATTTGATTTTAACAAAGAAAACCTTAAAAAATAACATTGTTTGGACTTTTTTACTTAAAATTTATCGTCTTCGTCCATTTTTTCGAACTGACGTTCGTGTCAACCTTATTAAAAAACAATTGAAATCGCGATAGCCGTGAAACTGACTTTTCGCAATTCAAAGAAAACTTGATTAAATTATGAAAATAAAACACCCGATTTTAGACGCATGGTTTTTCATTTTAACTTTATCTACCTACCTAAATTATGTTTGATCGTTCAAAAAATAGTGTATATACCTCAGGACTAAACGTGGCTGTTTTAGTCCCTTGCATTTCGGTTTCCCTCGCTCGCTGCGCTCGCTCAGGGAACATTCATGCAGCCGGACTAAAACATCCAGTTTAGTCCCTTGGTATATAAATATATATTTTGTTGCCAAACACAACTCTGCAAATGGCAGTACTTCCCGACATTTCAGTTTAATACCGCCACTTTAAAACCTATCTAAAAGCAGTTTCACTTTAGAACAGTTTCGAAACTTGAACATTGTATGACATGCGATAAAAATTCGTTATAGAATGAGATAGAACAGAACAATGAACTGTGATATTTTCAAACAAGGAAACTATTTAATGACATAAAATTAGTATATTAGTTGGTTTATTATATCAATACTATTGAATTTGAGGTAAATTTATCTTTAAAGAATAAAAATTTAGTATAAAATCCCACTTTTTTACCAATATTGGTAAATATATCTTCAAGTATGGTTTATTGTTCTTATTTTGCTGCTTGGGTTCACAGTGAATAGAATATTGCAAAAATTTTAATGTTGATTTCCAGCGAACTGCTTATCTGACCTCCACTTTTTTTGCTCATCTGATTTTCATTATTTTTTCTTTGAACCGTAAGTTGACTCTTTAGTAACGATCCTATGGTAAAAAAAATATTCTGATTTCAATCTGAAAATATACAGGGTGAAAAAGTAAAAAGAAGTTTTTTCCCCAAATTTGTAACACCCTGTGTGGTGAATCAGCGCTAACAGCGGATATTAATTGGAATCATACTATAGTCCTATCTTTTATGAACATTTTGTTTTTTTATTCACGTTATTATCTCGGTTACTAACGAAAATACAGTGTTTTAAAGGCAACGCCTTAGATAAAGCGTTCGCAAAATTAACCGGACACTAGTTTTTTCAGAAATATATTTTTAATTAAATCATTAATTAATAAATAAATAAATAACAAAAAAAAAAGTTTAATTTGTCTTCAGTATCGAGTATTTCCTCCTCTAGCTTGAATGACAGCTCTCATCCTTGGAGGTATACTCTGAATCAAAGAAGCAACATAATCCTGAGATATCTGCTCCCATTCTTTTAATAGAGCCTGACCTAAACCCTATAGAGCATATGTGGGACAACCTGGGCAGAATAATAAGACAGAACTACGATGAGTTTCACACAGCGGTTAAGCTGGAACAAGCTCTATTAAATGAATGGAAACAGATATCTCAGGATTATGTTGCTTTTTTGATTCGGAGTATACCACGAAGGATGAGAGCTGTCATTTTAGAGGAGGAAATACTCGATACTAAAGACAAATTTACGTTATTTTTTTTTGTAAAAAAAGTTCTTTATTAATGATTGAATTAAAAATATTTTTCTAAAAAAAACTAGTGTCAGTTTAATTTTGCTAACGCTTTATCCGAGGCGTTGTCTTTAAAACAGTGTATCTTCGTTAATAACAGAGATAATAACGTGAATAAAAAAACAAAATGTTCATAAAAGATAGGACTACAGTATGACTTTAATTAACAAATTCTAAATAAAAAATCTATAGATTTATTTGACGTCTGAAATTTCTGATGTATGCTATCAATAATGTCGAGACTAGAAATTTAATATAAAAAAGCCGCAACTTGGGCAAACTAAAATTTTAAATTTAATGTGTACCGTCATCTGGGGGTAAACTGGTAGTGGCGGATTCGGACACCAGGTATTATGCGAGAACTTTTCTCAAGGATACAAAAAGCGTTGATTAAAAATGCCAATTCTTGTTCTAGCACGTTCTCACACGTGAGTCAGTTATACTGTGTGCATGGCTGGGTGCAGTTGGCGAGTTACAGAAATAAGGTGGGGGCAGGTACCATGGCCCCCCCTGGGCTCATAACAGGAGGGGCCGGGCCCTTTTGGAATATTGTCTATACTTTTAAATATTATAAAAGCTTTACAATTTATATAGTATATTAAAGTACTAGTTTCATAACATACGTTCTGCAAGTAATCAAGCCACAATATAAACACGGTAAAAAATAACCTAAACACAAAATTTCGTAGAAAATTAAACTTTAAAGCGACGCTAACATTTTCACGGAAAACGTCAAACGATAGGCTTTTGTCTGTTGCCAACCCAAAAAAATGTAGAGACCTCTTATGGTCCTATTAGACCACGCAAAATGCGTGTGATTATGAGCTTATAAGAGTCGCAAAATAAAAAAAAATATTTTAGTCTTTTTTCACTTAATAAAAAATTATAATTTGTATGTATTTTTTTGTTTTAAGCAATTTTGGGCCCCTCTGGGATTTTGAAAATTCGGCCCCTATGAAATTCAGATATCGACTTCAAATTTGTAATTGTCACATAAGCCAAATCAAACTATTTTTGCATGTTTTTGATATTTTCAGCTTTTAACGAGGCTTTTAAGATGTGGACAGGGTGGATTTTTTTTAAGGGTTTAAAATAGAGTTAGTAAGTAAATTTTCGTATAAACTCCCTCAAAAAAATGAAACAATTTTTGAAAAAATATTTATTTAATGACACATAAATTTTAATTACATTTATATGATAAGATAGCACATTAAAGTTTCCAATTTTGAAGTTGATGCCTGAATTCGTTTGGACTTGCACCGCACTGTATATTTGAGTTTACCGTGCGTGTCAAAAGTCCGCCCCCCCTTTAACTTTTGAACGACTTATAATATATTTTGGTATATATTTAATATGTTTAGCGGGCACAATGGAGGCAGGGGACAAGGGGAGGGATTTTTTTATGGAAAAGGAGATCCTATGAGGCATCATTTTAAAGTTAATAAAATTCTCTATTCAACCATATATATTTTATTTTTTTTCAACATTTTTTTGAGGGGGTTAAAAAGGTGTTGAAAATGGAAACTTTCGTCAAACTTGTTATAAACAATCCAACAATTCTTGTTTAATGATTAATGATAATTAAACGTAAATTACACTTTTAAACTAATTTTAAATGAAATTAAAAAAAATCTAAGAAAATAGCATTTTTTAACAAAAAAATCAAAATTCAACACGTTCAAAGTTAAATAGTCAAAAAGAGAATTTAACAAGCTTTAAAATGATGTATTAAACGCCCCCTTTCTATTAAAAAAAAATCCCCCCCCTGGGGAACGTTCATGTATTACGTAACGCTCCTAGGGGGGTGGGGGTCATTTTGGAGTGTTACGCATATTTTAATGGTATAGGAAAATAGCGTTACAGGGGGGTGGCGGGGGTCCAAAATGATCCAAATTTGCGTTACGTAATACTTGAACGTACCCCTGCCTCCATTGTGTCACCTAAACATATAAATTACTTGGGTCATGTTATTTACGTGTCGGGAGGACTTTAGACGCACACTGTATGTAAAGCTTAAGCTTTGAATTCACCCGCCTTCGAATTATTCCGAGGTTGAACCCCTCAAAGAGAAAATTTGCTTGGCTAGATTTAATAATGAGTTGAATTCATTCAACATGTTGCTTTTGTTCCCTTTAGTCTGCATCACAGATTTATCCTATTATACATGAACCTAAATATAGACCGTTTTAAAATGGTATGATTTGTTTATTTTTATTTGCTAATAGTCGCGTCAGAGTGTCTTGTGAAATAAACGAAATATATTCAAAATATCTCATAGTGTTCTCAATTTAACTGTGTTTTCCCTTAAAAACTGATTAAAACTTTAAAAAACTGATTATAACATTTAATTAGCAGATCGTGAATGACTACGTGCCATACCAATTAAAAAAAAAGTTCTTGCGGCAAAAGTGTTAAGCTCAAAATAGTGTTTTTCTTAAATTTGAACTATTTTTAACACAGTTTTAATAATCTGTTTTATTTAACCTTGTAATAATTTGTTAATCGATTATAAACAAATTTTATTTTTTTATCAACAATTACGTTTTAAATTCCAAATTTCTTAAAACCGAGTTAATTATTGTTGACCAGTTGAAGAAGAAATAGCAGCAGAAAGATGTGGAAATTTTTGGTTTTACTTGCGATTGTTTTTGTGCAAAATGTAAGGTGTTCTGCAGAGAGTGACTTTACTGTACACGGTAAGATTTAGAAAGGAATTAGGAATAAGCCGGGACGACCTTTGGGGCTGTTCAAGAATGACGTCACCTTCATAGGGGGGAGGGGGTTTGGTCAAAAGGGGACGAAAAGTGACGAAGGGGGGAGGGGGGGTCCAGCTAAAAGTGACGTCACCTTTTAAAAAAAGGTATATTTAAAAAAAAATTGTGAAAATAAGTCCAAAACAAAAATAAAATTACAAAAAATTTACACAGAAGAAAGTTTGGGACAAAAAACTGATAAGGCTACTCCGTTTTATACACCTCTGTTTAAAATAAGAACATGAAGATAACATACAAAGATTAGTTTACATTCAAAACCTCGTTGCTGTACCTCAAAGGGTTCCTGAGTTATTAAATAAAAACCGATTTTTTTTTTAGCCACTTTCAAAGGGGCTTAGCTCCCTTATGACGCATTTTTTGACATATGTTTATAGGAACTTTTTTCATATTTTCCTATGTAGAATCACCCCTTAAAATTAATGACCCTATTTCTGAATAAACCTGTATATTAAAATTTAATTGTTTTTATTAAGTAGGTTTACCTATTCTACCCTACTAATCTAGAAAGCAGTAACTCCATTTGTCAATAGCAGCGTTTTCAAAATATTACATCAGAGTCGCTATGCGACAAATGGAGCTACTGCTTTCTAGCTTAGTAGGGCAGTATATAGATATATTGAAAATTTATTAGAAACGTCCCTAGTAGGGTAGTATTATACTGCCCTACTAATCTAGAAAGCAGTAAATCCAATTGTCAATAGCAGCGTTTTCAAAATATAACATCAGAGTTGACAGAAAAACGTCACTTGGTTTGTCCAAACGACAACTTACTGCTTTCTAGCTTTGTAGGTTAGTATAGGGGGGGAGGCTTCCAAAAGGTGACTTCATTTTTTTCTGTTTTATAGGGGGGTCAAGGCAAAAGTGACGAAAAGTAAAGAGGGGGGGAGGGGGGGTCGAAAATTGGTCAAAAATAGGTGACGTCATTCTTGAACAGCCCCTTTGCAATTTTCGCACCTGGGTCAAGGAAGCTTTCGCCTATAGTATCGCTAGGCCTGGGTGATAGGCACCCCTACAGATTTATTAATTTTAGACATACCCCTTATAGATTTTTTAATTAATAATATCGCGCTTGTTTTAAGAGATATGAGATAGTAAATTTGAGATAATTCGCCAAGTTAATGAAAGACTGGTGACCTTTTTTTTAAGTCGTCACAATTTTGTAGAACAAAATTTACAATCATCACAATTAACAATCACAAAATATTATTCCTAATTCTCATTGCTAGCTGATTTAGCCGAGGAGTTAATTTATCGAACAAAAGACAAGAAAGATTTAAAGATGTGATCAAAAATGAAAATTTGTTGTAATTGACATCTACTACTACAATAGGTTTGTTGTGTTTCCCGAAAATACCAGTTCTGAAGTTTGAAAGTTCGGAACGTGCGCAGTTGCGATTGAGCACTGTGCAGTTGCAACTGCGCCTATTCTGAACCAGTTCAGAACTGTTATTTTCGGGAAACAAAACAAACCAAGTATGTCCTTGTAAAATTATTTTTTGTCAAAATTAATGGAGGCATAAGGCTTATTGTAAAGCTCTCCATGACCATGCGTAACTTGTCAAAAAAATATTGACAATAATTTAACAATCATAAACGATCCTTGACAATCATCAACAATCATAAACAATCATTAACAATCATGACAATCATAAACAATCCTTGACAATCATTGACAGCCATAGACAATCATAAACAATATGGCAAAATGCTTACAATCATTTAACAATCTTCCAAAATCATCAGCAATATTTCGCATCGACAATCATGAACAATATTGACAAGCATATGCTTGCGGAACTTATCAAAAAATTATTGACAATAATTTAACAATCATAAACGATCCTTGACAATCATCAACAATCATAAACAATCATGACAATCATAAACAATCCTTGACAATCATTGACAGCTATAGACAATCATAAACAATATGCCAAAATGCTTACAATTCTTTAAAAATCTTCTAAAATTATCAGCAATCTTTGGCATCGACAATCATAAATAATCCTTGACAATCATTGACAGCCATAGATAATCATAAACAATATGGCAAAATGCTTACAATCATTTAACAATCTTCCAAAATCATCAGCAATCTTTCGCATCGACAATCATGAACAATAATGACAAGCATATGCTTGCTAGGATTGTTAAAATAAACAATCGTTTGACAATATTTGACAATCCTTGAAGATCTTTAACAATTATAAAAATCATTGACAACCATAAACAATCAATCACTGACAATCATAAACAATCATAATTATTGTACATTATTTTCCTATAAATTAACCCCTCGGATTTAGAATATGCAGTAAGACTTCTGGAAAATATGGCACACCAAATTCCTCAATTTCAAATTATTCTAACATTTTTTTTTGGTGTTCGGAAAATTAATTTTTACCTCCTCTCGTAGGAGAAAAGGGAACGTTCAAGTATTACGTAACGCAAATTGTACCAAAATTCATACACTTCATACCCCGGTTCTCGCGTAATCATAGATTATAGAGATTTCATATTTTGGCTAGCCCCCCTAATAGGGGGTGTGTTAGGGGGGGTAGCCAAAATATGAAATCTCTACAGCCTTGAATAACGCGAAACCGAGGTATGAAGTGTATGAATTTTGGTACATTTTGCGTTACGTAGTACTTGAACGATTCCAAACCTCGAAACACCCCTGATAGAATGTGATCTTTCTCTGCACATTACTATGTATGTAATGTAATATATTTTTTTGAGGATAAGGTAAGCGTAAACCTTTTTTACATAATTTTAAATTAAATATTGTTAATTTAATGACATATGTCATTTATTTATATAAATCCCAATTAAAAATATTAATTATCATATTGACAATGATCCAATTTCGATATAAACAATATTTATTTATAAATATTCGGAATTGACCGATTGACCCATTTCGTCTGATAAGCGAAAAATTCTCATTAATGTGTTCATTCAAAAATTTTCAGACAATTAAGAAGGGGGTCGTACCAAATTACGTAAAATTGTTATGAGGAGGGGGTTGTCAGAAATCTTACGATATCTTACAAGGACCGGACCCCCTCTTGGTAAATTTTATGTGAAATTTTTCCTTTTGCCTAAGATAAACCTTTTGTTTAAATTAAGTTTTAATATATATATTTTTTAATTGAATTGTAAAAATATTATATAATAATATATATTGTATCAATATTGTATCAATTATACAGGCTAGGGTGCTTCTTAAAATAAGAAAATTTTAAATGTTAACGGGCCAACCTCATTTGAAATTTCGGTTTTCAACATTTTAGTATTTAATTTCTCGCCGTCGAACCTTGAAATTTCACCTTCAAATGAATTTTTCTCGAAAACAGTTAATCCTACAGTATTACAAAAAGAGTTCATTTTTTATGTATTTTGACCTAAGGAATCATATTTCAAAAATAAAATTACAAAAAAGTAACACAGAAAAAAAAATTGGGCACCCCTGGTTAAAATAAGTACATGAAAATAACATAAGAAGATGGGCCTTATTAAGATTAGTTCACGTGCAAAACCTCATTGCTATATCTCAAAGGGTATCTAAGTTATTAAATAAAAACAGAATTTTTTAGCCACTTTTAAAAGGGCTTAGCTCCCTTACGACCCATTTTCAGACATGTTTATAGGAACTTTTTTCCAATGTAGAATCACCCCTTAACATTAATTACCCTATATCTGAATAACCCTGTATAGTAAAGTAGTTACTTTAGAGGAAAACTTTAAAGGGAAAAGTTGTACAATGATAAAACAGTTTATTTGTGTCAACTAAATATTTGGCTGTGACAAATAAATTTTATTTCTGTCAAATAAACTATTTTTTTCCCATTAATAAATCATTTTGAAATTAAAATATTTGTTTACATGAACTAAATATTTATTTGACTTAAATAAAATTTGTTACTCAGAACCAAATGATTTAAGTGGCCATATCCAAATATATCCTTTTTATCAGTGTATGTATGCTATCTAATTTTTCATAAAAATGCCTTAATTTTGATACCATATTATTTAAAACCGCTAAACGGATCTCACGGTTCGCAAAAAAGGTAACATAAAATAAAAAATTGCCCAAGAACTTTGAAAATAAAATTTGATTCCTGGCCCTTTCCTTAAATAGAAAAAGCAAAAATTAAAAAATTTCAACTACAAAATTTTTTTATTGCACTTTTTTGTTTTGAGTATTATAAAATAGATACACGCTAGTTTATAATTTTCCTAATTTACCAATATTTGCTACATTTTACTTTTTTCTGCTTAAACATTTTACCTGTAACTCAAAAATTAAAAATTAAATAATATCTAACAAATAGGACCCCTTTGGGGGGCCTTAAAGACGACGAAAGCCTAAATTTTTAAATTCTCCTGGGTTTATCTTATATGCTCTATTTATATACCAATATAAGCTATTCTAGTATTATATTAAATATTTTTTTTAATAGGGGAGTTTGGGGGGTCTCGAGACAATTTTCAGATTTTTTTTTAGAATTTTAATGTACAAAAAATATAATATTATAAATATTTTCTAGATATTGTAAAAGAGTGTTTAAAATGTCGGTTTGGGGGTTAATTATTATATAATATATAATATATATTATTATATATTATATTATATATTATTATTATTATATATTAATATAAAAAATATATAATAATAATATTATTATGTACGCGTACGTGCCAAATTTGGTTTATATTTCTCCTGAAAGTTGTTAAAGAAATCTCTTATAAGAGACTTACTATATCTAATAATTATACATACATAATTATGTACATAATATTTCTAGAATACATTATGCCTAAAACTTTAAAATGTCTATATCAGACGATCAGAAGGAAAAGAAAAAACATTTTAAAACTTACTTTACAAATCAATTTTTTTTTGAAAGGTTTGAAGGGATTTTTTAATTCATAAATTAATTAAATTTTTGCTTTTATTTTTTCTGTACTTTTATATTTCAATTTTGTTTAATACAAAATATAATTTCCACTTATAACTTTATTTGCTTTTAATTTATTGCATTTCCTCTGGAATTAAAAAATACCTTCAAACCTTTCAAAAAAAATTGATTTGTAAAGTAAGTTTTAAAATGTTTTTTCTTTTTCTTCCGATCGTCTGATATCTCTTCTTTAAGCCGAAAGTAGAAATTTTAAAGTTTTAGGCATAATGTATTATAGAAATATTATGTACATAATTATGTATGTATAATTATTAGATATAGTAAGTCTCTTATAAGAGACTTCTTTAACAACTTTCAGGAGAAATATAAACCAAATTTGACACGTACGCGTACATAATAATATTATTATTATATATCTTTTTTATATTAATATATAATAATAATAATAATATATAATATAATATATAATAATATATATTATATAATAATTAACCCCCAAACCGACATTTTAAACAATATCTAGAAAATATTTATAATATTATAATATTTTTTGTACATTAAAATTCTAAAAAAAATCTGAAAATTGGCTCAAGACCCCTCAAAGCCCCCTATTTAAAAAAAATATTTAATATACTACTAGAATAGCTTATATTGGTATATAAATAAAGCATACAAGATAAACCCAAGAAAATTTAAAAATTTAGGCTTTCGGCCTCTTTAAGCCCCCCCCCCAGGCTCCGAGCCGAGACTCCGTGCATGGGACCCGAACCCATGCTTGGTATTACAAGGAAACAAGTCACATCAGCCCTCAACACGTGGGCTGGAGAAAAACTAAGGGAAAGCTGGTCAACGGTCACGAACTGCAGACAGGCAAAGGACTTCCTTTCCGGTCCAAGCAAGTCAAAAACCGCGTGGCTACTAGGAAGAAGCCGAGCCACGATCAGCCAACTCACAGGGATCCTCACGGGTCACTGTGGACTAGGAAGGCACCTGTTCAAGATGAAGGTCGGTAACGACCCCGTCTCGGGGTTGGCAAAAAGGGCCATAATGGCCTAGTTGCCTGGCTTGTAGCCTCCCACCCTTACTACTACTACTAAGGCCCCCCAAGGGGGTCCTATTTGGTAGATATTATTTAAAATTTAATTTTTGAGTTACAGGTAAAACGTTTAAGCAGAAAAAAGTAAACTGTAGCAAATATTTGTGAATTGGGAAAATTATAAATCAGCGTGTATCTATTTTATAATACTCAAAACAAAAAAGTGCGATAAAAAAAAAATTTGTCGTTGAAATTTTTTAATTTTTGCTTTTCCTATTTAAGGAAAGGGCCAGAAATCAAATTTTATTTACAAAGTTCTTGGGCAATTTTTTATTTTATTTGACCTTTTTTGCGAACCGTGATCTATAAAGTATATTATGTATACCATTGTATGCAGAATTTTATCCCACATTTAACGAGTGAATAAAATTGTAGCATTCCATTACAAAAAAAGAGTTTTTTATGTTTGAAAATCCAATAAAAGCAATGTACGTATAACTCATGGTCCAAATTTCAAGTTAATTGGGCAATTATCCTAAATTATTTTAAGCCCAAATTTATGCATATGCATGTCCCATTAACATTCCTACAGGCATTATCTTGAAAACTGTAAGATATATCAAAAATCTAAAAAGTAGGTCAATAAGATATTTTCAGTAAGCCTCTTATTTAAATATAAATATTTATGTAATCCGTAAGTTTCTAAAACTCACCCCCTAACCCCTAGAAACCCCAACTTTAAAATCTCAAATAGCAATATGTGTCATGTGATACATAATTTTGGACTAGTAGTAGTAGTAGTAAATTTTTGGGTTGGCCAAAGCCAGACAACTAGGCCATTTCTGGCCCTTTTTGTCACCCCAGGCAATCCCAGCCATTTACTATTTATTTTGAGTCCTCCTTGAACCTGCCAGTCCTTTCAATAAAGGTCAGGATATTGGCCCATGGGAGATCTCTTAGTTGTTCCACTTGGTTGAGTCTTTGAGTTTCAAAGACTTGGATTATTATTTTGATTAAAATTTATTTTTAATTTTTAAAATCGGATGATCCGTTCCGGAGATTAAAATAACTTCAAAAAAATAAAAAAAGTTTTATTGAAAAAAATCTTTTATTAGAAAAATAAAAGTAACTTAATTGTATTATTGGCCAAACTCTAACATTCACTACATCCATATGACATAAAATGCTCGTAATGACCACCATTTTCAACTATGCACTGTTCAAATCGTGACATTAAATTGCTTCTGCAAGCTGCAAATTATACCATATCCGGATTAATAGTCTCTCAAGCATTAGTAATGCGTGTCTTTAAGTCTTCTATGTCAGTCGGTTATGTTTGGTAAACTATTCCTTCCTCATAAAAAATATAGTGGCGTTAGGTCAGGAGAGCTTGGTGGCCAAGAAATGTTAAGTGACGGAATTAATACCATGAGGGGGAGCGCCGTCTTGCTCATCACGTTTCTACCTTTGGTATTAATTCCGTACTCAACATTTAAATGCTAATTTAAAAAAAAAATGGATTGGAAACAGGGGAATCATTTCTTGGCCACCAAGCTCTTCTGACCTAACGCCAATAGATTTTTTATGAGGAAGGAATAGTTTACCAAACATAAACAATTGACCTAGAGAACTTAAAGACACACTACTAATTCTTGTTTGAATATTAATCCGGACATGGTATATGCAGCTTGCAGAAGAAATTTAATGTCACGATTTGAACACTGTTTAATGAACAGTGCATAGTTGAAAATGGTGGTCATTTCGAGAATTTTATATATGAATGTAGTGACCTCCAAACTTTTTAATTTCAATTTTTTTTTAGGTCACATATATACCAATATACTAATTTTTGATGGAATATAAAACGGCTACACCTACGATTTTGTTCTCAACGAACATGTAATTCTGAAAGCATTAGAAACAATATCCCGTTGTCAGTTATGGGGTGTTCGATTTTTTCATCTCCGTAAGCTTAAAGCCCACCGTGAAATATAACCTAATTTAAATAGTGTATTTAAACAGCACAAAATTAGTAAAAATGGGCTTGATAATTTTGACAAGGGACATTTTTTCTGGTGCCTTCATATACCATGCTTTGATACTAAGCATACCTAGATGATCAGCCGAATTTCGAAAAAAAAAATTTTAAAAAAAGTCCAAACAAAAAAAACGTAAAAAATTAAAAATTCCTGAAAAAATTATTTAAAATTGGCACTTTGAGAAAATTGCGAAATTTGGACAATTTTACCCCATGTATGCTACATGCCAAGAAATTTTTTATTGTATATACTTTAGCAATTATTTTTTTTTTTTCAGATTGCAGAACGTCCCCCGTGTCAGATGAGAAAGAATGCAATTTGAATTTTACGAGATACTACTGGAACAACGATAAGCAAGAATGCGAAAAGGTTATATATGTCGGTTGCAATCCAAGCAAAAACAACTTCCACACCATGGAAGAATGTGAGCAAATCGCCAAACAAATGTGCTATAACTTACTGAGATGAGGACCTACATTTAATTTTTTGTTGCTTTTTTTAAATTTATATTTATTTTATTTAATTTTAATCAATAAAGACAGTATTTTTTAGAAAAAGTTGGTTATCAAAAGGCCCGTAAGTGGACGAGCAATTCAGTAAAAAATAGAGTCGGATTTATAGAAAAAATAAATATCAGAATAGTAAACATGGGAAAAAATGTTCTGGCCTCTTCGATTAATAAGCAGCCGGTACAACAAGATGTTACATTAGGATTTATTTGGTTCTCAAAAATCTCAGTTCTAAAGTGATTCGGAACCGGCGCAGTTGCAACTGGGCAATGCTCATCGCAACTGCAACCGTTCCGAACTATTTTTGAACTGCGATTTTCGAGAACCAAATCAAACCTATTAATGCATTCCTGCCCTCCTTAGGATGGACGCGGCAAATCCAGATAGCAAATTGCTATTGCTATTAGCAATACAGTCGATATTTCTGTCACTGTGTCTTATGTATAGTTATCCGTATGAAAGAAAGTCTTCGACGTAAGGGGGAGGAATCATTCGCTGTCTCTTCTTTCCGCCAAGAGCGTTATAACACTTGCACACACATTCCCAACGCATTTACCGTAGCTACAGATCCGTGGGTCTAACTATAAAAATCGACTGTACTGCTATTTGGAGTTGCCGCGTTTATCCTAAGGAGCTGTGTTGAACAGATCGGGATAGAGCGGCGTGCTTAAGTACTACTCTGAAATCGCTCGTCGGTTTACGGACCTTAGTTATTATTTATTATAATCGCATTATGCAATGGCTTTCACAATCATACCGGTCCAATATATTTTTTAATTTTCACCTCCATCCAAAATTGATGTCAGTTATTGTTAAGGGACCGAAAAACATCTGTTTTTGGATATTTTCTAGGTGCATCTAACATGTTAATTATTCTTTTGCATTGAAAACTTATTAAAATCCCCTTTTATAGCATATCATAGGAAAGCTATTGAAATAACCTTTTTTTTGATATATGATCAACGAACTAATAACTCTTCTCTCTAGAATACCCTAATGAAACAACCTAGTAGAAACGAGTTAAAACTCGTAAAACCTTTACAAGTTTTTATTAGGCTTTAACGAGTAAATGTATTAACTAATAAAAATTCTATGAGTTTGAGCGAGTTAATTCATTTAACGCGTTTCTAGTATTTTGAATATATTTTTCACTATTTTATACTTTTTTACAATTATTTACTAGTTTTCTACGAGGAAATTTATTTACTTGTTTTAGCGAGTATTAATACACTTTCATTTTACGAGTTTTTGCTAGTTTTCTACAAGGCATTTTTTTTACTCGTCCCAGCGAGTAATTTTATATTTTATTTTTAAGAGTATTTACTAGTTTTCTACGAGGTAATTTATTTACTTGTTTTAGCGAGTATTAAAACACTTTCATTTTAGGAGTTTTTACTAGTTTTCTACGAGGTTTCTACGAGGAATTTTTTTTACTCGTCCCAGCGAGTAATATTAGATTTTATTTTTACGACTATTTACTAGTTTTCTACGAGATAATTTATTTACTTGTTTTAGCGAGTATTAACACTTTTCGTAGTGTAATAGTAAAATTGCTACGTATTTTTAAGGATGTTCTTGGCAGTGTAATTGTATAATTGCTTCGTATTTTTAAGAATACTCGTCGCAGTGTAATAGTATAATTGCTTCGCAATTTTAAGGATACTCTTCGCAATGCAATAGTATAATTGCTTCGCATTGTTATGATACTCTTCGCAGTGTAATAGTATAATTGCTTCGCATTTTTAAGGATACTCTTCGCATTGTAATAGTAAAATTGTTTCGTATTTTTAAGGATTCTCTTCGCAGTGTAATAGTATAATTGCTTCGCATTGTTAAGGAAACTATTCGCAATGTAAAAGTATAATTGCTTCACATTTTTAAGGATACTCTTCGCAGTGTAATAGTGTAATTGCTTCGCATTTTTAAGGATACTATTCGCAGTGTAATAGTATAATTGCTTCGCATTGTTGAGGATACTCTTCGCAGTGTAATAGTAAAATTGCTTCGCATTTTTTAGGATACTATTCGCAATGTGAAAGTATAATTGCTTCGCATTTTTTAGGATACTCTTCGTAGTGTAATAGTATAATTGCTTCGCATTTTTTAGGATACTATTCGCAATGTAATGGTATAATTGCTTCGCATTTTTTAGGATACTATTCGCAATGTAATAGTATAATTGCTTCGCATTTTTTAGGATACTATTCGCAATGTAATAGTATAATTGCTTCGCATTTTTTAGGATACTATTCGCATTGTAAAAGTATAATTGCTTCGCATTTTTTAGGATACTCTTCGGAGTATAATGGTATAATTGCTTCGCATTGTTGAGGATACTCTTCGCAGTGTAATAGTAAAATTGCTTCGCATTTTTTAGGATACTATTCGCAATGTGAAAGTATAATTGCTTCGCATTTTTCAGGATACTCTTCGGAGTGTTATAGCATAATTGCTTCTCATTTTTAAGGATACTATGCGCATTTTTTAGGGTACTATTCGCAATGTAATAGTATAATTGCTTCGCATTTTTTAGGATACTCTTCGCAGTGTAATAGTATAATTGCTTCGCATTTTTTGGATACTATTCGCAATGTAATAGTATAATTGCTTCGCATTTTTTAGGATACTATTCGCAATGTAATAGTATAATTGCTTCGCATTTTTTAGGATACTCTTCGCAATGTAATAGTATAATTGCTTCGCATTTTTCAGGATACTCTTCGGAGTGTTATAGTATAATTGCTTCGCATTTTGAAGGATACTATTCGCATTGTAAAAGTATAATTGCTTCGCATTGTTAAGGATACTATTCGCAATGTAATAGTATAATTGCTTCGCATTGTTAAGGATACTATTCGCAATGTAATAGTATAGTTGCTTCGCATTTTTTAAGATACTATTCGCAATGTAATAGTATAATTGCTTCGCATTTTTTAGGATACTCTTTGCAGTGTAATAGTATAATTGCTTCGCATTTTTCAGGATACTCTTCGGAGTGTTATAGTATAATTGCTTCTCATTTTTAAGGATACTATTCGCATTGTAAAAGTATAATTGCTTCGCATTTTTAAGGATACTATTCCCAGTGTAATAGTATAATTGCTTCGCATTGTTAAGGATACTATACTCAATGTAATAGTATAATTGCTGCGCATTTTTTAGGGTACTATTCGCAATGTAATAGTATAATTGCTTCGCATTTTTTTGGATACTATTCGCAATGTAATAGTATAATTGCTTCGCATTTTTTAGGATACTATTCGCAATGTAATAGTATGATTGCTTCGCATTTTTTAGGATACTATTCGCAGTGTAATAGTATAATTGCTTCGCATTTTTTAAGGATACTCTTCGCAGTGTAATTGTATAATTGCTTCGCATTGTTAAGGATACTCTTCGCAGTGTAATAGTATAATGGCTTCGCATTGTTAAGGATACTATTCGCAATGTAATAGTATAATTGCTTCGCATTGTTAAGGATACTATTCGCAATGTAATAGTATAGTTGCTTCGCATTTTTTAAGATACTATTCGCAATGTAATAGTATAATTGCTTCGCATTTTTCAGGATACTCTTCGGAGTGTTATAGTATAATTGCTTCGCATTTTGAAGGATACTATTCGCATTGTAAAAGTATAATTGCTTCGCATTGTTAAGGATACTATTCGCAATGTAATAGTATAATTGCTTCGCATTGTTAAGGATACTATTCGCAATGTAATAGTATAGTTGCTTCGCATTTTTTAAGATACTATTCGCAATGTAATAGTATAATTGCTTCGCATTTTTTAGGATACTCTTTGCAGTGTAATAGTATAATTGCTTCGCATTTTTCAGGATACTCTTCGGAGTGTTATAGTATAATTGCTTCTCATTTTTAAGGATACTATTCGCATTGTAAAAGTATAATTGCTTCGCATTTTTAAGGATACTATTCCCAGTGTAATAGTATAATTGCTTCGCATTGTTAAGGATACTCTTCGCAGTGTAATAGTATAATTGCTTCGCATTGTTAAGGATACTATACTCAATGTAATAGTATAATTGCTGCGCATTTTTTAGGGTACTATTCGCAATGTAATAGTATAATTGCTTCGCATTTTTTTGGATACTATTCGCAATGTAATAGTATAATTGCTTCGCATTTTTTAGGATACTCTTCGTAGTGTAATAGTATAATTGCTTCGCATTTTTTAGGATACTATTCGCAATGTAATGGTATAATTGCTTCGCATTTTTTAGGATACTATTCGCAATGTAATAGTATAATTGCTTCGCATTTTTTAGGATACTATTCGCAATGTAATAGTATAATTGCTTCGCATTTTTTAGGATACTATTCGCATTGTAAAAGTATAATTGCTTCGCATTTTTTAGGATACTCTTCGGAGTATAATGGTATAATTGCTTCGCATTGTTGAGGATACTCTTCGCAGTGTAATAGTAAAATTGCTTCGCATTTTTTAGGATACTATTCGCAATGTGAAAGTATAATTGCTTCGCATTTTTCAGGATACTCTTCGGAGTGTTATAGCATAATTGCTTCTCATTTTTAAGGATACTATGCGCATTTTTTAGGGTACTATTCGCAATGTAATAGTATAATTGCTTCGCATTTTTTAGGATACTCTTCGCAGTGTAATAGTATAATTGCTTCGCATTTTTTGGATACTATTCGCAATGTAATAGTATAATTGCTTCGCATTTTTTAGGATACTATTCGCAATGTAATAGTATAATTGCTTCGCATTTTTTAGGATACTCTTCGCAATGTAATAGTATAATTGCTTCGCATTTTTCAGGATACTCTTCGGAGTGTTATAGTATAATTGCTTCGCATTTTGAAGGATACTATTCGCATTGTAAAAGTATAATTGCTTCGCATTGTTAAGGATACTATTCGCAATGTAATAGTATAATTGCTTCGCATTGTTAAGGATACTATTCGCAATGTAATAGTATAGTTGCTTCGCATTTTTTAAGATACTATTCGCAATGTAATAGTATAATTGCTTCGCATTTTTTAGGATACTCTTTGCAGTGTAATAGTATAATTGCTTCGCATTTTTCAGGATACTCTTCGGAGTGTTATAGTATAATTGCTTCTCATTTTTAAGGATACTATTCGCATTGTAAAAGTATAATTGCTTCGCATTTTTAAGGATACTATTCCCAGTGTAATAGTATAATTGCTTCGCATTGTTAAGGATACTATACTCAATGTAATAGTATAATTGCTGCGCATTTTTTAGGGTACTATTCGCAATGTAATAGTATAATTGCTTCGCATTTTTTTGGATACTATTCGCAATGTAATAGTATAATTGCTTCGCATTTTTTAGGATACTATTCGCAATGTAATAGTATGATTGCTTCGCATTTTTTAGGATACTATTCGCAGTGTAATAGTATAATTGCTTCGCATTTTTTAAGGATACTCTTCGCAGTGTAATTGTATAATTGCTTCGCATTGTTAAGGATACTCTTCGCAGTGTAATAGTATAATGGCTTCGCATTGTTAAGGATACTATTCGCAATGTAATAGTATAATTGCTTCGCATTGTTAAGGATACTATTCGCAATGTAATAGTATAATTGCTGCGCATTTTTTAGGGTACTATTCGCAATGTAATAGTATAATTGCTTCGCATTTTTTAAGATACTCTTCGCAGTGTAATAGTATAATTGCTTCGCATTTTTCAGGATACTCTTCGGAGTGTTATAGCATAATTGCTTCTCATTTTTAAGGATACTATTCGCATTGTAAAAGTATAATTGCTTCGCATTTTTTAGGATACTCTTCGCAGTGTAATAGTATAATTGCTTCGCATTTTTTAGGATACTCTTCGGAGTGTAATAGTATAATTGCTTCGCATTTTTCAGGATACTATTCGCATTGTAAAAGTATAATTGCTTCGCATTTTTTAGGATACTCTTCGCAGAGTAATAGTTAAATGGCTTCCCATTTTTCAGGATACTCTTCGGAGTGTAATAGTGTAATTGCTTCGCATTTTTAAGGATACTATTCGCAAAAACTTAGCCAACATATACATTTCTCTGTCTTACTCGCACAGCTTTGTTCTAACAGAGACAACAATAACAGTTACTGGTTATTGTTCACGCCTGAATATACCTACCATTTGTTTACAAACAAACCGAGATATTGGCTATACTTTATATAAACGGTATGCGTATTCTAGAAAGAAGAGTTGTTAGTTCGTTGTATATGATATAAAAATAAAGAGTAAAGCGGGTTGCATATTTTAAGGGTTTTTAATTATTTTTATAGAAGCTTCCTTAAGCTCACTTACATTGGTGGAAATTTTTGAATAAAAACTTTATGTTATAGTTTTTCATGTAGAATTATCTTGCATCATTAAATTTATTATTGGCGCATTTTTTAGTTCATATTTTTGATACTCGTGAAAGATGTTTAAATTGCAATTTTCTCGAAAACTTTTGGCCCTACGGTGTTACATAAATGGTACCTTTTTTATGTATTTTTAAGTAAAGAAATATATTTTATTGAAAAAATGTAAAAAAACTAAAAATAAAAAAGTTTGGGGCAAAAAAGAGGCAAAAACGCCCCCCATTTTACATGCCTCTAGTTAAAGTTACCAAATTAAAATTACATATAATGTTTGTCTTTATTAGTAAGAGCATGTACAAACATCTTATGTAATTTTGATTTGGTCTTTAACCAGAGGCGTGCGAAATTGGGGCGCTTTGTCTCTTTTTTTCCCAAAGTTTTTTTTAGCCTTTTTAACATTTTTTTCATTAAAATATGTTTCCTTGCTTAAAAATACATAAAAAAAGATATTGTTTATGTAACACCGTAGGGCCACCAGTTTTCGAGAAAATTGCAATTTAAACAAGTTTATATCATATATCAAAAAAAAAAGATAATTTCAATAGTTTTTCACAGAGGGTATTTTAATAGGTTTTCAATGCAAAAGAATAATGAACATGTTAGGTGCACCTACAAAATATCCAAAAAAAGGATGTTTTTCGGTATTACTCAAAATTTCTTCCATCGACTTTTTTAATTTTTAGTTTCTTTTACACGAATTCGATTCCTTAAAATTAACGGACATCAATTTTGGATGGAGGTGAAAATTAAAAAAAAAAACATGTTTTGGACTTGGACCAAAAATTTGATGTTTTGTAGCTCCTAAAATGTATGTAGGGGGCGAGGGGTGGACTTTTTTAAAGGGAAAGCGATGGACCCGATCCTGACCATACATGATTCCAAAGCTCATAATTTTTTTATATATATTCATATTTTAATATATATTTTTTTTATTTTTAAAACTTGCTAAAGAATTTTATTTTCAGTTTTTAAATTTCATTTAAAATTCGTATAATTTCATTTAATTTTAAGTATAATTTACGTTTACGAATCATTAAATTAATCATTTAACAAAAAAACATTTTTTTATAAATTTTAAGCATTATTACCATTTTTAATATTAAAAAGCTATTTTTTTAACTCCTATTTTGACAATTTTCAAAATTTCGGAAAGCCTTGTATTCGTGCAAAAATTTTCAATTTTTTTGCGTATTTTTGCGTTTTATGGAGTTTTAATTTTTCAATTTCAAGCAAAAAAATCGGTCAATCGGTCTCCCCCCCCAGAGGCGGGGGTAGTTTTCGTGAAAATTGGTATATTTTTAAGGTTGCTAAAAGTGAATCTGATACCCAGGGACGATTTGAGGGGAGAGTGGCACCCCCCCACGAAACGACCGTAGGTGTCGGAAATTTTTTTTGGTTCATCAGAATTTTTGGCAGCGAGGAGTTTTTTTTTAGTCAAAATATTTTCAGTCAGCAAATTTTACTACACGACCCCACTTTCTATCCCCCAACGCACCCTGCCCACATGTTATGAGCAAAAAATATAAGTATGCATTCTTATATGTGCACACGTGCCAAAAGATAGTTTATATTATTTACGTGATCCGAGTTTGAAGTTGATAACACAACTCATTCTAAACTCACCCGGGCGACTTTTGCACCGCACTGAACTATACAGCTACTAAAAAATAGAAAAGTTTTAATAAAAAACGGTATTTTGAAAGTTGGAAAATATATTATTTGTATATGTATGCATACATATATATCACATTGTATTTAATTTTAATATTTTTTTTATAATGTATTAAAAAAAATAGTAACTTCTGAACCAAAGCACATGTGCACAAGTTGTGGAGTGTGCACAAAATGTGGGGTTCAATTCCATAACTTTTGCACACAACCCCACGACTTGTGCACACTTGCTTTGGTTCAGAAGGTTTTGCGACAAGGTGTCTAAAGTCAACTACACCATCTGAAGTCACCTCAGTTGACGGTATTTAAAATAAGTACCGTCAACCGGGGTATGGTGAATCACGGGAGGTAAAGTAAATTATAATATTATATATATATAAACATTTTTGCGCGCGGGCTTGATTTAATAAGTACCACGCTGCCAGACTACTGAAGTTCTGAACTGCCCTTCCCCCAAAAAATGCCTTGGGTCACCCCTGACCTCAGTGATTTACTTAACCCCTATTGACGATACCTCGTTGGTTTCTATTATAAAAAAATAATATAATCTAGGTAGTCAAGTACATACTCCTTCAGCTACTCTTTCACAATTTTCCTTCTTAATAAATGCATTTCGGGTTTTCTTGCAGTCCGATCCACTTTTCACGGAAGTTTGTCGGCATTCTTCGTCCTTTTCTATCCATCTGTATACGTATGAAAATGGCACCTTACGGCAATTTCCTTCAAAGGCCAGTTTAAAACAATCTAAAGAAAATACAAAATGCAGACCATGCACAGTTCAGGCTTTTTTTGGAATCACCGCACAAAATTTCTTTTAGTTGTTGATAGTAGACCAAACCCCCTCATTACATGCGTTTAGTCACCTAAATCGCAGCTGCACCTTCTTGGGAGATTTTAAGCTTTTTCGTTTTTTTTAACTTTTTTTTGGTATTATTAGAAAAGAAATTAATGTTCATTAATACTTTGGCACTAGCTATTAGTGCAGCACAGAAGGTAAACTCAGTCTACTATCAATAACTAAAAAAAAAATAAGTGGTCATTCCAAAAACCCTAAACTTTACAGGGTCCCAAATTGTATCCCGGTAGTACTTTACATAACACGTATGTTATGTAAAAGTACTATCGGGAGACCATTCAATATTTTTTTCAATTTCGGATCGTGCTGAGGGGTAGTTTTCAACCAACAAATGCTCGACGACGGCATTTCTGTTTTGTTTGTTTAAAAATAAATAAAAACAAATTGATCTACCAAATAATTTTTATTCTGTTATTTAAAGTACTAACAGTAGACCATTCCCTATTTTTTTTTTAATTTTTGGATCGTTCGACGGGTGGTTTTCGGCCAATAAATGCTCGATGAAGCACAGTTCGAGTTTAGGCTTTTTTGAATAATCACCCAATTTTTTTTAGTTGTTGATAGTAGAACCTTCGACACGGCACTAATAGTGCCAAACTATTAATAAAAATTGATTTTTTTCTAATAAGTAATACCAAATAAAGTTAAAAAAGGGTAAAGCTAAAAATCTCCCAAGAAGGAGCAGCTGCGATTTAGGTGACTAGTGATATGTAATGAGGGGTAGTCTACTATCAACAACTAAAAGAAAATTTGTGCGGTCATTCAAAAAAAACTAAACTCAACAGGGTCGCACTAGTGCGACACACAGCTGTACATGGTATTTAAAAATACTGCAAATGTTTTCCACGACTACTTTTTAAAAATAAAGAAAAAAATCACTGTCCTAGACAAAAAACTCTAGAATATAAATTTGTTTCATAAAAAAATAAGCAACTTTATTTTTTAAATGTCCAGCAGATGTCACGATTTTTGTGAACACTGAAAAACGAATAATCCGATTGAGTTGTGGTTGTCACGAAAAAATAAGTTCTATGCGATCTATTGTTTTTGAAAGTAAGCCCCCAAAAAACAAAAAATTATGGGAGGTTAAACTTTTAAAAAAATCGAAAGAAAATTCCGATTAACGTAACTTTTTTAGAAAAAAATACTTTTATTATAAAGATCAATTCTACCAATTTTAAAAGTAATCCCCCAAAAACACAAAATGCCAAGGGTGGGGGTTTGGACTTTTTAATTTTTTTTTAGTTTTTCGTTTTTCGCAAAAAAAATTAAAATAAATTTTTTTTAAAAATTTGAATTTGTTTTGTGTAGAACAGTTTTTTATTGAAAAAAATTCAACATTTTTTTCGTTTTTCGCAAAAAGAAAATAAAAAAAATGAAAAAAAAATATTTTGATTTTTTTGAAACAGTTTTTTTTTATTTTTTTTTGCTTTTCAAAATCATATCTTTAAAAAAAATGTATTTTTTTTGAAATTTTTTTTTCTTGAAAAATTTTTTTTTATAACCCCCCCAACCACGCTCAATCTACTGTTCAAATTAAATGGGAAAATGCACTATTTAGTTCGTGAAACTGAGTAAATTAAATGCACTACCATAATAGATTTCGGGGGCCTTTTTTTTGTAGTCATTAAAATTTTTGCAGGCGTAAAAATTGCATTGAAAAAAAAGTTGGAAAAATCTCAATCTTTAGTTCGAAATTTCTTGTTTTTCCTCATATGCCCTTAAATGGTTATTAAAAAAAAATGTTGCAAAGGGTCAAAAACCATTCCTGATTTTTTTTTTTAATTTTTACCTCTTGGTCTAAATCGCACATCCCAGCCTCTTCTGCATAAAGCTTCTTGAAGAAATAAAATAAACAAAATCACTAAAACTTTGTTCATCTTATGACAAGTATAAAAAATACTGAATTTAAAAAATATTGCGTTACCTTATATACCCTTTTTCATGACAATTTTTTAATGGGAAGAATTACTGTAATTCCTATCATTTAATTGGTGTTACATGTTATTTATATTAAAATTCAAGGGCTAAAAATAAATAGATACAAGCCGTGAAGATATGTAATGCTCCGCATTCTGTAGTAAACTCCCAGTTGCATGTAATTTTTCCTGGTGAAGTTTTAACTTAATCAAATTGTATTTGGATATTTTTAATTTGTAAGTGTCATGTAAGTCCTATAACTTTTTTTGGTTTGGACTTTTGGACAGGGCCCTTTATAAAACTTCTCAAAAGAAGTAATTTTTCCTAAAAATGTAGTTAATTGGAGATTTCTTCTATTATTTTCGTTTTTCTTTTTAATGTTTAGCCCCCCATAACTGTTTTTTCGCACTTAGCACAAAAATTAAGAGAATTTTTTTTAATTTTAAATTGATAGATTTATCATGAACAAAAAGTTTATAAAAAAAATAGAATTGGCAAGAATAGTCCGAGATATTGGTGGAAATGTAGTTATGACCTTCCTGATGAACGTACTAAAATTTTAGGGACTTAGGTCCCCAACAATTGAAGGTGAGCTCGCGCCTCTATCTTAATTTTAAGGTAATTTTTTTAAAAAATGATTAATGAAAAAGAAAGCCTATAAAAGTCTCTACAAAATACTTGTTTAAAACTTTTTTTGAACTTGCTTAGTTTTTGACAAAATAAGAAAACGGTTAAAAATTGTGCAGATAACTTGATTTCAAGGTACACTTTCGGAGTTTTTTGCAAATATATTCTTAACGGACAATATTTTTAAAAAACAAGCTATTATAAAAAATAATGCTTAAAAAATTCTCTACAAAAAACGATATTGTACCTTTTCCTATCTCACTTCATAATGATAATATAAATTTTAATATTTGCTTGAAAGTCCAAACATTGGTTTGTTGGCCGCCCGTTGGCTAAATATTGGCGTGCCAATGCTCCTACATTGAACCAATGTTGGAAAACCCACATTGTGCCTACATACTGAAGAGACATCAGCCGCCCTACGACGGGCCAATGTTGACAAAACTCCACTGAACCTACATAGGCCGCCCGAAGGCCAACAATTTATTTTTTTTTATTTTCAAAGTTTGAAATTTATCGTTGGCCCTATAATGCCAATAATATTCTTAGGCTGGCCAACGTACGTTGGTTCATAAGACTGCGGCCTTAGATTGGCCAATATGGGTTTGCCAACGGTCGGCCAATGAACCAATTTTTGAGGGGGTTGTAGAATTTACTTTTAATGTGATTAAGTGATTTTAAGTATACCTTAAAATCAGGATGCCACAATTTTTGCGCATTTGAGAAATAAATTTTAAATAAGTATTTTGTGAAAAATTTTATAAGATTTATTTTCTATAATTACTTATTTTATTTTTTTTAATTGACCTTTTAGAAGTTATTTGCATAAAATACCATTTACTTCCTTGACGGGACTAGAAGTTGAACTAAAAGATTTTTCAGCTCATCATGATAATATTTTTTCAGTTTTAGTGATGTGAAGAGAACAGCAAAAAATTATTTTATTGTCATGGAAAACATTTTTTTTATAGGGATATTTTATAAATCACTATAAGGATATTTTATAAATCACTATAGAGATATTTTATAAATCACTATAGGGATATTTTATAAATCACTAGTGATTTTCGTACTTCCTTGACGGGACTAGAAGTTGAACTAAAGTTTTTTCCAGCTCATCATGATAATACTTTTTCAGTTTTATTGATGTGAAGAGAACAGCAAAAAATTATTTCATTGTCATGGAAAACATTTTTTTTATAGGGATATTTTATAAATATTATTATTATAGTATTATATAGTTAATAATTATACTATGTTTTATGAATTAAAGTTAATTTATAAAAACAACAACATTGTTATAACAAAATAATCTGATATAATCTGTTAACAGATATGAAATCCACCACTTTTAAAAAAATATTTTATAAATTTAGCGGTGTTTTAAAGGGGCACAATTATTATATTATATACGACCGTCAACCGGGGTGAAACCGATCAGCAGGGGTGAAACTAATCATCACGTATATTTTGGATAATGTTTTTATTTTTAGTACTGGTAGTATACAGTCAGCACGCGGCGAAAGTCGACAAGTTACTGCAGGAAATATTAGTCTTTACGAGAACGGGCACGAAGAAACTTTATTTTGTCTGTCTGTCGAGATACGTAGGTTGTTTTAGAGGTGTAAAAAAAGTAGTTTTTGGAAACTGGTGGAAACGTTTGGTTGTGCAGAGGCACAGAAAAGAGCTGAGAGAACGTGTTAGGTAAATTTGAGTTTAACTATTATCTGGCCCTAGTAGTAAAAAGTGTTTAGTTTGTTATCAACATTGTGTAATTTTTTTACATTTTTATAAAAAGTGGGAAAATGGTGGGGTGAAATCGATCACTAATTGGTCTAAATAAAGCTTCGTCATTAAAGTTTTTTTTGTGAGTTTGTTTTGTAGGAAATCCAAGTACTTTTATTAAGTCCTTTACACTAACCCCCTCTCCCTCCCAAACCATTTAAGAAATAATTTTTAAGTTTAAGATAATATGTAACCTTTTGATAACAAATACACGTTTTTTACTAGTTTCTTAACTTTTTTTCCTTATTCAAAAACGGAAAAGTTTTTTTAAAACGAGGATAAATGATCGGTTTCACTCTCGAAGTTGCTAGGGTCAAATATACGTGAAATAAAAGAGGTGATCGGTTTCACCCACCTAGTACAGGGTGAAACCTTTAAAAATATATATAAAAAAACTACTGTGGTTATTTTGACAGTGTTGACAGTTATAAATGCTCGAAACGTCAAGCTTTAACATATTTTTTTTGAATTTTTATTTTTGTAAGAAAACCGAAAAAAAAACAAAAAAAAAACAAATTTTGACAGGTTTCACCCCCGTTAACGGTACTATTATTATATTATATACTACTACTATCATAATAGTGACGCATTCATTCATGGAATTAATTAGAGCACGAAATGGTTAGATTTTTTAGGGTAGGTGGGAAGTTTGCTTGGTTCCCCAGGAAAGCACCGACATAGCCACAATTTCCCCTCAAGAAATTTTCATACCCTAAAAACCCTATAATAGGCCTACCTATCACACAAAAAAAGGTCAAATACCCTTTTCGAAACCAGATTGAGATAACCTCAAAAAAAATTATTTTTGAGTATGAAAATAACGTTTTTCAAGGTTATCTCCAAAACTAATAAGATGAGGTGCTGTTTTGACTACAAATTCGGGTTCAGCGCCTCAAAATACATAAAAATGCAATTGTCCCCAAAAAAGGTTTTGGCCTTTTTTTAGTTTCTGTGGCACCACAAAAAAAAGATCAATAATTTTTTAGGAGACCATGATATACCTATGTATTTTGAGGCGCTGAACCCGAATTTGAGGTCGCAACAGCACGTTATTTTCGAGTATAACGAGTAAGACGTTTTTTGAGGTTATCTCGAAAACTAATAAGATAAAGTGCTATATTTACCGGATTCAGCACCTCAAAATACATAGGAATACAATGGTTTTGAAAAGGGTATTTGGCTTTTTTCTTTTTTTGTGTGGCTCTGTTATTATTTCGTAAATCGAGGAAATTGTATCTTTACCATACCTACGTGGTACCTTTTTTAGGTACTTACTATTTTTAACTTTTTAACTCATAAAAGGAATTCAGTTGTAGAATTTTTTTTCATCGGTTTACCCCTCAAATGTTATGAAATTTAAATTTAAATTTAAAAAAAGTACGTATACTTACATTAGAAAAATGTAATTGGTCGATTTTTAAGATTTTTTTTGTAGATATTTAATTAAATTTTTGTTGGCTTTCAGTATTTCCTTCCAAACCCATGACTATTTGGATGTAATTTCCTTCATTTTTAAAATATTATAATTATAAATTAGGTAATAATTAAAAGTAACTAAACATATTTTATAATTTATTTAAAATCATATTACATTTAAAATAAAATGACAGAAATATATATCTATAGCCATTTAATGTGAATGAAAGAAATTTGTACACTAATATACAGATATACATCTAATTAAAAAATATAATACACATAATAACTAATAACATTTGTAATATCATCAAAAATACCTTTTTAAACACTTACTATTCACAAAATATTTAAAATAGAATTTTTAGTATTGAAAAACTAATTTTCATATTATGTCATAAAAAATCGTTTCCAAAGTTTTGGAAATCTTGTTAAATAAATATATGTCTTAACTTTAAATAAATATTATCATCTTCAAAAACGAAAATAAGTAAATTATATTTGAATATTATTAAGTAGTTGATCACAGCGCGATTTTGGAAAGATTTAGTGTGATCCTCGTGCAAAATATTTTTCCAAATTAATTATATTTTTTATAATAATAATAATTATTATAATTATAATTATAATAAAAAAATCAACTTAACATTTTTTATTTAAATTTAACTACATTATAAAGTTATTGAGGTCACATAACCCCTTTTCCCAATTTTAAAACGAAAGTGTAATTTTTTTATATATTTACTTTTTTTGCTTGTTGCATGACAACAACAGAAAACCTTCCTAAAACCGTTCTGTGAAATATTTTTAATCTCTGTGATAATGGGAAAACCCAAAATATAAAGGAGATTCATTAAGTAGGAAAATGAATTTGTCTCTGGTCTGGAATGAACATTTAGTGAGACTTCAAAATAACCTTTTTTTTTAATTTTACGTATTTAGCACAAAAGTTCATACAAGCTGATTTAAACACACTCATACAGTAAAATATCATTTTTGTGCATTATAAAAAGCTGCAAATTATTATTCTTATTTACTTTTCAACAAGTTAGAAAAGTTATTCTTCTTCTAACCAAGGGCAGAAACGAGCTCTTTTCTTACCGGTTTTGGCTTTAGATTTCACCTTATAGAGGGCGCCCTACGATTTTCATTGACAGCAACAAAACCAATTGTTTTGTTTACATGCATTTATTTTGGTAATACTTTGCTTTATATAATATGTGAAAAAATGTTCTTACCTCATAAGAAAATGACATTTCCAACTTAAGAGATGCTATCTGACTGAGATAGAATGCCGAGGCCAAATAGCATCTAGAGAGTTAAAAATATCATTTTCTTATGAGGTTAAAACAGTATTTTATTCACAATCAAATAAAACATTAAATATTATCAGAATAATTGCATTTAAACAGATGTTGATTATGTTGCTCTCATAATGACAATCTTGGCGTGCTTTCCACTAGGTAAAAGCCAAAACAAGTTAGAAAAGAGTTCTTTTCTGCTCTTATTTAGAAAAGATAATAGATAAAAGATATAAATTTTATAAAAAAAGGGTTATTTTAAAGTCGCAAATGATGATTGTAGGCCAGCCTGAATAATTTCTCTTAAAATTGTTTGTGAATATTAAGTTTGGTAAATTTGAGCGACTAGTTGAATCACAAACACTAAAATAAGATTGCAACTATGTTTAAAAAAGCTTAATATACCAGTTTCATAAAAATGTCATTTAATTAATAAATAACATAATGATATATGCCTTATCAGTCTAGTAATGTTCTGGAAATGCAATAATTTTATTATAATTTTAAGTGGACGTCAGCTTTTAAAAGTTTTCGTCATCTACACTAATACACAAAATTAGTAGGGCCAATGAAACAGTATATTATGAAATAAGTGCACTCAAGTGATTTAGTTTTTCGTCGCAAACGAGTTTTATATACTTTTTATCTACGTTCTACAGTGCAAAGCTTCAAAAAACTGAAAAAATTAAACATTATTACACTGACATTTACTTTTTATAGAATAGAATAGAACAGTACTGTCAAAATGGAAAAACAAAAGCATTTGTTATTCAGAATATCTTCAAAAGGCACTAGTGTTATAATGTGAACATTAATAAACCAATGTATGCTTAATACTCAGTAGAAAGTAGATAAATAATATTTATTTATATGCATTTTCAAGTAACACAGTAGCTATAAAGTATACTTACCACTATATGGCTGCAATTTTGTTGCAAAAAAGCGAAAAGTGATACTTTATATACTCGTATCAATCTGAGAATGCGACTCTAACGTCACAGCGCGCAAATTAAAAAGCACTCTGTAGTGTAACTGAAACTTATTTATTAAGACTTAATACATAATTATTATATAGAAAATGTATATAAACAAAAATCATTTATTACATAGAAAGAGAAAGAAATAAGTTTCAATTACCCTACAGAGTGGTATTTAGTTTACGCGCTATGACATCAGAGTCGCATTCTCAGATTGACACGAGTATAGCTACTGTGTTACTTGAGTTTCAGATAAATAACACTAGCTTATTTTTTTTGCTTCCGAGTTTTTCAAATTTCCTTCTGAATCCAAATTCGCCGAAAAAAAGTGGTTAAGTCGTTTTAGGGATAATTCGCCCTGAACGGTTTAATAAAAACATACTGGAACATAGTGTTAAGTTTAACAAATAATAATTTTAACCGTAAACGCTTTTTAACGTATCTACAACGCTTTAAAAAACGGATTTTAATTCTATTTTTTTTTAAATAAACCATGTTAGAGCTATATAATATTATTATGTAGCTCCTTTGGAAAGCATTTATATTATTACGTAAAATAACCTTATGATGTCAAAAATGTGTTTAATTGAATTAAAAAGTCATAGTTTTTATGTCGAAAATGTCGGAAGTTATACAAAAATCGACCTTAACTCTGTTTTAGTATATTTAATATTAAGAAGTTAATGGCACCATCCCCAAAACAGCTCAACTATTTAGTTTCTTGACGGATTTGAATTTACCAATTGAAAATTCATAAGCAAATGTTAAAAAAAAACCTGGACCCAAATCACATCTGAACTAGTGTAATTTAAAATTTTAATGCAACTCTTTCTTGATTTGCAAAAACTATATAAAATAAAAAACCACAGAAGATTTGTTTAAAATGAGTACAATAATGTTAAGCATGGCATTGTGCATTTCAGGAATCCTAAAAAAGTTTGAAGTTAAGTGTGTTTATTCCACTGAGCAATGACCCTAAATCTAACAATATGTGAAATAATTTTAGCGAAACTTTTTAGGCACACTACCAATAATTCTGTGAAAAAGTATATCTTAATTAATTAATTAATAGTTTCCAAAGACAAAAATGTTATATTGGATTGTATATTATTAACATTAATTTGTTCACATATTAAATAATATTCCGTTAATTTGAGTAAAAGAAATTACTTGGCCTATCGGTTTTGACTTTCTTCACTCCTTATCAAAGTATTCATTCAAGATAAAGAAGCATCTATCATATATGATCTATGATAAGATAAAGAAACATCATAAATGTTTTTATGGGCCGTCATGACGCACCAGGGGTGTACCGAATAGGAGGCCCCCGTCCTTTCTCCATTCTCTCTTGAAAATTTGGGAAATCTGGGTTACACTTTCACTGCTACCTTATAATCTGGTTGCATATAGATGCATACTAGTTCATGTAAAATTTACAATAAAATATCTAAAGAATGTGTTGCCAGTTGGCAACACTGTACCCCTGTATGCATTAGACTGTGAGGTTACGCTTTCTTTCTCCCTCTTTACGTGTTCGAAATGTAAACAAAAGTCATTGCCCACTAGCCCCTCACTACAATGGGTTCACGCTTCAAAGTCTATGGCAGATTTCATCAGGCTCCTTCTTGTGGTGTATTATCTTTGTGTCAGATGCACAGACAGAGCGGAATGTTAGCCTTGCTGTCTGCCTGTCTGTCTGTCCGACTGTCTGCATGCAAACCTTTTAACTTTTGAACAGAATGTCTTTTTAAAAAAATCTTTTACCAAACGATTTTGCGTCTGCGGTAAAGAAACAAGAACATTTTTGGCGATAACTCGCTTATTATTGAAAAACAAAAATTCTTAAACAGTTAAAACGCGTTTTCAATTTCCTATAAAAAACCCTTAATAATTTTTGACGTAGAATTAACATTTTTTGGGATATAGTCATGGTTTAGCTTGTAGCCCCGATGAAGAATGAATGAAATTCGAAACCAGTAGGCCAAATTCTAGTTTTACTCAGATTCCGGAGTTGTGTATTTTAATATTTATCATAAATTGTATTTACAAAATTATATTGGAATGGTGAATCACCATTGGTGATATGGATTTGCACTTAATAAAATATAAATATATTTAAGAAAGAAAAAAAATGTTACAAAGGAGGTAAAAAAAGATAATTAACTAAATATAATATTTACACTAAATAATAAATGATAAAAATATCTTTACTATAATTATAAATAATTAATATATTAACTAAATTTTACAATAAACAAGGTTTGTTTTCATCAGGTACTTATCCACACAGAGACAACTTTTATACCAAAATTTTCAAAAAAAAAAAAATACTATTCCCAATATTTTTAGTGTCATGTGGCTTAAAATATATTAGGTATAATACGATAATTGCTGTCATAAAACTATTATATATTTATATTTTAAAGTAAATACATATTAGCTAAAAGTCAAATAAAAATGCCGTTTTCTTATAATACATACATTACTAAAAGCAGCAGCAGCAGCGTAAGCAATCTAAAAAGTCATGTGACAATCTAAAAACTTTGGGCATACTATATTCTTAAAGGACCTCGCACATTTACTGAAAAAATGTATTTCGGCGGATCTGGCTGAAATGTTGATATTTTGTAGTGTTGATACTTTGCATACCCAAAATAATGTATCACATTTGTGCAGGTTGGGTAAAATGTTTTTTTTTTACTTTTTACGTTAAAACAATCTGCAAATAAAATATTTATTTTTTATAATAACTTTTGAATGTTTTAACTTAAATATTTCAAATTTAGTACAAAAGTTACTTTCCTTAATATCTAGACGTCTACCAAGTATAGTCTCTAGGTCAATTCGTTCGAAAGTTACTGCGAAAATAATAATATACATGTATACGTATTGACAGACAGGCAAAAATGGTTTTGCAGAAGTCACAACGTGGTATTACGTTTAAGTGCAATATACAGTTAGAGTTATATCATGCTTTCAATCAGTTCTGCAGTTTTGTTTGTCTAAATAAACTAAGTGAAAACATATTTTGAGTATTATTTGTATTTTTCTACTCAAAAAAAAAAACTGAAAACCCTCGCGAAAACCTACCTGAATAAAACCTACAAAAAAAATCGTGAGTGATCTGCATATGTTGTACATACGAGTCTCACCAAGGCGTCCTTTACTTCCAGGACGCCTTGATCTCACACTTGATCAAAAATGCGCTCACTGTGATTGTTTTATCTGGGTGACTCAAAATGGTCTAAAACGCCGAGAAACGTGAAAAAACCTGATAATGTTTAACTATCATTCACGAATTTGATCATTTACACGATTTTGGATATGTCAAAGTTATAAACCCCTGTATCTACCACCAAAACGATGGATCATCCGAGGGTGTGCAGGATCACAAACACGGCAGTTTGGTTCAGGTAACTAATGACTATCAAAATTTCCGCCAAATCCGCCGAAAGACATTTTCCTTATGTAAATGTGGGGGTCCTTTATTACAAAAAAATATATTAGACGTTTCTATACATTTAAAAATATATTCATATTTTAAATAAATAAATACAAATAAGAGATCATTTTAGTTGTTCTATAAATTGATGATAGCTTTCTTTAGATGTATAGGTAATTATTACAAAGCATGATGCGATTTTTGGAGGTCTCCAAAAATTAAGTGTGATCCTCTTGCAACCAATATTTTTTATAAATCGATTGTAGACCAGTCTTTTTTTAAACTGGAAAAAGGGACCACACAACCATTATAATTTTTATTATTAATATTAAATTAAATTAAAATTATATGCTATTTTAGTTCAGCGCAAAATTAAGGAAATGTTTACTCTAAAAATCACTTGAATCAGCTAAAACCTTTTTTAAATTTTAAGTGAACGAATCTAAAATCGATTTATAAAAATGGTTCCTAGAATTTCACTTTCATAACGTACTAGATTATTTGGATTTAAAAGCTAAAATATCGGTTTAAATTTTGTCTCAGTACCTTCTGGCATAAAAATTAATTTAAAAAACTGATCGATGAGTATTTCAAAATCAGGATTGATATGCAATAAATACCGTTAAAAAATCACTGGAGATTATGAGGGAGATAATTATTCCTAATAATTTCTTTATCTTCAAACTGCGGATACTTGAGTCTCTTCATCATCTATCAGAAGAGAAAAAAAGGAGTTCTAAATAAATTTTTCCTTAAACTAAATATATATATAACTAAATGCTACGTCGTTTAGTCCTTCTTATCTATAGAATAACTAAACATATATAGCTACGTCGTTTAGTCCATTTGGTATGTCCTTTTTGTCGTTGTAATAGTTTGTCAGCGTCTTTTGTCACATATAACTTTCTCTCCCGTACGATGTAAGAATCTGACGGGAAAGATGTTATTTTACACCATAATGATAAAGGTATCTGAAGATAAGTCATCACCTAAATAAAACATATTTCTTTATAAAAAGAATAACAATATAATAGTGTATATTTTGTCCATGTATTAAAGTATCTGGGCGGATCCAGTTAGTGGTCCTGGTGGGGGGGAGGGGGGCTAAAATCCAAAAAGTTACCTTTAATATTCTTAAATTAAGAAATAACGTAAGAAAGTCCTAGCACCGAAGGCGAAGATTTTTACAAGTTCAATGATCTATTTTAATTTTAACCAGTCTTTAAAATTACAATTAATTAAATTTAAAATTTCAAAAAAATACAAGAAGGTCTAGCGCCGCATGCGAAATTTTTTACGAATTTCACTTTTAAGTTCCAAAAAAAAAAACTAAAAAAAAACCCTAGTACCGCATCCGATTTATTTTTTAATTCTTAAACAGTTTTATTATTCAAAATTTCACAAAAATTTAAAAAAGCTCTAGCGCCGCAGGCGAAAATTTTTACGTATTTCACGCTTAACTTTTACAATCTTAAATTAAAAAAAAGACGTAAAAAAGCCCTAGTGCAACAGGCGAAAATTTTTACGAACTTAATGATATATTTTAATTTTTAAACAGTTTTATTATTCAAAATTTCACAAAAATGCGAGAAAACCCTAGTTTAGTAATTACCTCCATAACAACCACCCCCCCCCCCCCCCGTGGATCCGCCACTGCATGTAAGGGTTTAGTCTTATATCTATTCGTTTGACAAAATGTAGTATTATGTCAAGGTGAAGTCTTATTTCAAGCTGTGTTCTTATGTCAGTGTGATGATTTTGTTAAGATTTGCCGTTATGTGGTTTAGTCTTACTATATGTAAAGTCATCTTGGTTTCATGTCAAGAAGCAGTATGCTTGCTGTAGTCTTAGGTGATAAGGAGTATAAGGGGCTTATGTTAAGTAAATCTAGAAAACAATGTAGGATGGCTTTTAATAAAAGAAATACAAGGGTATGTTATATCTATTTTTATTCGATTGTATCTAAAAACGCCACTTTTTTTATAACAAATCTATACAAAAAGTTTGATTTTACGCACTTAGTAGTGCGAAAAGTAAAATAGTCGACGTTGATTGGTTGGTTGATATTAAAACTGATGACATTTGAATTCTAACCTCAAATTTGTTATCGAAAATACAAATTTATTTCTTAAGATAATGCAATCAAATAAAAAATAGTATGATACACGAACGAAAACAGTTTTTAGGGCGTTAGGGCGATTGCGAACCTCTCCCCGAGCTTGGGTGCTCCGTAATCGCCCTGAAAACAGTATTTTTCGTCCTTGTATCATAAACTAGTATTTTGTGTCCAGTTAGTGCAATTATAGTGTAGACATTTTTCACCTACCTTGATCCGTATCATCCCCCTGGTAATAGCCTTCATGAGAGTGGGCTCTACTGAAACGGTGCAGTCGCGCCATTTGTGCTGCGACACTGTACGCGGGAGGGGGCCTTCGACTACCACCTGGGAAAAATAATACAAACAATCAAAAACTTTGCTAAAAGAAAATATTTGAAAAAAAACACTACTTTGTTTTATACTGAGTATACTGACTTAACTCTTTTACTATCAAGACACAAATCAGTGATTGGCAACTAGATATTAAATATTGTAAGAATATGATATTTTACTTAAAGTTAGTGACAAAGTTTGTGAACGCAATGCTTTGTGAAAAAAAAATCTGTGTTAAAACAAAATTTAATAACTTTACGGGGTCTTTCTACCTTCAAATTTTATAAATATTTTGTTTTTATATAGAAAAAGAAATATCATTGTAAAATTTTGTAGGTATGATTATTTATATTTAAAGGATACAATTTTTTTATTATTTTTAAGTGCCATTTTGTGCCATACAATTAAAAAAAAAAACATCAAAAAACGGAGTCCGTTTGGATCGTCTGAAAAAAAGGGGATATTATTCAGTATGGAAGTAGCTATAGCCCTATCTAGAATAATTTTTTTTGGTCAAAATATAACAAAATGGCGGACGTTTTTCAAAAAATTTTAAATAGTTTTCAAGAAAAACGTCTGCCATTTCGTTATTTTTTGGCCAAAAAATTTTCTTCTAGATAGGGCTTTATCGACTTCAATACTGAATATCCCGTTTTTTTAGTCGATCCAAACGGCCTGACTCATGGCGACCACCGTTTTTTGATTTTTTTTTTCAAAAAAAGTTTAATGGCAAAAAATTGAACTTTAAAAATCTAAAAAAAAATGTATTCTTTAAACATACCTACAAAATTTCACAATATCTTTCTTTTTTTCTATATAAAAAAATTATAAACAAAACATTTTTAAAATTTTAATTTAAATATTTTTTTTAAAGCTTAAAAGTCTGCTTTTTGTCTATTTCAAAGTTATACATTTTACAAGTTAAATTTATTATCAGAGGCAAACACTGCAATAATATTACAGGTGCAATTAATTTAATTTAGGGTTACCAGAACCTGAAAGGCCTAGGCCACTTTGAACTTGCAAAAAAACCTACAAAAAGTATTTACAAAAAGAACAATTTAAGGAAACCTGATGCAGAATGGTGATGGTTTGGAGCATTTTTGAAATAACAAAATAATAATTGAACATGCGAAAACAAAACTTTCATATGATTTTTCATATTTATGAAATTTCCTTTGTTTTCGTTTTTTAGTGACACTATTTTTGGTGTTCAAAAATATCTTTGCTCAAATTAAGATTTTTTGAAGCTCTGTTTGCTCATTCTGATTACATGGACCATGAACCATTCTGCAGGGGTTTCCCTACAAAAACCCGTTAATATAAACAGCAGTGAGTTTAGCAAAAAGCGGAAGCAAGTGTTAATAAAGCGAGGGTTATTAGTAGTACATTAAAAGCCACAAAATTTCGTAAAAACTGGAAAATAAATGGCAAATTGACATTGCCTACTTTTAAATCCATTTTTTTTATTTTCCAGTTATTCTATGCATAAAATACATCGAAAAGACAAGTTTTTTTTAATAGCACCTATTTTATTTACAAATAAAAAGTTATTTTACAAAAAACTACTTGAAAATACATTTTAGCAAAATCAATGCTTTTTTTAGGGGTCCAGAATAAGAAAAAGTAAAACTAAAAATCAAATCGATTTTCCAAATTTTACAAAATTAATACGATTTTGTGTACATTTTTCGTGGCTGGTCAACTTACCGTTCGCACGCAAAGCATGGGGTAAAGGGGGCAATACGGCCACAGCTTGAGGGCAAGGAGGCATAGCACCATTTCGGGAATACCAGCCTATCACCAATTATAAATAACATAGTCAAATACACAGAAAAAAAACTCACAAACAAATAAATAGACTATAAACAGTATACACAGTCTGGCGAAAATCCCGGCCTTTATTAAAGAATTACAACCCTTTTATACAGAAGTTTTATTAACGATTTAGTTTTATTGCATTTTTAACCTTTACCTGGCACAGGGGGTACGTACGAACCCCACGCTGTTTCTCGTCGATTTTCGATATCTAAATCTTTGAAATCTAAACTCGTAACGACATCTATCGGTAGTCAAGGGGTACACTTTTATACCTATGCTACTAGGATAGCGCTGCGACGGTTCAGTTTGTCTGTGGAAGACCCATGAAAACTAATATTTTTCCTTTATAGTGATATAATAGAAGAAGACACACCTAAAATTTTAGCCCTTTTTATCATAAAACCAAAAAGTTATGAATTTTTTTGTAAAAAACGTTTTTTTTTCAAGTTTTTCAAGTTTCCGATTTTTTTCTGAACGCTGATCTTGATTTTTCTAAACTCTGACTATTCCACCCTTTAAAGGGGTATCTGAAGATGATCTCTGATTTTTTCTAAAAAAAAATAATCAATATTTCAAGTTTTACAAGGATATTTGTCACTGGGGTTCGAACGAACCCCACAGTGCCAGGTATGTTACTCAGGGGAGGTGTGCCAGGTAAAGGTTAAGGGCTTTTATTTATTTAAAGGGCTATAAAGGGGTGAATTATAAAACTATAAAAAGCCATAAAACTAAAGACATTATATAAAGGGTTATATCGTTGGTCTACTTCTAATGTGGCGTATCCCACAATTTTTCAAAAATGTTTTTTTTTCTCGCTATTAGGTTCATAAACCAACTGCGCAATGATGTGAAAATATTTGGTAAGCCTCAGTTAATCCCAAATCACTTAAATTTTCGTTTTCTTCTGAATACGCCGTATAACATATAATTAAAATCAAGGAAGTTGCGTTTTGATTTGTTAATAAAATAATAAATAATTTTCGAAAATAGTTTTTAATAATTCATTTGGCAGTCCAAACCCAGTACCTTAAATTAAACGGGATAAACAGTTTTTTGTTCGCCCTGTAAAATTTGTGTTTTGTGGGATACGGCACATTAGAAGTAGACCAACGATATGTATTATTATACATTTTATTCAGTAATTTTTAGGTGCCCTCCTGGGTCATTAAGCCCCTAAATTAAGGACTAAACGTAGACTTTCACCAGTACTTTGATATACAGTTTTGTTCTAAATCCATGACTAAACACGCATATTTTTAAATCCAAAATTAACAAAAAACTATTTACACTCTATAATACAACACAGAAATACACTGCCCAGTAAACCTCCGCGCGTGAAATTAATTTTTGATTATCAGATTGACTTTCAGCAACCTCAAAAACCCTTATATACCAATTTTCACGAAAACTACCCCCTGCCCTCAGGAGGTGGAGTTAGATTTTTTTTATCAGATTCACTTTCAGCAACCTCAAAAACCCTAATATAGCAATTTTCACCCTTAGGGGGTGAAATTAGAAAAAAATTATCAGATTAAGATTCGTCGACCCCAAAAACCCCTATATACCAATTTTGACGAAAATATTTTAAAATATTTACTTTAATTTCAGCAACCTTAAAAACCCCTATATAGCCAATTTCAAAATTTTGTAAAAAAAACATATATTTTTCCCCATTTTCCCCCCTTGTCCGACCACAATGTTTACCAAAAACAATCCCGAGCGAGAAATTTTGGTAACATACCTTCTACCCTCTACCTTAAAGCGTTCTTAAGTTATCGTGCTTTCAAAATTTCCCGGACAGAACGACCGATCGATCTTTCAAACGAAATGTTTTGCTTGAAATTGATTTATATCAACATTAAACGTACGTGCGTTACACTACATAACACAACTTGTTACACTGCGTGCCACAGTGTCTAAAATTATTCTGTTCTTTAAACATTACGATGAAGATATTTTTATATGCGTACCACGCATCATGATTTTTCGAATTACATAAAATTACACATCCCGCAAAAAAGAGTTAAATACTTTTAACCAGACTATATTTTTGTAATATGTGCGCTAAAAACGTATTTCACAGTGATAAAACTCGCTTGAATTTTGGTAGTTGTGCCCAAAGACACTTTTATCACATTATCGACAACTATAATCCAAAATTCAGCCAAATCTGAGTGAAACCCTTTTTTGGGGTCAGTGAGCTTTTTCCTTGTCAAATTTGTTTTCAGAACCCAAAAATAGGTAAGAAAAGGAATAGTCTGCTTAATAGTAGTAGTAACTAACGTTTTTTTTTTTGAGTCAGTGTTATCTTTAAAAAATATATATCTTTTAACTATTAGAATAACACAAATGATAGGTTTATTAATCCCCATTTTTAAAACCTAAGTATATGTACACTGTCCCTAAAACACTCGCTCACAATATATGTATGTACTGAAAAACCATATAGTTTTAGGTCCAATACAATAATGTTAAATTCTTAAATAAGAAAAATATAAAAAATATACTTGTGAAGGACCTAATATTCTATGACTACGGGGTCATACCTAAAATACGTAACGCACTTTGATGGGGGGTAGTGCTTAGCGACACGGGAGGGAGGGGGAGTGATATAGCGTTACGTAACGCTCTTTAATATATTTTAAAGAAATAAAACCGGTTTGTTTTTCACACAAAATTTTAGGGGGAGGTCTTGTCTGCTAGCGTATTATGCGTTACGTATTTAAAGTATGACCCATATGTCTTATCAGATCGTAAAATAATTTTAGAATCTAGAAACGTAAAATTCCTGTTATGTCTGATACGACATAGCCTAGCTTAGACTTATTTAAACTGTAGCCAGCTAAAAATACAGAATTAAATTTAACTTTTCACAAACATTATATGGTTTTAAAGTACATACAATCCCATAACATACAAACCCCAAAGCAATGGAATAGTAGAAAGAGCAGTTACCTGGCAGAGGTGGTTGATGTCTGGGCGGACTGGGGCACCTAGCCGGGTGATAGGTGTGCCCGTCAACTGAACTCGTCGTTATCTGACTAATGGTACTATGCCCAGAATCTGAAGAAGTCACAGAACCTGTGTGAACATGCAAAGAAATCGTAAACAACGTGCTCCGTGAGAAAAAACTTGTTTAGATCAGTAGAGATTTGAGTATAGTTTTATTCATGTGCAAATTTTACAATGATTGTCAAAGAATAAAGTATTGAAATATTTTGTAGAAAATCCGGATTAAGGAAATTTGTCGTGCATTTTTGGCAAAAAGGGACTGTTCACATATAACGCTATGCTAATTATGGCTAATTTCGACTTCGCTTCCTAAAGCCGTTACACAGAACACCCCACCTCATCGTCACAAAATAAAACTTTTTTTTTTGGTAAAAATGATTCGTTTTTACATAAAACGTTAGAAAAAACAAAAATAGGCCCTAATTTTGTAGCAAATATATCCATTTTAGAAAGTCTTGAGAAATTAACGACAGTTTTTTATTTCACATGAAGAAGAAGTGTAAAGTAGTAAGACATAACTAATTAAATAGCTAAAGTAGTGCATAATTATTACATAACAATAATATGGCCTAAATATTTCAAAAGTTAAATGTTTATTCTTAAAGCAAATATAGTGAATTAAAGTTTGATGTTTTTTCCACTACATTAATTATGTACCAAAATTGTTTATTTTGTTTTAGAATTATTTGTTGTATATTATATACATTATACATATATTAAAAAATACCCTTAAAATTTCATATAGGACTTCTAAAACCTTTTTAAACGTAAATAAAAAATATCGTTTAATGTAAAAAAAAATGACGGCATAGAATAAAACATACTTTTAACAGGCAAAGTTGATTCACGCGGACAATAACTTTATTCTTTGAGTTAGTCAATTCGATATTGGGTTAGTAAGTGAATTGGTATTAGTCATTAAGAGTTCGAATAAAACATTGACTTACCGGAAGTAAGGGTTTTTCTCAATGGAAGATTGCTTAAGGATGTCACACTACTGCTCTCGGCGGACAGTGCTACCGAAGGCAATGGCGTGGGGGTGTCAGAATGTGACCTTTCGTGCATGGCTCGCCCCCCGGCTCCGGAGCTGCTCGAACTATGAGACCCGTAACTGGAGTAACTTCCTGCAACCCCAGGCATAAAATTTAGAAAAAGTACATAATAGGGAGATCTTAAGTAAATTTTTTGAAGCCCATATTGATAAAGTAAGAAAAATTTACTTAACACGGTGTCTCAGGATATTGTTTTTCTTGGTTTTTCTCTACCAGCCAAATAATGGTAGTTAACTGATGAAATAATTCGATTTTCTTGAAAATGGCTCTAATTTTCTAATTTTCGTGAAATTTTGTAACATGTAACAGTAAATTACAAACAACAATTTATTACAGGTTTTCCTTGAAAAAATCACATGTGGGCATAGTTTTTGCAAATTTGGCGAAGGGGAGTTAAAATTTACAGTTGGTGGTTACTTTTTCGTAAAATCCGAAAATAAATGCTATCTGATTTATAAAAATAAAAACAAAATAATCAAAAACTCTGGGTTTCATAAAAATGACTTAATGTCCCCATTATGGATTAAATTTTGAAATGGCGAAATTATTAATAAATTGATATTTAATATTCCCTAAGCAAAATTCCCACTATACAGTGGCGGATTTACAAATTTTATAGAGTCACTCCTCCTAAGGGCGGATCTGCAGATCCCAGATCTGGGAACCAGACAGCACTTCCCAGAACTGCCGCTAGATACAAGTCTAAAAGGGCGCCCTTGAAGCGTACGTACGTACGTACGCGTACGTAAATGTGCGCATATACGTAAATTCGCCACTTTAATCTAACGCTAAAAATAAAACAGGTCTACAAAATAAAATCTGTTTCCAACAGGATTAAGATTTTGGGTTGCTGAATCTGAATTTGATCGCAGAATATCTCCATCAAATCAGGTTGTTGAGAAAAATGAACTCAAAAAATGCCATTTTTCTTGATTTCAACACTGTTTTCGTGATTTTGAGACTGTTTTTCTCGCAAACCAGACCTAACAGCTGAATTCTGTGGGCAGATTCGGATTCAGCGATAAAACATCTCTAAAAATCAGATAATTTAAATTAATTACCAAATTTATTACAAAAAAAGTTATACACCTAAAAAACCAAGCAAGGAAACAGAAAAGTGATTTTTTTTTCAAAAACCACCTGAGAACTTGCCATTTTCGGAACTTTTGGACTAATTTTTATCAAAAACCTGACGCGATGGAGAAATTCTTCGGCTTTAGAACACCCAAAATTTATAGGAATACACAACCCAGTTGGAAACAATTTTTTTTTGTGGGGCTATGTAATTTTTAATTATAAATTACCTGTGGCACTAGGTGCTCGTCTGACTGCAGGGCTGGACTGAATGGGGATCCCATGGCCAGTGGGCGCTCTGGGTTGATGCGGCCTGGTTTTGTTCGGTTCCGACAACGCTAATAGTTTTCTGACTGCTTGAGGCGAGGCCGAACCTGAAACAGTAATATAATTTTAATTAAAAATAAAAAAGTGATAGTGAAATTAAAACAAAAAAAATACTGCAAGTTATGGAAAAAATATATATTTCGAAAGAAAACAAATATGATTTACTTACAAATCATAACATAGGTCAATTTTCTACGATACGTTATTTTGTCGTATTTAACTTCCAGTCATTCATTCATTTATAATATCTTCTGTTTCAGTCATTATTCAACTATACAAAGTTAGTATTCAATGGGCTACCAATTTTGTATGGTTGGATAATAAATTAAACAGAAAGTATTATGAATAAATGTAAGCTGGTAAAACCGAAGTTAAAAACGAGAAAATACCGTATCGACCATAAAAAATCGACCTATAGATACATAAAATACTCATTTGTTCGATTCAATTAGTGATATCCCTACCAAAACGACAGGTCTGATTCTGTCTGACTTGGCATCGTCAGTAACAATGTGAAAGAAAACTGCATTTGAAATTATTCAACATTTTTCGAGGTTTTTTTATACAATATTTCAGTATTAAATCCCTTGTCAAAATGTTTTTGTCCTATCTAAAAAATAGATAGATAGGTAGATAAAAAAAATAGATTTCTTAGCTTTTTTGGTTGATTAATTTATTTAATCCTACTTACCAAATTTGGCTGTACCCATGGGCCGTTTCTCATCACTGGCACTACTAGTACTGCTAGTCGTAGATGGCGCTGGCGACGGATGTCGTTTTGAGCGTTGACTTCCCGGCCCCGAGGAGCTAGGGGCCGCGCCCTCACATTCCAGCGACATCTCGTGTAGCTTGGATTCGTCCGTTTCCACGTGCAGGTTGTTTAAGTAGGCCTTGACGCGTCGGACCATTTGAGATTCTTCGAACATTTTCTTGGGGTTTGGCGCTGCCGTCGATTTCTTTCGACGTTTGACTGTTGTATGACCTGGATACGGAAAATATACAACTTAAATTACTAATTTGATCAAAAATCTACTATGAAGATAAAAAAATGTTTCCTGTTCATTAAGAGAAACTAAAAAACAAAGGATGAAATGGTACTATTTATTTTTTCCTGACCATTTGCTTTTAACGATAAAAAGATAAATCGTTTATTTTTCATCCCAAAAGATACATTCTTACATAGGGATATCCTCTTATAGGTTCACAATTCACTCACCTTGTTGATAATGTGACGAAGCCGTCGTCAACTGATTCAAAGCTACCATCGCATTACTGGCCGGCTGCCCACCTAGTTCCAGCATCGTCAAGAGGTCGTACGGACTGCTACACATGTTGCTCAGCGCCCTCACCTCCTTTGCTATCATCCTGAGTTTTTCGAAGTTGACCAGGTTTTCGACATTCGAATCGTTACCCAGGTGGATGAAAGTCAAGTCTTTCTTTACCACAGGGTAGAAGGGGATCTAGAAGGAAGAAGTTGAAAAATTAATGCAACAGCTGTACTAGTACTAGTACTCCTAAAAATAAGTCCATTATTAACAGTTTTTATTAGGATTGTTAACAATTGTGTAGGTACCCCAGTTAATTTGGGCCAGTTAATAGAAAATAAAAAATACTGCTGCCAAAAAAATAATAATTTCCCCTATAGGCCTAGGTTCATTTAAATAAAAAAAAATAAACAAATAAAAAAATCAAAAATAAAAAAAAAATCAAAAATTTCAAAAAAATCCAATTCGAAAAAATCAAAAATTTCAAAAAATCAAAAATTAAAAAAAAATCGAAAAAATATCCTTTTTTGTAAAACGAAAAATTGAAAAAAAAAGTTTTTGAAAAAATCTGTATTTACCCCATTTTACCCCCTATGCTAGTCTTTAGCCCAAAGCGTTTTTGAGTTATCGTAGTCAAAAATTCCCCGGATACAGACCGACCGACAGTTTTTTTTTACCGAAGATTTTTTTTAGCGACTGCAAAAATATTTTTTTAAATATGGTTTGGAGTTCAAAGGATTCTTATTAAGATAAAAATGGAAATTCCATTATGGAATGGTTTAAATTTGAAAGAAGCACTAAAAATTATGCAGGACCACAAAATTTTTCTGTCGGTTGCAGTAGATCAGAATAGTATATTCTATAACTAGTATGGAATAGACAATATTCCGCGCGAGCGGAAAGTTTGTCATACGAGCCGGCAGGCGAGTATGACGGTCCCGCGAGCGCGGAATTACTATTCCGTAAGTGTTGTAGACTATACTTTTTCTTCGACTGCAAATATGAAACACTTTATGGCTTTAAACTGCGGACAAGGTTAAAAAAACAATGTTTTTTGTGACTCGACATTGTAAATGCAACAAAACACATATTTTTAAATTAAGAAATTAATATTATTTAATAATTTTATCAAATCAGTACTTAAAAAAGATTTTTATTTAATTTTAGCACATATTTACAAATTATAATGCAAAAATTTAGGGTTATGTCAGATTGTTGTGACAGATATCAGGTTTAAATATTTAACAATAGATGGAGCAGTTTTAGTTTTTTGAACTAAATTGATAAAAAACTGGTCAAATATTAAGAAAAACTAATAAACTTTATGTAATTTTAAAGCAAAACTTTAAATTGCATTAAATTATTCAATATTTCATGGTAAAATATATACAATTTTGTTATTTTTGCTATAGTTTTCTTTACTTTTATAAACAAGAGATGGCACTACATGTGCTCATTCTAACACTTGATACGGAATATTCATACCGTATCTAGAGCTAGAATGGATTCATTCTGTGTTTGAAAAGTGTGTGTATTTGCTTACATTCTAAAGCAGACGTAGAAAAATGGTTTTCTAGCTGTATTTTTCGCCGAATCCGTCGTCCGTCTTGGCATATCACGTCAAAATGTTTGTTTTAAATATGAAAACCCATGTTTTTCGAAAATTTTATTTCGATCATATTTTCCAAAATATTAATCTGAAGGTATTATATGCCTATATTTTTGAAATCAGCGCGTCGAGATCTATCGATATGATTTTAAAAAAAAAAAATCTGAGATAGTCAAAATTATCAAATTTCGGCCATAGCTTGATTTCTTTTAATTCGTGTCGATAGATATACTTTAACGCACGGATCTGTGGCTACGTGAAAAATGTTAGGAATGTGTGTGCAAGTGAGAGGCCCGTTGTAGGCACGCATGCCTTATAACTCTTTTCACGGAAAGAAGAGAGCGCGAATGATTCCTCTCCCTTTCGTCCGAGACTTTGTTTCATGCGGAGAACTATATCGACGCGCTGATTACAAAAATATAGGTCTATAATACCTTCAGATTAATATTTTGGAAAATAAGCGTGTTCGAAAAAAAAAATCGAAAATAATTGGTTTTTCGTATTAAAAAAAAAACCTGACGTGATGGGCCAAAACGAACGACGGATTCGTGTTCAGCGTCTAAAAATAAACATAGAAAACTATTTCGGATCTACTGCAACCGACAGAAAAAAAATTAGGTCCTGTGTCATTTGTATTAACAGTCTCTATAGTCTGTTTTTTCAAGCAATATAGTAAATTAAAAATCGCACAGTGAATATTTTCAAAACATATTCGAATATTGGATGTGCGAATATACTGCGTAGTTTATTTTATAAAACATAACTATATTCTATACACAAACATATACTATTCCACCCGTTGTAAAAATATTTACTATTGCTTAAAAAAAACCATAGTATGGTGTAAAACACCTATTTAAGGTCCCGGAACGACTATAGAGTAAATCACCTAGTTAAGGTCCTGAAACAAGTATAAAGTAAATAAATGTACATGCTATGTAAATCCCGTTAGCTTTAAAATGGACCAAGTCAGTTATTTAAAATTCATTCACATTACATGAAAAAAAAAATATATGTATGTACAAGAAAAACTCAACAGGGTTAGTAATGGGTAGTAATGGGGGTAAAAACATATAACTTACGGTATGGGTTATTATCAAGTACCAAGCCTAGAAGAGTAGTAGTGAGAAAGAGAAAGAAGTTACATGTTAATAGGTGTCGCTAGTGTTGCTGTTCCAAATAGCGGTGAGTTTACTGCTTCACCGATAAATGGTGACATATTAACGTGAACAATTGTCATAACACCCGTAAAACTAGTCTTACGTTATGCAGTTTTAGTGACATTCAAGTTTGTAGCAAAACAAAGGGTAAACCGCAAAAAAATGTGCACATCTAATTAAATATCATATGATATGGTTTGAGATATTTACATCTGATTCCTTCTTGAAGTTACTTCCTTAAGATTTCGTCGGAATTTCCTTCAGATTAACTTAAAAATTGTTGAAAATTACCTAAAGCAAGGTCCCACGTGTGGTAGAGATGAGGTTTTCTCGGATTTACTCGAGAGATTACCTCCAAGATTTCGTGCAAATTGTACAGTGTACAGTTATATGAATAAGTGTACAATGTACACCTGAATATCTCAGCAAGATGAAAATAAAAAATTCTAACTTATTTTTTCTATTTTGTGACTCTTATAAGCTCATAATCACACGCATTTTGCGTGTTCTTATAGGCCCATAAGAGGTCTCTACATTTTTTTTCGGTTGAGTTGGCAACATACAAAAGCCTATCTCTTGACGTTTTGCGTGCAAATGTCAATGTCGATTTAAAGTTTAATTTTTTACAAAATTTTGTGTTTGGGTTATTTTTTACCGTGTTAAAATTGTGGACTGGTTAATTGCAGTGAAAAAAGAAGAGATGACTGTAAAATATATCAAAATATCATTTGTTCTTAGAATTTTAAACATAGTGTAAACTGTAATGCCAACCCAAAACAAAAATCCCTAAATCAGTCATCAATTTAAATGTAAGTTTTTAAAATTTTAGAGCAAAATAGAAATAATTGTATAAAGTACTCATTTCATAACACGTTTTTAGAGCACTAGTACTTTAGAAAACTCGCCGCAAGCGGATCGTTTTCTAAACTTGTACTCGTGCGTTAAAAACGTATGTTATAAAACTAGTACTTTAATATACTATTAAGCGCATTTGATTAGCCAATTTAATTTTTCTATAAACTGAATTATCAACAAAACGACATAACAAGTTTTAGAATACCCTTTAGAAAACTCGCGCTGTCCTTTTTTCCTAAATTTGGAAGAATGCGATTAAAAATCTTATAAATAAGTTTTAATATTTTTTGTTCATCTTTTATCAATTATTTTAAAAACCTCGAAAACCTCGGTAAATTTCGACAAGATTTCTAATATTTTTAGAAATCTCGGAAATCTTAACGAAAAGACCTAAAATCCAGGATTATTTATACATCATACAAAAATTTCGGAAGTTCGTGTACCAATCTTGGTTTACCGAGGTCTCGGTGAGAATAATTAAGTTCTCATTTAGTCTCACTTTATTCTGCCTACCTAAATTTTAGCGTATTTTTTTAAATTTCTTTATTAGGAAAATCAGAAACAATCTTCTGTCAACTTTCATCTACTTAATGAAGCTTATGAAATGCATTTGGTTGTTTACTGCGAACCGCAAATGCTATAATTCTTAAAAATTCGAAGATATTCACATCGCACACGGCCTGCGCAGGTATGAGTATCAGATTATGACATTTTTTCACAAAATTCAGAATAAAAAGGGTACTTACAATTGGCGGTTGAGTTTGTTCTGCGCTTACGAGTTGTCTGTATTTACTCATATTTCTCGATGGGTCCATCAGTTGCTGTAAATCGGAGAATACCCTCTGGTATTTGCCGGGTAATTTGTCCCAACTCTGCCGTAACCTTGAGACTGCGCCATGTCCCAAACCGCTGATGATTGCGAACATCGAGTTGAAGTTTTTACATTCTTTGCATTGTCCTGAAAAAAAAACAAGTTGTAAAGATATATAATGATTCGCATTCTATAGTTTACTCCTCGCAGTTGCAAGTATTTTATTTTTTAGTGAATTTTTAATTAAAGTATTTTTTTCCTGAAAAAAATATGTTATCTATTATAGCAATTATAGCGCTCTTTCTTCTATTATCTCCGATTTGTTTTTAAGTTTAGCCCCTATAACATTGGGATTTCTTTTCATACTTTTCTTCTTCTACTTTATTACAAAGAAAAAATTCGAAAATTAACTATTTTACAGATGGAATATTATTATTATTATAATAACTATGGTCTATTTCATCAAGCAAGAGAGTAAATTAAAAATCGCACAGTGAATATTTTCAAAACAGATTCGAATATTGGATGTGCGAATATACTGCGTAGTTTATTACATAAAACATAACTATATTCTATACACAAACATATACTATTTAAACCTGTTGAAAAATATTTACTGTGCGATTTTTAATTTACTATCTTGCTTGATGAAACAGACCATAATAGAAAGTTTTATTAAAAGCGTTTTCATTTGTAATATATTTGTATAAAAGCCTCGAAAGCTTAAATGGAGTTTATAAAAATTATTTGAATGCATTTGTAAAAAAAAACTATTTACTAGCACGAAAGACCAATATTTTGTTTTCTTAGTGCATTTTTGGTAGAATGACAATTTTATTTGACAGTTTATTTGATTATGACTCAAAAACCGGATAAAATATGATAAATAATAAAAAAATATATCTTCCATCTTGTAGCATAAATAACCCACACAACAGATTAGAAAATTATTTATTTACCCACTTAATTGTCACTTCAAATTATTTCCTTGTAAATGTCATTAAAAGGTTTAATAAAAATTTTCAAAATGGGAAAGCAAAATAGCTATTTATTGGATAAAACTAGTGAGTAAACTAATATTGTCCTATCTAAAATTAACCCACTCTGCTTCCAGCCTCGGGGGCTATTTTTCCCATGGGTAAAATCCTCTCTCGAAACGTAGAAAGATCAAACTATGGCGTTCTAAAATCAAACTGTCATTATACAGGGTGTCCCAGCTAAGACCGATCAATCGTTTTTTGGCGTTATTATTAAAGCTATCTAAATAAAAATTGTCAGTCAATATGCACCCAAAAAGCGATATTTGTGCCTAAACAACTGGCTTTTATTTAGATACATTTTTTTAACTGTTGCTTTAAATAATAATTACATTTGCTAAACAAATCATATTAATATTAAATTATATTTTAATTAATTTCTTTAAAAAACTATGAATTTTTTTAATAAAATTATTTTATCACGAACTGAATGAATTTCACTTATTTTGATTGCAGTTAAGGGTTTCGCGAATTAAATATCAAAATTATAAATGTCTGGATAAATGTCACAAATTCTCAAAATTTAATAAACTTTAACTTGGGTAAAATGCGTTTAGGATTTAAACATTAAACAAATAGGACGTACGGCTAACGTAAAACTACCATAAGAAGTAACAATAGAGGCTTAAATGAACTTTATTCAGATTAACGTGTTAAAAAATACAGTAGTTCCATCTAGGAAATAGTTTGGGTACTTGAAACCCTTAACCAAAAAAGGCAATAAACAAATTATTCGGATTCTTACAAAATAATAAATTAGGATTATTCCAAATGAAATTATGAAAAATTATATGATCAGTACTGTACACTGCAGTGTAAAAAGAATAAAAATATTTTTTCAATTTTAGTATTTCAAATCGCATATATATAAAATGGTGTCAAATAAGCTATATCTCAGAAACAAACTAGTAGAAAACCTTTGGTTATGCACAGTTATAGCTGATATTAATTTTATTCCGGTAGTTCTAATAACGACGCCAAAAAACAATTGATCTGTTTTAGCTGGGACACCCTGTATAATCTTAGTTAAAAGATATTTCTAGCCACTCAAAAAATTCCCCACAACGGATAAAATTTGTTATTTTTTGTGGATAATACCTCATTTAACTCACACTTGCAGTTAAATAAATAAATAACAATTACTTACTTGCAACTTTGATGAATTGTTTGATGATCTTCATCCTTCTTACAGGATTGTTCTCACAACAAACTTCACTAACCACCCAAAACATTTCTCTGTTAACCAGGGCCGCAAACTGATCCAACATCGGAGTACCGTACTTCGATCTCAACTCGAACAAATCATCGATATACTCCGTAGGCTCAATCTGCCTGAAAATACTGAAATCCTGAAGGGTCAGTTGAATTGCTACTTCCACAGCATTTAATTGGAGGAAATGCACGTCACTTTCTCGGACTAAATCGGGAGCTAGCTCGTCAGGTACTAAGGTCTCCGTCAAACCATTGGTTTTGAGGTAATATCTACTACTTAATCCTATTCTTTCAGCTAAATTTTGAAGCTGGTCCGGTAATCTACGTTGCTTGATCGTCTGGGCATCAGAAACTGAAACCTCGCAAAGGCTGAAATTGCTACTGGAGTCCGTTATTCCGAACTCTTGTAGCGCCAACATGACGACCTCGTGGGCGGTGGTTTCTTTGTGAACTAAAAGGTATTTGTAGGTTTGATCGGGTTTGAATACTTTAAGGACGTGCTCGGGATAGTCTGTGCACCGAAGCTCGTCGTAGCAGATAGAAATTAGATCTGGGTTGCTTTGAGATGGGTATAAGTTCGAACCTAGGTTAGAAGGCGGGTTGAAGTTGTCAACTTGGTCAGAGCCCATACTGAAACAAAAAAAAAAAAACATAAAATTTAGACTTTATTATTTTTGGTAATTGTTATTTGAGAATTAAGTAATCACTAAAACCCTATCATTTTGAATAATAGGGTTTCAGGCTCTGATGGAACTGCTTCCAGAGCCGTAGCGAAGAAGATTTAGGGGGGGGGGGGGAGAAGGACGAAAATCACAACTTGTTTTAGTCTAGGGCAAGTATTATTTTACTGATATCAGTATTTTTAATTATATTACCTGATAATGTTCTTCGGAAGAATATTCATCAATTTTAAAGCCTTCTGGAACCTTTTCTTAGGCCCCAAGGTCATAAAACTTTGTTTCTTGTTTTCTCTTTGAGGGCTACCGATGGTGACAGGCTGCGATGCAGGCGTATCATGCCCAATATGAATATTTGCATCCACACTGGACAATCTAGCTCTGGGATCAGGCTGAAGTTTCGCAATTTCTGAAACTTTTCGACCTCGCGGCCGCGGAGAGTTGTCCGGGGTGTTCAGCATCTCCTTGAAGTTGAGGAGGTTCGACTTGACGGTTATACTTAGATGCGTTGTACCCCGAAGTATCTCCAAAGCTCTCGCATGACTAACGTGCTCAAAACTTTGTCCGTTGACTTCTATGATTTGATCGCCTCTTTTCAAGCCTACTTCTTCGGCTTTAGATTTTTTGTCTACCTTCGATATAAATATACCAAAATTTCGTTCGTAACCTCCCAGAACTTGGAAGTTCAAAGGCTCATCTCTGTTTGGTCTAGCCAATACAACATTCCGTATTCGCGCTTTTGCCGCACAAGCTATGTTTAAAAGCCTTAGTTGCCCTACCATATTTTCATTTTCGAGTCCCAGCTCGAAAGTTTCCAAAAATTCTATCATATCAGGATCTGTCTCAAAATCGGTAAAATGATTGTTAACCCAGAGTAACACTACTCTTGTAACTCGATCTCTTACGTCAGGATCTTTAAACCAATCCAGGAGCTGATTCGCGACGTGTAAAGGAGTAGGAATAAAGACCCTATGTGTCAATAAAAAGTCTTCTACATAAGTAGGGTCAGATAAAGAATTCTCTTCTATTAATTGCGTCATTAACCGTTCTGGCGTTGCACGTATCACAACATGCCCTCGTCTGTTGTTGCTTATTTCTATAGAACCTCGAAGTTCTGTAACCATGACAACCTTACCATCTTCTTCGTGTCTTCTGGTGTTTTCCTCACCCTGATGTAGAATTCTGTAGTAGTCCGATTGTGTAATACAGACAAATTGACAGTCATCCGATTTGGTTATCATAACGCCCTTATGGTAAAGTTTGTCCATTGTGGGTAAGATGCCAAAAGCGTCACCGGTTACTAAGGTTTGGTTGCCGTCTGGTATTATAACCTCCACGCAACCATTTACAAGAACAGACCAAGAATCTAATTCTTCACCGTCGTTCATAACTACGGTACCAGCCTTTTCTACCACAGCAAAAACCATGTGTGAGCATAAAGCTCTGCGGACTGATAGTGTCATGTTCGTGAAGGCTTTAAGATGCTGTGTAAATTCTAGTAGGGCTTCTATGTCGTCATCGGTTCTTTCTGCGGGTTCTTTTTCGAGACAGTCCCGCACTCTGTCTCTTACTGTCAAACTCTGAAAATAAGAAAAGAAATAGTATTAATATACATACAAATATAATAGTTATTGTATGCCCAGGCTAAAACACACTAAAATATTGAAATATGATGCGAAAGATTTCGAAAGGTTTCTGCCTGTGTGTCTGTCGGTCTGCCTGGAAAATTTATGACCACGATAACTCAAGAAAATGTTGTGCTAAGGACTTCAAATTATGAAAATATGTATTTTATTCAAAGTTTTTAATTGGGAATTACTTTTGTAAAACTCAGGGTCTGGTAAAAGGGTCAAAAAGGGTAAAAAATATTACTTGCGACAACTCGTTTAATATTAGTTAACATTTTTTGCTGTAATCAGAATATTTTTTGAAAAAAATTTTTTTAAATGATTTTTCAAAAATATATTTTTTTCGTTTTTTTATTTTTAGTATTTTTTTTTAATTTGTCTTACCTCCATGCTTTCGGCCAAGTCATCCTCCTCGTCGCTGTCGACGATGCTCTCGACGAGCCCACTGAGATCAGGCTCGTCCGCGTCCAATTCGGAATGGTTTGAGGCCATCGTGTCTGATCCGCTGTAAGCGGAACTTGTGTCCGAAGAATGCGAACCTCGGCTACACTTGTTGTACAGATTCGGTCGAGATAGATTGTTTTGCATGTATTGCTGAAACAGAAAAAAAAATAACATAGTTATAAATTCGATCGAGATTTAATTTAGAAAAAATAGGAGTCATTTTTATATTCCTGTTTTTTTATAAACTCATTTGCCACTACTTTGATAAAATTAACAATATTTTAGTTTTTAAACACCAAGTATAAAATATATACATATATACATATATACATATATACATATACTTGGTGTTTATAAACTAAAAATGGTTAATTTTACCAAACGAGAAGTGGTAAATAAATTTTTAAAAAACAAGTATATAAACATGACTCCGCAGTATATTTTTTCTAAATTAAATTTAGAAATAAATCAAGTTCCAAAGAAAGAATTAAAACACAAACTGATTTTTTACAAACTTTCACGTCCTGTTGGATCCACCATTTTGAATTTTCATTTTTTACCGTTCAGCGACCCCAAAAACCCCTAGATACCAACTTTAAGAAAAATATAGTTTTTCAAATTTTGACGTAAAATTGGATCCGCCATTTTAAATTTTGATTTTATAATGCCAGCGACCCCAAAAACCCCTGGATACTAATTTTGAAAAACGTGCAACAAAAAACTGACTTTTAGCAAACATACGGCGTCTGTGGCCCATAGTGTTATGTAGAAAAAAATTCAGACGTGTAGGGGTTAAAATAAGTTTAGATTCGGTTTCAGCGGGAGAAAACATATTGGAATATCATGGTCCTATCCATGGCGCAGACCACTTTTATTTTTTTGTGGGCCTGTGTAATACTTACTGCATCATCGAACATAATGCTTATGGGTCGATGCTGCGGATGATCCATTGGTGAATTTTGAACTCTCCTCGTTTGTTCGATATCTGGATAATCAATCTGGAAAATAAAAAACATTAAAATTAATTTCTTTAAAAAATCACTTAGTCGCAATGATAATACAGGCACACAAAAAAAGTCTGTTTCTGGGGTCGAGACAAACATTTCTATACGTTTTATACGGGCTAAGCCCCCCATGGCCTTGGCTTGAGTCCCCTCTGGCGTTTTCGCTGACCCCCCCTTGGATTTTTTAATTTTTTCTTAAAGGTAATTTTTGGGGCGCCAATTTATTTTGAAGGTTTGAAGGGGCGCCAAGTTTGGTAGAAACCGTCAGGGACAAAGCATTTTTTCCAGAAGGTAATTTTTTGAGGCGCTATTTTTTTTACAGGGGCGCAAAGTTTGGTAGAAACCGTCAGGGACAAAGCTTTTTTTTTGAGGGTGCCACCCTGGGGGATGAGCCCTTCCTAGATTTTTTTTCTGTTTACGGCCCTGGTGTGTGGGTCAGATTTACTGGTCCCTTAGGCTTCAGGATGAATCTTGGCTACAGAGTCTTTAGTGCAAAGCTTAAAGTTACTAAACAATTTGATTACAAAAAGTGATGACCCTACTGAATTGTTTAATGAAAAAAGTGGAATTAGTTTGGAATTGGATGAAGAAAATACATTTCGTAACATTATGAGCTTCAAGAAAAGTCTTTGATGATTTGATTGATCTGATTTTATTAAAGTTTAACACGTTCGGTGCCGACAACCCGCCCAACAGGTCCACCCCCCACTCATATTCAATGCCGAGAGCCACCTGGCGGGCTCAATGTAGACTTGAATAAAATTGCAAAAACGTAGTCCGGCACCTGGGATGAGCGTCTATTTATATAGGCGGCAGCGAACGTGTTAAGTAAAGTTAAAAGTTCCTACGCTTTTAGGCAATATTTTTAACTAATTCTCATTTGGTTATTAGGAAAATTGAAAGTGGGAATTTTAATATTCAGGTATTCTTAATCCAGTCAAGTATTAAATAGGGAAATGTCACTTTCTGTTAGAACTACAGAAACATTTTTATAAAGGAGTGGAAATGTTCCTTTTTGTTCGAAAACCGACATTTGGACTCGGTTTTTCTAGGGAAATTGTTACTATTTGATATGCCAAATTCAACTAGAATGTGTAGTTCAAAAAAAAAGCAACAAGCCAAAAAGTGTAAATGTTACCTTTTGTTCGAACACTCCTCAGATAAAGTTTATCTTTTAAGAAGCTTTTATGCATTGAATACCGTCGTATTTTGCACATCACCTATTTAACTACGGTAACTTAAGGCATATCCACAGCCTCGCATAACACGCATAGTACATAAGAATGCGATACCGGCACATCAAGTCAATCACGGCATCGCATTCTTATGTACTATGCGTGTTATGCGAGGCTGTGGATATGCCCTTACTGTTGTGGATGATCCATAATAGCAAATTTCCATGGTAAAATGGATGATATTGATATGATATTGTGATAGTCAAGATCTTCCTAAAATTAATGATATTTATTTTTTATGTAAATTAATTTATATTTATTGTTGACATTATCCAATACTTAGTCTGATGGAAATAAACGTATTATTATTATTATTACTATATGTGAGGCGGAAAGGAAAAAGGGTCAAAACTATCGATTTTCGGATTTTTGCGATTTATTATAGTTCGGTTTGTCCGTTACAAGTTGTAATCGATTACAAAACCTTTGGTTTCATATCTTAATTATTTCTTAAATAAAAGATTCTGTGTTGTTTTGAATTTTTAAGTGTGTTTTTCTCAGAACGCCCGTTTTCATTTTCTAAAATTCAAATGCCCGTAAATTAAACAAAAAAAAAATAGAGTAATGAAGTTTGCACCAAATTGTTCAGAATTTAGAGCTTAATTCAAAAATATCAATAACTAAAAACCGGAAATTTCCGACAAGAGGTCCCTATTTCCTTTCCGCCTCACACATTATGCAAAATACGACAGTATTAAGTTAATATTTTGTAAAGACATCAATTCGAATCGCTGTTAATTTGAGTATAAATATCGATAAATTACCTTATTGTCTGAAATGTATCTTCGTAGGGGACCCGACTTATTTTTACACAGTGTAACAATAATTTTGGGGGGCATAGAATAGTAATCCGAACTTTTTCTATTCGCCTTCCTCGCAGCTGATAAGTTTCGCTTTTCAAGAGCATACTGCTCTATCGAAGATTTTCCTATGTGTTTCAACATCTTTTTTAAGGAATTTTAAACTTTTTAACTTTACATAACTTTTAATTTATTATTATTATTAAAAATATCACAGTTTATTTTTTTTAGTTTATTCATTCAGAACTACAGAAATTTTAACAGTGGGGACCCTTAAGTCATTTTGTAAGACACATAATAATAAAAACGAGAAATTTCCTTTAAAACGGCGTCTCGTACTTTAAATTAGGTGATCTGTGAGACAAGATATTTGAATTCAAAAACTGAGCTATATGACAATTATGACATAATCTAAGGGCTGGCCATTTTCATTTCATTGTTTTCTCTGGCTGTATTTTATATGTCTTAAAGTACATTAAAATTAAAATATTTCCAAAATTTCCAAGTCCTGCATGCGGTTTCTTTGAGTGGTAGAAGCCCCATAAAGGTGGTATATATTAGGGTGCTTTTTTTTTCGACTATTTTTGTTTTTTCGGTCCCATCACGAAATGTTGTTGGAAGTACCCTAAAAAAAATTCCCTCAAAATTTTAGCCTTTAATATTAATATTAAGTAGTGGACCAAGGCATGTAAAGATTTCCCATTGAAAATTATTATTATTATTATTATTATTATTATTATTTATTATTATTATTTGTTTATACAGAGTCATGGAGAGCCCCAAATAAGCTTTTGGCTTGTGGTAGGGGCTCTCCATTAATTTTGAACATAAATTAAAAACAATTTTGAAAAAATGATCTTCGGTTACCATACGCCCATAAAATGGTAAATTTTGTCCAGCCAGGTAGCCTTTTCTTAATGTTGTTAGCATAGTATTCATAATACACGTAAACTTTGATTTTTTTTCTTTAAATTACTATAGCTTAGCGGAATTTTATGGCATCGCTTCGACCATAGACAGGTATTTCTAAAAATTGAATCCTCTACAAAAGTGCCCATTGCGGCATAATCATAACTCGTACTGGTGAGGTAGTTTGGGCCACCAAACCCAATTTTTTCATAAAATTTACGTTTTTCTGTCCTTATCTCGTAAATGACAAGAGCTACAAAAAATATTCAAATTACAAACTTGTTGGAAATTTAATTTCCTGCAAAAATCGTCCTTGGCACTAAATCGCTAACATCAATATTTCTTGAGATATTAAAGTCTAAAGTTTTTGTTATTTCAAATTATTATCGAGTATCACGTCAAATTATAAAAAATCGTTATTTCATTATACATCACTACGTTTTTAACTAATTACTTTTTTTTTAATGGGAGGGTAAAAAAATATAAAAAATCTAAAATAGGTCAGTAATAATTGAAAAAAAAAAATTTTACATTCATAGATAGATTGATAGGTTAGAAATTTTTGTAATTTATAAAATATTTGCTTAAGTTAAAATATGTCCAAACCTATCAATCTATCTATTTTGTTTTTTCATTTATTACTGACATATTTTAGATTTTTTATATTTTTACCCTCCCATTAAAAAAAAAGTAATTAGTTAAAAACGTAGTGATGTATAATGAAATAACGATTTTTTATAATTTGACGTGATACTCGATAATAATTTGAAATAACAAAAACTTTAGAATTATATATCTCAAGAAATATTGATGTTAGAGATTTAGTGCCAAGGACTATTTTTGTAGGAAATTAAATTTCCTACATGTTATTCATTTGAATATTTTTTGTAGCTCTTGTCAATTACAAGATAAGGACAGAAAAACGTAAATTTTATAAAAAAAATTGGGTTTGGTGACCCAAACTACCTCACCAGTATGATTATGCCGCAATGGGCACTTTTGTAGAGCATTCAATTTTGAGAAATACCTGGGACTTTTTGGGACCGAAAAAACAAAAATAATCGAAAAAAAAAGCACCCTAGTATATATATTATTAATATCCCGAGTCAAAACATTACATTTATTATATTCAGATTGGGCTATTTTCACACTTATACACAACTATTTTGCAGGGGTAAAAATAGTCTTAATATTTTTTCTGTCAATTCTAAAAATTTTCATTGAATCAAAACGTCATTAAATAAATATAGAGGAAATGCGCCTAATTTCGGATGGTTTCCAAATTTCGGATAGTAGTGTATTAAGGATACTGTCTGCAAAGGTAAACAGAAACCTACTTTTATGTGAAGCCAAAAGTCAAACTAAATCTGTCTTGTAATATAACGGTAGAGCTTCTCCCCTTTAAATGGCAGCACAAATCGTTTATATTGCAAATGGCAGTTTTGTGCTCAGTTGCATTATTATGCTTGTTTATTTTATAAATAATCGTTATAAAAGTTCGTGATTCTGTCTTGGGTAAGTTATGATGTTAGTTAAGTTGATCCACTATTCATAATTAAGCAATTTGAAAACGTAAACATTCTACAAATTTCTAATCTAAAAAGCAGAAAGTTGCCTAATTTCGGATAGTCCATTTTTGTGCATTTGATTCCCAATTTCGGATATCCGCAAGGTAATTATTATTCAGGATAACCAACCATTAATTATTATTTTTATAATGATACAACAAACTAAGATAAACAATTTAAAAAAAACGAAAATTACCTAAGATACTAAGATATTCGAAATTGGGAATCTAAAATTATAGTTCCTATAGTATTTCGTAGAAAATCGCTTAATGATTAAATGTGAAGGAATAACAAGAAACATAAGCAATGGGATCCAGATCTACTCATGAAAAAATTTTTTCGGATATGTCCGAAATTAGAAGCCCTTTTTCAAATGCACAAAAATGCGCTGATTTTTTTTAACCGTGTTTTTTTGAAAAAATAAACTGTAATAAAATTGCTTTTATAATAAATCATGGTTCGCTATAATAAGTTGTATCTGGTTATATAAAAAAAATATCAAAAAGTAATACCGAGTATTAAATATTGAATACATTGTAAATGGTATCCGAAATTAGGCGACTTTCCTCTAAAGAAATTCATATTTCTTTAAACATTTGAACATGACATATGTCACAAGCACTTTTTAAAGACTGTTTTTACTCCTTGCCCCAAAATGATTGTGTGTTACAGTGTGTAACTATGACAGTAGCTCAAGCTGAATATAATAAATGTAATGTATGACTCAACAAGTTAAAAATAGATTTTTTTCACCACCAGCCTAAAAGCACATCTTTATTACTGTTCTTTTCATTGGTAGAAATATTATTTCTCTACCTATGACGTCAGAGGTTCTAAATATAATGAAATTGCACCATGGTTAATAATGAATTTTTATTCAGCTGTTTTGGCATCTGACGTTTCACTTAATTATTAAATCACATTGCTATTTACAAATGTCTTTAGGCACCAAATTTATTTATTGCATGATAAATTAAAAAATATTAACTAAATTAGTCAACCTATTAAACATGTCTCTCTATAAAAACTTCGAAAAGTGAAAATCATTGGTCCATCATATTCAACCATAGATTATACAACCCATATATTACTGTAAGGATCATGGATTACTACAGGTACAACCCCCATATATTGATTTTTGAGGCAATAGATTCTCCCTCACAGTTTTCGCCTGTCCCCTTATTTCTGGGGGAGTACCAGAATCATCACTTTGCATTTCACTTTCCATTTTTATATATTTTATTACACTTAACACGGAAACACTTTCTAACTTAATAATTTTAACAGATCACCAGAAAATTTCTGCCAGAAATGTCAAGTTATTCAATTGTTTTTTTAATGGCCGCAAACGGCCAGCGTGATATTTTAAATTTATAAGCTTTTTCATTAACTTTTAGTAAAATAAATAAATAAATAAATAGCTAATTAATTGTACTGGTAGTGAAAAAAATACTATATTTTCCACGTGAGTGAAGATTTAACATTTTAGACCGCGTCTTGCGGGCTTCGCGCTAGCGCGCTCATCCCGCAATTTGACGCAGGTCAAAAATGTTAAACTTCTCTCACTTGGTAAATAATATACTATTATCCAATACATACAGATAATGAGACAATTACCAGCTTTATTTTAAATAGATAAACTCAATAATAACCCCCGCGTTGCTTTTACTTTATTGAGTGGATAATTATTTATTTTACCCACTCAACTGTCACTTGCCAAATTATTTTCTTGTAAATGTCATTAAAATTTTTAATAAAAATATGAATTTCTAAGCTATTTATTGGATAAAACCTTGTATGGCACTCATTGGTAAACCGATATTGCCCTCTCGAAAATTAACCTGCTTGGCTGACGCCTCGCAGGTTAATTTTCTCATGGGCAATATCTTACTTTACCCACTAGTACCATAAATAACTATTTAGGGTACCTTATTTCCAAAGCTTTTGGCGCTTCTAGCTCAAAGTGCAAAACAGTGTTTGAAAGCAAATTTCACTTATTTATTTAATATGATCCCCACAAAAAATGACTTTGCAATAAAATATATCACAGAATTTATTTATTAGGATTCATCCAGAACAATTGAAATTTAACAATTAAAATTGATAAACAACGCTGTACTGGAATGTATCAATGTGGGTTATCACTAAAGGAAGGAAACAGAACTTGACACTGCAGTACAGAAAATATTTTTATTATTTATTTATATTTATTTATTTATTTTTACGCTCATCGCAGCTTTAATCTGGAAGAGTGCTTTTTCTACGACCACCTACGAAAACGACAACTTTCACACGATTCAGAGAGTAGGAAAGTGATATATTTCATACACTTGGAAACAAATATCATACATGTGTGGAAAAGCAAGGCTATGCTGTTTTTTCATTAAATTTCTATGTATTTGGATACATATTTTTCTACGACTGCTTTAGAATGTAATAAAATACACACACTTTTCAAACATAGAATGAATCCATTCTAGCTCTAGATACGGTATGAATATTCCGTATCAAGTTTTAGAATGAGCACATGTAGTGCCATGTCTTGTTTATAAAAGTAAAGAAAACTGTAGCAAAATTAGCAAAAATATATTTATTTTACCATGAAATATTGAATAATTTAATGCAATTTAAAGTTTTGCGTTAAAATTACATAAAGTTTATTAGTTTTTCTTAATATTTGACCAGTTTTTTATCAATTTAGTTCAAAAAATTAAAACTGCTCCAACAATCTGACATAACATTCAATTTTTGCATTATAATTTGTAAATATGTGTTAAAATTAAATAAAAATCTTTTTTAAGTACTGATTTGATAAAATTATTAAATAATTAATTGCTTTATTTAAAAATATGTGTTTTGTTGCATTTACAATGTCGAGTCACAAAAAACATTGTTTTTAACCTTGTCCGCAGTTTAAAGCCATACAGTGTTTCATATTTGCAGTCGAAGAAAAAGTATAGTCTACAACACGTATGGAATAGTCATTCCGCGCTCGCGAGACCGTCATACTCGCCTGCCGGCTCGTATGACAAACTTTCCGCTCGCGCGGAATATTGTCTATTCCATACTAGTTATAGAATATACTATTTTTCCACTTTTCCACTTTTTTATTAGTTACTATTATTCATAATTGGACCGCGTTATGCAGAAAGCTACTAACCCACATTGTGAGATGACAGTAAATTGTTGAACTTTTTCCCTAATAACTTTTAAACGTTTTGAAATAAATATTTGTTTCACCTGTTCATGTACATGTACAAAATATGCAAACTTTAATTCAATTCTTTTAAAAGATATTGGGTAAAATGTTCCGTAACCTACTGTCATCTCACAATGTGGGTTGGTAGCTCTCTGCATAACGCGGCCCAATTATAAATCGTTTTAATTATGATGAGATAACAACAATTTAAATGAACAAAACCTAAATATTTTTAACTGTCTAATAATAATTTAAAAGTCTAATCTAAGAAAACAAATGAAAGGGACTTGACTTCCTCTCAACATAAAAATATTGATTTTCAATTTTTGTTAAAAACTCAAATTACTTAAAACTAAAAAAGTTAACTGTAATTTAAGAAATACGAATCTAATTTATTTATTTAAAATCAATAAAAATCGATCAAACTTCTTTTTAGCTGTCACTAGCACTAAAACTAAATTTCACAATTTTTTACAAATTTTAATCATTGTTTATGATATTATTTTAGAATGGTTAAAACTAAACTGAAATAATGTAAAAATATCAACCATACACTGCGGAAGCACCATCCGGCCAGAGCTTAAACCAAGATAAGTACGTTTAAAATAAAAATAGTCAAACATACGACACATGGGTATAATAGTATCGTAAGAAGAAAAAAACTGCGTTTAAGACGTCATAGGCATGCTGTACATCTTTTAAAATACCTCACCAACTAGTGGGAAAAGTGCTGCTTTCCCCATTCATGTATGTAGATATACGGGAAAGGCCTGAATTAGTAAATAAATTAAAAATGTGTATGGCTTTTTACGTTTCTCGGCGTTTTGTATGTAAAAAGCTAATATTTGAGACAAAAATCGGTCATTCGGCCGATCGGTCTGTGTTATCGGAAAAATTTGAACGCTTTAACCTCTTCAGGGACATAGGCACATACAGAGCGGTCCAAAAGTCACCCCCCCTCTTATCTTTTGAATCAGTTGAGATATCGACTTCAAATTTGGAACTTTTTAATAAGACAACTTAAACTATCTTTTAGCATATATTTAATACTTTCAGCTCTTAAAATGTGGGCAGGGGGGCATGGGGGCACATTTTTTAAATAGAAAGGGGGATCGTGTAATACATCATTTTAAAGATTATAAAATTCTCCATTTAACCATATTTTTAAATCAAAAAAAAAATTTGGGTTTATAATGGGGTTGAAAATGGGTATTAATGTCAAAATTCCTCTAAAAAAAAACAAATAATTTTTTAAAAATGCCTAACTTCATCATAAAAAAATGTTAATTATACTTTTAAACTAATTTTAGTTGAAATAAATAAAAATTTATAAAAAAAAAACTTAAAAAATCGAATGTTTTAGCACAAAAAATTGAAAAATCAAAACCTTAAAAAACATTTTTAAAAAATTTAAAAATGTTGTGTTTTTTTTTTAAGGTTATTGCTGGTGATATAATTGTTTATTTTTGATAAGACCATCTTTATGATAGATTTTTGGCCTTTGTTTGTTGTTCATTTAAATTTTTTTAATTTCAATTCATTTATTTATTCCAAAATTATCAAAATTTGCGTTACGTAATACTTGAACGTTCCCTTAGACCCTAGATAGCTTTTTTGACATTATCGTGCGTGGATCTAATTTATTCGTTCGCTCTCTAAAATAGGCTGTAAGTTAATTATTTTTAAGCTTTTTGGCGTTTCTCAGGGTTCCCCACTATCCTCATAGCCTCTTCGCTGCAGATATCCCAAAAAAAGGTGCAAGCCAAGTTGCTCTGTTCGCCGATACACAGGCGTTTTAGCAAAAGCTTCAAACAATTAACCCTGACTAAACAGTTTTTTTAATGGAAAATCAAGGTAAACTCCAAAAAAAGGAACGGCGAATTAATTTAAAAATAAAAACAAACGCCCCACCCAAACCCATTTGGATACATAACCATGACAACAAACTATTTTAAATATCTAGGCATTACCCTATTTAAAAACTTTTCGTGGAATCAACACATCCTCCACTCTAGTCAACGTCCACCTCTCAAGACTTTACCCCCTATTAAGTGTGACAAGTCCACTATCTATAAAAAAAAACAACTTCTTTAAAATCAAACTTTCAAGTCAATGTTTTTGTACAAAGCCTCATAATTGTTAGGCCTTATATTACACATGCGCGGGGAATTCCGTACGTCTTATCAGTTTTCATTTGATTTATCTATATTTACTTTAATATTAGGTAATACTGCTTCTGGGATAAAATAACAGTAAACATATGTGAGGTTCATCATAAGTAATATTAACTATGCTGCATTTATATTTTTTTTATTAAGCTTTTTCCTTGGAGGCACGCCATTTCCCCACTTTCCCCTATTAATAATCCTATTATTTAAATTAATAACCACAAAGTGGCCATTTTTCCCTAATTCTATCATTGATAACTTATCATTTCCGAAAATAGCCCTTATCGGAACAACAATCCAACGACAACTTAACTTACATTGTGTCAGACGACCACGTGATGGTATTTAATCTGATTTTTAACCCACTCCTAACAGGAGTCTCCTGCAGGCCTAGAAAGCATTCACAACTGCAGGTGGGTAACCTAGCAACGTTTGCAAAGTGACCCATGACCTTTGATTATAAAACAAGTCGTGAAGATATGTATTGCTACGTATTCCATTATATACTATTCACAGTAGATGGTATATTGCATTTTTCAAGTACTTGTAGGTAAGTTAAACTTATTTAAAACTCAATAATTACCTTGTAGACTAGGTTTAAAAATTTTAAAAAACGAAAAAATGATAAAAAAATCAAATTTTAAAAATTAAAAAAATAAAAAACATTTTTTTTTTCGGTAAACGAAATATTTTTTCAAAAAAAAAATATATATTTGTTTATAAATAAAAATTAAAAAAAGAGATATTTTCAATTTTTACCTAACCTAACCCCCATTTTTGTTTTTTTTGTTTTTGGTTTTCAGAAATTCGAAATCAACGTATTATACTTACTATTCTAGCGCCCACGTTCTGTGAATGGTAAGGGCAATTTAACCTAATTTGACCTAAATACCACGAGCTCGGACAAATCCATTTTACAACCACCAGTTGGTTCGATTGAACTGTTTGGTTGGTAATGGGATAACAAAAAATCTATCTGTCGGTCTATCCGGGAAAATTGTGACTCCAATTTTTTTCGAGGTAAACCGCTGAAAAAAATGTGTACACCTGAATTCCTTGTAGAAGGTATTTTCTTAGGATTTTCTCGGAACTTCCTCGAGAGATAACCCTAAGATTTCCCTGAATTTTTACACCAAAATTTCTCAGCGGCTTACCCCTTGGTTCTTTTCATTTTTTGAAATCAATTTTTTTTCCGTTTTTCAACACCCTCTCGGTTATTATAAGAGATAGAAGATGGGTTAAATTGGAAAAAAGTTGAGCATTTTTATACTGATCAATAATCTGAAAGAAAATGTGACCTATTATTTTTTGTTTTTTAATTATTGCAAAAAAATAAAAATCCTGAGTTTGGTTTCTATTTTTTTTTTTGAAAAGTTCTATATTTTATTGATCCAAAACAAAAGTATATTTTATTATCTTAAAAAGTTGTATAATTCATTAATCCAAAACAAAAGTTGTATATTTTAAAATACAAAACTTGTATATTTCACGAAAAGGACCTTTTTTGTGTATTTTTAGGCTAAAAAAAGTAATTTTTGATGACATTCTTCTCCCCCACAAAATCTTTTCCGCTACGGCCCTGGATATATCCCACAGTCGTCCGTGACCCAAGTTATGCATTGTCGGATATACCCGTCAACCGTCCTTAACCCTTACCCTCCAGGGTGACTTTACTTCTTTTTTTTTCTTCAAGGCAATATTACTCCAAAATACTTTCTATGTATGCAAACAAATATGCAAATTTAATTCAGTATAATACAGCTCTCCTGAAACACTAAGGAAGCAAAAACTCGAGCAAAAACTAAAAAAAAAATGTTTTTTTTATTCTTTTTTTTTCTTTTTGGGCATAGCAAATATAAAAAGTACAATTAAATCGAAAAATTGTCATTAGTTTAGTCTCGGGAGGGTAAGGGTTAATATGATATAATAATCTATTATACAGGGTTTGTACATGGATAGAAAGTTTTTAAGGGGAGATAGAAGAGCTCATTTTGAGTATATTAAACCAAATATACCCTTATACAAAGTCTTACCGTTTTTGAGATATCGGCCTTTTTAGATATTTTTGCAAACTAGTTGAATTTTTTCAGCCCTTAAAAACTTTCTTTCTATTCATTTTATGGTATAAAATCCTAACTGACTCACTTCAGTAGACAACGCCCAGCCCAAACCCCTGGACCTAGAAAGTTGAAATTTGGAAAGTTTGTTCCTTTTATCATATAAGCACCCACTAAAAAGCGATTTATCATATTTGGCAAAAATGTTCTTTATCGAAATCGAAAAGTGTTTCAGGATTGTTTGATATTCGACCCCTAAGGGGGTGAAACGGGGGTCGAAAGGTTTTTTAAAAAGTGTGCGTATCTCAGAGACCTCTTATTTTACAATCTCAATATTTGGCAGAAATGTTTTTTATTGATATCGAAAAGATAAGTGTTTCACGATTTTTTGATATTCGATATTAATATTGATATTTGATATTGTTTAAAATCGTGATATTTAAGTCGTAAGTGGTTCACTATGTAAGTATTAACTTTTTTTGAAAAGTGTGCGTATCTCAGAGGCGTCTTAATTTAGAATCTTGATATTTGGTATAAATTTTCTTTATCGAAATCAAAAAGATACGTGTTTCAGGAATTTTCAATATTCGACCCTTAAAAAATATACTCCCTTACCCCCTTGAAGGCTAGTAAAGAGAGAACTGATTTAAGTTTTTAACTAACCCGTTCGAAGAACGGGCTTCTCGGCTTGTATTATATTATATTAAAAGAATATTTTAAGAATATATTCATAAAATTGACTTATTACTCAGATAAAACTTTTTAATTTAATATTTTAAAATTCATTTTCAGGATAGGGGAATATTCTCTTTTGAAAATAAATAATAAAAGTGAACTTAATGGAATTATCTTCCACCAAGTTGCAAATTCAATATATTATGTATCAGTTTTTTATTTTAGTACCTATAATTTATTTTTAAATGTCGTATATCATATTAAAAATTTAATATCTAAGAAGTTACTTTGCTTTCCCATTTAAATAATTAATTACGCCATCTTATGTACATTTTTACTTTTTAACCGACTTCCAAATAGTAGGAGGTTATCAATTCGACGTGTGACTTTGTTTTTTTATGTTTGTTTCCGCATAACTTTGGAACGAATGAACGGAATTTGAAACTTTTTGCAACTTAAAGAGGGCATTCATGAGGTAGTCCCGTTTCAATTTGACGCGCAGACAAGCCCGGTAAGCCGGATAATTAAGATAAATCTAATCATTTTAACGCAATTTCACTTAAAAACGGCTTAATTTGGTTCTACTACAAACCAATTTTTTAGAGAAATATCGGATAACTCTGATAACTTGATTACGGGGTCACTCAAATATTACGGCACACTGAAAATGTGTCTGTGTCTCTAAAAAGTAAAAAATAAAAACTTTTCGCAAAAAAAAAAGAATTGACTTCTGTGTCTCTAAAAAGTAAAAAATAAAAAATACTTAAGTCGGTGCCAATTTCACAGCAAACAATATTAAAAAAAATAATTGTTAGTAATTAATTTAGGGACTGGTGACATTGGCACCGACTTAAGTAATTTTTATTTTTTACTTTTTAGAGACAGATGTCGGTTAATTTTTTTTGCGAAAAGTTTTTTTAACTTTCTATATTAATTTAGAAGTGTGTAAACACACTGTGTGTTTTTTTATTTTTTAATATTTATCAAATATTTAAATTTCATATATTTATAATGGGCCTACGCCTAGCAGGTGTCATTAAGAAAAGATGAAAGTGTATATAGGAAATAAACATAGTTAAAAAAGCGATTAAAGTCATTTACCTACAAATACATGTTAAACATTAACAAGCCGTGAAGATATGTAATGCTTTGCATTAAATAGTATACTATTAGTGGATAGTTTATTGCGTTTTCTTTCGATAAAATAAATTTATAATTCCTTTGTACTCGTGCTCGTACTTTATTTTTATACGCTATTAATTTTTTATACAGGGTAATCGGTAACTTCCCTGCCAAAATTTAAGAGGTGATTTTACATCAAAAAACATAAAAAATAGTTTCTATAAAGGTTGGTCCGGAAATGAGCCCTAAGGGAGCTACGGCCATTCGAAGATTACATATTGAATGGGGAACAAAAAAAAGCATTCATAAAATTTTAATGCTGCAGGGTGATTCTTCATTTAAAACTAAGCAAAAAAGTATTCTTCACCAAAACACCTAAATTTAATATTAAAGTAACGTTTTTGGCACAAAATGCTACTTCCTCTTATTTGCATTTTTTTTGAAAACGTTTGCTCCTACAGTGTTACACTATATGACATTTTTTATGTATTTTTACTCAAGGAATCCATATTTTTTACAAAAAAACAAAAAAAAAAATACAAATTACAAATAAAAAAGTTTGGAGCAAAAAGGTGTTAAGCCTAATATTTTTCCGGTCTAGGGAAGCCTCTAAATAAATTCAAAAAAATAACTTAACATAAACTTATTTCCCTTATTAATACTAGTATACATGCAAAAGCTCGTTGCTATAGCAATGCCATGCCAGTTATTGACCACCCTGTATATAAATATTTTTTTTTAAAATTGGTAAGAATATTTCTTTATATCAGAGAGGGGGTTAAACCTAAAAAAAAATCGAAAAAAGCTGAAAGAAAATTCCGATTAACGTTACTTTTTCAGAAAAAAATACTTTTATATAAGGATCTATTTTACCAATTTTAAAATCCCCCCAAAACCAAAAAGTTGGCTGAAAGAAAATTCCGATTAACGTTACTTTTTTAGGAAAAATTACTTTTATTAAAAGGATAAATTCTACCAATTTTGAAAGTAATACCCCCAAAAAAATTTAAACAGTTATGGGGGGTTAAACTTTTAAAAAAATAAAAAAATTTGAATTTTTTTTTTGAAATTTAAAGAATTTTTTTTTCATTTTTTCGAGAACAAAAAAAAAATTAAAAAAATTAAAAAATTTAGTTTTTTATTTTTTTTTGAAAAATTAAAAAAATAATTTATAAAAACTTTTCGTTTTTCAAAAAAAGATCTTTTTTTAAAAAAAAAATGTAATTTTTTTATTTTTTTTTGAAAATTATTTTTTTTTAAGTATTTGGAAAAACGCATTTACTTTGAAATGTTGTTTTCTTCTAGCACTTGCGAGGTGTGAAGAGTAATAATAGAAAATTAACAGTGTGAACGTACTAACAATTTGTTGACCTCCTGAGCTCATGTAGGTATTTAATTTTTTAAGTTTCACAAGGTATATAAATTTTAAGTACGGGTTTCTATCAAAAAGTTATTGAAAAAAAAACAATATCCGGGATTGAACCCTGAACCCTTTGAGTTCAGGGACTAGATTTTTATCATCGATTTTATACAGTGCGGTTCAAAAGTCACCTCCCTCTTAGCTTTTGAACGAGTTAAGATATCGACTTCAAGTTTAAAGCACCCAAATAAGACAACTTAAGCTATCTAATGGCTTAAGTCTTAAGGGTCTTAAAGAAAATATATTTTTTTTATATGACTATATATTTTTTTTATTTTTTAACGTTTTTTTAAGGTTGTTTTTTTATTATTTTTTTAGAAATTATTTAAAATTAATGTAAAACGGTTTAAAAATATAATTTACGTTTTTGCACTATAAAATTGTCATTTATCAAAACATGTTTATTTTTTTTTTAAAGAAATTTTGACAAAAATCCATTCAACTCCATTTTAAACCCTTGAAAAAATATTTAAAAAAATTAATAGATAGAGAGATAGTGAAATAGATAATTTTACGAGCTTTGAACCGATGTTACACAAAAGCCCCTTTTCAATAAAAAAAAGTCCCCCTACGCCCCCCTTCCCAAATTTTAAAAGATAAAAAAATCAAATATAATATATCTGTGACTTAGTTCTAAAAGGGCCAATGTCAAATATTTTGAACGGTTACACTAAGTCAAACATTGGCCGTTTTAGCAGTTAAACGGAAATGTTTATTAAAAATACACGTCAGCCCTTGTCGCTTAAAGTCTACATTTATCTCACAAGCACTGACATTGTCTTTTTTAGGTTTTATAGATCTGAAAAAAATTAGTTCGTCGGTATAACTCTAAATTCGGAAAAAGTGACATTGGCCCTTTTAGAACCAAGCCTCAGATATTATATGAAAAGAGTTTAAGCTGTCTTATTTAATTTGTTTAAGTGTTATAAATGCAGTCGATAAGTCAACTCATTCAAAAGTTAAATTAAAGTATAATATATGCAGTAATCGGCGAATTTCCAGTACTCGCATAGGCGCCGCGTCGACTCTAGCGTTGAGGTGAGGTTTTAAATATTTACATTTTTATTTCTTTTTATCTTGATTTTTTTTTTAATGATTCCATTTAAACGAGTAAGGTGGGAAAAAAAGTTATCGATAAATAAAAATTAAAAACTTTCGTATTCTTAAAAGATAAAAATCGAATGTCGATTTTTTCTTTGAAAAACATCGATATATTAGTCGTCAAATGTTTCGATTTAGTGACCTTTATAAAAATTTCCCTCATAATTCGGCAAAATTATTCCGTAAGCCCATGTTTCTGTGTTTATTTTCAACGTTGATGAGCCATAACCAGGTTTACGCCGACTACTGAATATATGTATAATAGTGACTGTAATATACAGGGTGTCCCGTAAGTCGACGATCAAATAAAAGGGGGGGGGGTGGAGGAGGAGGTAATTTCCAATTAAAAGTTACGACCCTTTAAAATTGTAATAAAAATAAGATTTTTAATTAATAACTCTGGTACCCTTTGAGATAAAGCGACGAGGTTTTGCATGTGGGCGTGCACTTTTTTGCCCTAAACTTTTTTCTGTGTAAGTTTTTTGTAATTTTATTCTTGGCACAAGATTCCTCAGGTCAAAATACATCAAAAAGGTACTCTTGTGCTAATACTGTAGGGATAACCGTTTTCGAGAAATTAATTTGAAGGTTCAATTTCATATTTCGAGGACCAAAAATTAAATACTAAAATGTTGAAAACCAAAATTTCAATTATGCCAGGTGATTCTCCACCAAAACCTAAGAAAAAAAGTTTTCATATATGTAGGTCACAAAATCGCTTTTTAATCTACTCTGTCCCTTTAAAATTGGTGCATTTTTAGGAGACCATAGCTACCTTATGATTGATTTTTGGAAATACCTGTATATGAGTTTTTTTCTTAGTTTTTAACGTATATTTGCCCAACATAATTTTTTTTTCAACGTTTTAGTATTTAATGTTTGGTTTTCTAAATATGAAATTGCATCTTCAAATTAATTTTTCTCGAAAACGGTTAATCCTACAGCATTAGCACAAGAGAACCTTTTTTATGTATTTTGACCTGAGGAATCATCTGCCAATAATAAAATTTGTGACCAGGATAACTCGAAAATGCTTCCAGATAAAAACTTAAAATTTATTTATTTATAGGATCTCAACATCCAAATGTCTTGGCACAGATAATTTTTGGTAAACGTAGGTATTTAAATGCAATTTAAATAGGTACGTTACTGATAACAAATAAATGTAAACGACCGTAAATATTTTATTTATTTAAATATTTTTCTATTACGATCATCCTAATTTATTTCAACAAATTGATTAATAGCGCGTGATAAAATTCCACAGACATAATTATAGGGGGACTAAGTTCAAACCATAGTTTTTATTATTAAAACTCTGATATTTTATTTATTATTTATTTGGTAATTATCGGGTAATTACGTTATGGATAGCCACATACCGGGTGAGTTTTATTTATGTCCACCCCTAAAATTAAGATTAATCTTCATTCGATAAAAACGAAACTTTGTTGATTTAAATAATTTTACATTGGTTATTAAATGACGGATTAATTTTTTTGTTTCACTTCCGGTTTCGCCGGAAGTCGTATAAATATATATTTTTTTAATGGAACACCCCGTTAATTTTTACATTTCCAGTTGAAAATTCTATGCATAAAAACTTTTTTTACTTTTTTTTTAGTTTTCGTTTTTATGGTATAAAAACGAGTTACACATAAGTAATTTATCTTCTTTTACTTACTTAATCATAAATTTGATATAAGAAAAATAGCGAAAAAATACTCTACCAATAAAGTTTTGCAGAGACATAAAGAAAAGGAGTTCAGGTCAAAAAAGCGTTTTTTTAGCTATAATTCGATGTCAATGATCCAATTTTTATTTTAATATTAGTTTTATATATTTTTGAGCTTAAGTAAGTAGAAACAAGTTAAATTATGTGTATCTAGTATTTATACTATAAAAATGAAAACAAAAAAAAGCAAGAAAAAAAGTAAAAAATTAAAACAATCAGTTTTTTTTATACAAAGAATAATCGGCTGAATTCAAAAAGAAGTGATACAAAAAAATTAAATCCGCTATTTTATAGCCAATGCCACTTCCGGCGTAACCAGAAGTGAAACAAAAAAATTAAATCCGCTATTTTATAGCCAATGTAAAATTATATAAAGTCACCCAAGTTTCGTTGATGATTAATCTTAATTTTGGAGGCGGACATAAATAAAACTCACCCGGTACACGAAGCTAAGTGTACGTCCTGTACTCATATTGGCTGAATTTTAGGATTTTTAAAGCTTTTAAGGTATATTTTTCGTTTGGACTTTTTCGTCATTTAAATGGGGAACAACGCCCCCCCTCCCCATTAGCATCAAAACCACCAAACAGGCGAAAAAACGACCTAAACCCAAGATTTAGGTTATGTTATGCGGACGTTTAAATAATCAGATCATTTTTTTTACATACCACAATCATCTCCGAGGACTCAAGGACGAAACATTCGCTCTGCCTTCTGGCACTCCCGCATGTTCTTTTGCCAAAACTGTAACAAAAAAAAGAAACAAATAAATAATGTTGCATAGTATAATTATTATTTTTTATAAAACTAGCGAATTTAACGTCAGACTTCTTTACTGATTAATTTTAATCTTAATTTTAACTTAAACTTCCAGGAAAATTTTTATATCAATAATAAACTAAAATGTTTGCTGGATCTTAATTAACCGCGCAATAACAAGTAGACTTTGAAATCGCCATTTCTGAAAACAAATGAATAAATTGATTTATTCACTGAAAGTTGACAGTTCTATAGAACTATATCTAGTGGGTTGCATTTTGATATTTTTTTAATGTGTGAAAACATCGGTAAGTTGTTTATTTACTGGATAATATTAAATTATAATTAATTCATTTATAATATTTGCCATGATAATTTTTTATCCAATGGCAAAATATTGTTGCATTTTGTCCATTAAAAATTATAAACAATAAAATGTATTTGCAGTTCAAGGAAAATAGTGGCAGATATCAATTGTCTATAAAATTTACTCCTACTAGGAGAGGAAAATTATTATTGCTATAGGTGAAGAAAATTGATTTTACAGTCTGAAAACATGATAAATAATGGTATGTTTTCAGGCTATGAAATAAATTTTCTTCACCTACAGTAGTAATAATTTTTTCTCTCCTAGTAGGAGTAAATTTTATAAAAAATTGATTTTTGTCACTTTAGATGTTTCAGTTCTTTGTGCAATTTTTACCAATTAAACCCAAGAAAATAGCTATTACCAATTATTAAAATAAATAATTAGCTAAATATGAAAAAAAAAAAAATAAAAAAAAAATAAATTTTTAAACGTCAATTCAATGTATTTATTTGAGCAAATATCATCCACCAAGGCTACTTGATTTTTATGAAAATTTCAAGAAATATCATATCTGTAAATAATTTATTGTATTATTTGAATAAAAATAGTTAAATAGTGCTAGTAGTTAAAAAACTAATATATAAACCACGGTAAAGAAGACTATTATAGCCTCGCACTCTTACATAAATTATAATATTATATAATAAAACAAGGGTGATATAAGGCGTTTTCTAAAGAACAAGAGAGTGTGGTAAATGTCATTTTCGTAGGGGATCGTAGGAAAAAAAAGGACAATATCGGCACCTCCTTTTAACATGTAACTTACATGATGTAAATTAAGTTCATAATTTACGAATATCTATAACTTTTTTTCCATGTGTTTAGTTGCAATTACAATTTATCTTTTGGTGTTCGGTGTCTTTTCTTGATTTAACTACTATTTTTTATTTTATCAAAATACCAGTTTTTTAATGTTTTAATATCCAAATATTCATTTGATTTGAACATTTGTAACCTGACCCCGAAGATTAAATTTTATTGCAGACCTCTGGGATCCTTTTAAACCAAAATATAATAAAACTTAGGTTAATCTACCTGTTTCTAAGCATTAACAATACGTACAAATTCTACTGATTTTACGGTAAAGTAATAAAGAAACAAGTCATGAAGACATGCAATGCTACGCATTCCATTACACACTCTTCACAGTGGATGGTATATTACATTTTCCCAAATATTTAAATGCAAGTCAGTATTAAGTAAAATTGATAAAAAAACAAAAAAAAAAATAAAATTTCTTTCTTTTTTGGAAAAACAAATATTGAGTTTTTTTATTGTTTTTTATAAGTTTAACCCCAATAACTTTTAGTTTTTGGAGAAATATTTTTAAAAACAATCGGGGTCTTTCTTTTCAGCCACTTATTTATTCATGAAAAACATTAGTGTCTAGGATATTTTTGTCTAAGACATGTATGTTTTCTCATTTTGAAAATTTTCAAAATTTTGGGAAAGCCGAGGGGAAAGTATTTGCCCAATTGGGCAAAAAATTTCAAAATTTTTTTTTGCGCATTTTTTTGCGTTTTATGACGTTTTATGTCGATATAAATCAATTTCGAGCAAAAAAAAAATGTCGATCGATCGGTCGATTTGTCGTTCTGTCCGGGAAATCTTGTGTTATCGTCTTAAGAACGCTTGAAGCTAGATACTTGAAATTTGACATACAGGTATGTTACTAAAAGTTCTCGCTCTGGATTGTTTTTTACAAAAAAAAAATGAAAATTGCTATATAGAGGTTTTTAAGGCTACTGAAATTGAATCTGATAATAAAAATTTTCTAACTCCACCCCGCGGGGTTTGAGCTTGTATTCTGGGAAAGCCTTGTATTCGTGCAAAATTTTTCTATTTTTTTTTTGCGTATTTTGCGTAGTTTTTTTTTCTAATTTCACACCCTGAGATGCGGGGGTAGTTTTCGTGAAAATTGGTATATTTGGGTTTATAAGGCTGCTGAAAGTGAATTTAATAATAATAAATTCTAACTCCACCCCCTGAGGGGCGGGGGGTAATTTTCGTAAAAAATTGTATATTGGGGTTTTGGAGATGGCTGAAAGTGAATCTGATAATAAAAAAATTCTAACCCCTGAGGGGCGGGGATAATTTTCTTGAAAGTTGACATAGGGGTTTTTGAGGTCGCTAAAACTAAATCTTAAAATAATTTTTTTCTAAATGCACCACCTGAGGGCCGGGGAGTAGTTTTCGTGAAAATTGGTATATTGGGCTTTTTTTTAAGGTTGTGAATCTGATAATAAAAAATCCATTTGACGCAGAGGTGAAAAAAGGGAAAACTTCTTTACTGGGCAGTGTATTTTTTAATGAAACACATTTTTGTCCAGGATATTTTTGTCTAGGAATTTTTTTTACGATTTTGCAAAATTCGAAAGTGCCGTATTATACTCTTCTAGCGCATGCTAAGAGTAATAAATCAAGCGGTTGTATGGTTATAATCTTTAATTCTTAATAGGATCATTAAATATGGATTTAACTAGGATTTAAAAAAGGCATTTGACCTTGGAAATATCAAAAGCAACTTAAAACTCATTCTTCAAATTTAAAATCGTTAAAAACAAATATTGTGATTGACATTCAAAGAACTGTGTTCTTAAAGACAAGATATAATTTCAATCGTCTATTTTTTTAGTTAATATTGAGATTTTTTAATTTAAAAATAAATATTTATGATATACTATGTAAATTGTCTGTCTGTGATACCCGACTTAAATAGGTAAGACATTAACAGTTCTAATAATAGTGATGATTCCTCTGAATATTTTTTTGCAACTGCAGACTTTTACTGCATAAAGGCACATCTAGAGGCTCGGATAAGAAGCATAATACATAACTTACGATGCCGTGATTGGCTTGATGTGCCGTGATGTATCTTGTGCGCAGGCTTTTAACGTTAGCATTAGAGCCTGTGGACCCTAAATGAGCAATTATTTCTTTAAACACGAAAAACATCTTTTGACATTAAATATTGTGCTAATAAACTAATTTTTGTACTAGTATCAAAATATTATAAATAATCAAAATATAATTCTCTAAGAACGAATTATCCGATCGACTCAAAACAAAAAGGCAGGGTGGGATTAAACTCTGACGTAATTTTCTCAGGAAAAACTCGGATACACACCTAATTTTCAGAAAAGTTTACTCAATACAAGGAAATATTTTTACCAATTAAAAAAAAAATATATTAACAAAAAAATCATAGGAGGCGCAATTTTTTTTCCATGGGTAATAATCAAGAAAGTACGTGCACATCAAAGCAAATATATTTTGAGTATATCGAGGAAAAACGCAATATACCAGTGAATGGAATGCGAAGTATTACAAATCTTCACAGCTTGTTTAAAACTTAAATCCTAGCTAATGGATAAAATCATTTATGAGCAATTGAACTTCAGTTAAGTTTTTCGCTAGGTTTTTAGTTCTCATATGAGGCGTATAGTGCAAGAGTGGCCCATCTCACTCTATGGAAATATCGAGATAATGGCTATTTAAATTTCTCCGATTTTTTAATCTTTGACGCATTATTTTATTTAAAATTTTTCTGTTAGGGTTTTTAGACTCAACCAACATTAAGGTAATGTATGACAAACAAATTTATTTTACTTTCTTTACTTTCGTAGAGAAAAAATTGGTGTTTTTTTTTTACTATTGCACTATACATTGTGTTCATTTTGAGCCACAATTTATTACGAACAAGATCTGACCTTGAATAACACGTTTTTTTTTGAGTAGAAGTCAAGAAAGCGTTCCCAATAGACAGTTGTTTTTTTCTTATAAAACTAATTTATATGAAAAAAATATACAATTTCTGCAAGATTTTAACATTTCATTCATTCATATTATTTGATTGAAGGTAACACACATATTTTAGTTATTTTTACATACCTTTTTTCATGTTTAGCATAATAATAACACATAAAAATATAACGAACACATTTCTTTGTTTTCTTTGATTTTGAGGTTATGACTGTCAAGATATGTTTGACTGGTAGTCTATACATGTGGGCCACTCTTGCACTAATAAAAGCGATAATTTTAATAATGCAATAGTGCTTTAAATGCAAACAAAAAGAAAACCCTCTGTTATTAGGTTAGTAAGTAATGAAAGATATAGATGTCCTTATTACATTTATAAAAAAAAACGCAAATCTCAAAAAACACATATGGGCCACTCTTGCACTATACGCCTCATATAGGGGTAATTATATTATAACACATTTAATGGGCTATGGTCGATTAAAGCTTATCATTTATATAAATTAACCCTCTATTATATTATTATCGAGATTATTACAAAACCCTCATATATTTTGATATCCCATGGAATCCAATAAATCAAAATGCACACGTGTACACCGAGAGAAATACGCCATAAATAAAATAATAAATGAAACAAGTTTTTAAAGTGAAAACCGTTCTATTAATAATACAATTATTGCATGTTATAACTAAAAAGTAAAAAACAAGATTTATTAAAATTCTCAAAAACTATTTTTTGAGTATGGGAATTATTGTAAAAAATTCTTTAAGAAAATATTTTTTTTTTATAAATGATTAATTTCATGATGCAAAAACGTAAAAGATATTTTTAAACTTAATTTAGATTTAAAAAAATTAAAAAAAAAATTGAAAAATCATTACGGCTAAGAGGTAAATTTACCTATCTGGATATTTTCAATTTTTTCAGGAAACGTAAAAACCGATTTTAAAATTTATGTTGGTGATTTGTACTTACCATAAATATTTTTTTGGTATCTTAAAGAGCACACGTTAATGTATTTAAATCATTTCATTCTTAACTATTTTATTATAAATTCAACAAAAATCGGCATAGGTACTTGAGATTCTAAAAATGACACACATTTTAGAGGTAAATTTACGTAAACCTAAGGCCATACATAAGGGGATATGGAATCTAGTTGAAAATTATGATTATTATAAAGATTTATGTATATCTTATTTTATTGTGTACTTATTTTTTAATATTTCCAGGCGCTTTTGTATTATATTTATCATATTATTCGATCAATTTCTGTACGGAACTCTCATATTTTAATTGAAAAGTATCCCTATTATATTACTGCCTGATTTCAATAATGAGAAATGTCATCTAAAAGTCTAGCTAAAACACTTGAATGCATTACTTACAATTTTATGATCGGTTTAGGTAATTTTACCTCTAATATGATTAGTTTTTATTCTTTTTATCGGTATGTATTGATTTAATACAAGTTAATTTTAAACAGAAACATAGAGTACGAAATTTTTTGTCCGATTCTGTAAAACTGCAGATTTTGAAAAAAAAATAGGTTTAGGTAAATTTATCTCTTAGACGACCTGGTAATTTACCTTTTAAAAAAAATTAAAAAAATTGATGGTTGAATAGAGAATATTATTTGCTTTAAAATGATGTATCACAAACCCCTCTTTTTATTAAAAAAATACCCCCATTGCCTCCTGACCACATTCTAAAAACTAAAAATTTCAAATATAAGCCAAAAGATCACCTGCAACGATAAGACTTTACATGCTTATAGATACATAAAAAATAAATACTTAGCCAAAATTTCAGACCTTTTTACATCCCGGAACATACTTTAATTAATTATTTAATTTAAGAATTTGACATCTGTCAATGTACGATTTGGCAACATTGCACGAAGTGTCATCTCGTCAAAATAAAAATAACTTTGCACGTTAACTACCACAGTGGGACCAAAGGAAAGGGTCTGTGTTGTGTTCACTGCTCTTGTCTATAATATTAAAATATTTTGTTGTGTTTTATTAGTTTTCACGGATTCAATATACTGTAATTCAATGTGTAATTAGGCTGGACTTATGTGACTAGTTTCTTATGTTTCAGTACGATTATGGAGTTATTTTTGAGGTATTTATAAGCATGTAGTTCCTTGGGACAGTGGTACCCAAGACAAGTAATTTAATGTGGCTTTCAACATGTTAAATTACTTTATTTCCATGATTCAAAACTAGATTATGAAAAAGTTATACATAGACTTTTAACTTTTAATATTAATTAAATATACTTATTTAAAAATAGATATATTTAATTAATATTGTGTTGTGTTTTTATTATACATTCTACCTAAATGTATTTATGTTGGTTTTTAGACAAACAAAAAATATTGCTTTTTTTCAATATGATATCACATTTAGCGCAAGAATAATGCGATGTTGTCGGGGTTACGATAACAAATGATTCCTGAGTTTTTAATTTGTTTATTCATTTTGTTCTTTATTAACAAACAACACAGTTTTTTATCATTTCTTTTCATCATTTTGCAATTTTTTAAACAAAAACATTTCTTATTTAGCCCAAAACTCCTATTTAAAACGATACCCTTCTTTCTATCTGGGAAAAAATATCAAAAAGTCGCATGTATCAACCAACTGTAGGGTTTAAGTAATTCTTTTTGGGTAAAATAAAAATGCAAATATTATTAACTGACGCAGTTTGAGCAACAGTACAACAAATTTCTCATAGTTAACTAAAAAAAAAATAACTAGTTATTTTTTTAATGCTGTTTTGTAATAATTATATATGTATATACGTCATTAATACGTCATACGTGCGTATTTGAAGAAAGATGATAGCTATTCGCATTTCCGTTTTGAAGGAAGTGAAACCTTCTCAAATTCCATGAAAGAAATGAGTCACTCAATACAACATGCCTGTTAAATATTGCTACTCACAGTGTTCCGCAGCAATATTTACATGAACAAAATTGACAAAGAAAAGGAACGAACAAATTTTGATTATTTGAAGAGTGCAACTAACATAAGGACCTTACCCACAAACTTATTATGGAGATGCAAAAATGTGAATAATTTTTTTTCTAATGACATTTATACTTAATCCCCTGAATCATAAAGACAAAAGTTTTGGGTTAATTTTAGCACTTTTTATTCGTCACTTATTAGTACACTGTTAGTGTAAAAAAAAGTTTTGGGTTAATTTTGGCACTTTTTATTCGTCACTTCTCACTTCTTTTGTTTTTATGATTCAAGAAATTTGTATTGGCAACGTATAGTTTAGTAATATTTATACTTAATAATAATTATATTTTAATAGTGTTTGATTGTTTAAATCGTTTTATGTATGGTCCGTTTTTTCAAGCAAGATAGTAAATTAAAAATCCCACAGTAAATATTTTTATCCAATACATACAGATAATAAGACAATTACCAGCTTTATTTTAAATAGATAAACTCAATAATAACTCCTGCGTGGCTTTTACTTTATTGAGTTGATAATTATTTATTTTACCCACTCAACTGTCACTTGTCAAATTATTTTCTTGTAAATGTCATTAAAATTTTTAATAAAAATATGAATTCCTAAGCTATTTATTGAATAAAACCTTGTATGGCACTCATGGGTAAACCGATATTATATCTTACTTTACCCACTAGTACCATAAATAACTATTATTTATTTTACTCGAAAAATGACACGAAAAAAATATTATTTAATTTTGTTATTTATTTATATAGGCCAAAATCGGTATGTAGGTGCCCCCTAGAATGTTGTTCTAAAGATTTCGAAAAAAATCGATTTTAGCCAGTCAGAGTCTTTTTCGGCTACCCTGTAGAATCCATTGTCTGTTTACTTTGTCCATTTTGTTCATCCAAATTTAGCTGGGGAACGGTGTGTATTACTACTACTACTATAAGGAATTTCGAAAATGACGAACATTCTTATTATATGTTTGTTGTGTTGATTTAGAAATACTAAGGGCTTATCAGAAAATTATGTCACTTCAAATCAGCATAAAGTAACTGTTGTCATTCTTTAACTAAAGAGAATTGTTTTACGCAAGATTTTATCTTAATGTAGGCATTTGTAAGATAAGAAAGGGAATATAGAAAATAAAAGTATATAAAAATGGGGATAGAGCCGCTTTTTACAGTGCACTACAGTGATTGTGGGAAGATTTAGTGTGATCCTTTACATATTTATGATCTAGATAGATTCTGGACTACTTATGAGTGGATATAAGGGTCGTTCCGTCGTTTTATTATGTTTGCTGAATTTGTGAAATATTTACTTTCTAATAGGCATATGGGATAGGTACTAAACAAAATAAATAAATATGATTTTTAGAAATTATTATAGTTGTTATGTACGTTAAAAAAAAATGTTACGTACATATGTTACCTGAGGGTGGTCCCCAAATTTTAAACTAAATTTGGACAAAACTTCTATATGGCAATATACCACAAAATGTTTTTGCAGTTGACTAGTTGATCCTGGTTCATTTAGGGTCCCCAAATTTTAAACTAAATTTGGACAAAACTTCTATATGGCAATATACCACAAAATGTTTTTGCAGTTGACTAGTTGATCCTGGTTCATTTAGGGGCCCTAAACTTTTTGGCTAATTGACCAAATGCTTTGGACTACCACAACAGTTTTGGAAATGCTGGACGAATTTTTAAACTCTAACCTTAACCAGTATCTAAATAAATATATAATAATAATATTTAATTTTTGATACTGTGATAGCAGTTGAGGTGAAATGACTCATAATAGTTATTTGAGTATTAAGGGAAGTAAGTGCATTTTACCAGTTGAGGATTATTTTGGAGATTGATATTTGTACCAAAGTGTCTTGTCGTTTTCTTGTCCACACGATTATTCAAGAAAGAATAATCCGATCTATTTCAAATTTAATTTCCCCAAAAATAAGAAAGTTGTGGGGGGATAAACGTTTTTAAAATAAAAATGGAAAATATTGAAATAAAATCAACTTATTTTTTTCAGAAGGATTACCCATGAAGGGTGCTGATTTTTTTTTAAGTGTAATTTTCTTGGATTTTCTTTTTAGGTTTTCATTTCATCATTTAAAATTAGTTTAAAAGAATAATTAAAGACTACACGACAAAAGCTCTGTGGGTCACAATGCGCATGGTAAACTGCGCTTACTTATATTATGTGAAAGTCGACCTAATTCGCATTTTGACCCTCAGCGTTTTTGTCGTGTAATCAATTAAGGTTTTTTTATCATGAAATTAATCATTGAATAAAAATATTTGATTTTTTTGAAGGAATTTTGACGAAAATTTCCATTTTAACCCCTTGAAAAAAATATAAAAAAAAATAAAAAATATATTGTCAAATAGAGAATTTTACGAGCTTTAAAATGATGTATCACACGACCCCCATTCCATTAAAAAAAAATATTTCTCCTTTTACCCCTACCTTTATCAAATATACAACATTCTTTGCTCAGATTAAGCTCCTATAACTTTTGTTTAAATCTTTTTCTTTATCTTCTTCCATTTATTTTAGAAAAAAAAACACCCAAGAACTTTATATTAAATTAATACAATTTACTTTATTAATATGGCAATACTGCTTTTTTTGAATAAACCTAAAAATACTGTAATATCACATTATAAATATTGTAAATCAACATACTATTTTTACAGTGTGTACACAGTTAAAATTAACAACTCAGGTACACCACTACAAAAATGGTTTCCGAATGACCTTGAAGGGGAAAGTGAGTGATCTCAGGGAATTATATTTCCCTTTTATTTGTGAAGATACAGAAGCTGCTGCCTTAGGGTGTGAAAAGTAAACTTTACTCTTGATTAAAAGTTTACTATTAACAACTAACTATTATGCGACTCATCATAAAACCAACCAAAATTTAACCAATATTGGTAGTTTTAATGGCCCTAAATGAAGTCGCCGACCATGGGAAAAAAGAATACCCAATCTTCTCTCATGCCAAAGAAAATATACATACATATAGAAAATAGTATTTAGTTTCAAGTTCTGAATCATAAAATATAATTTTATCTAGTATTTTAGTCACGTGGTACTGTAAAAGCACGCCTTGATTAGAAACACGTTTTTAAAAGTAACAGTTGACTTCCCATTGCACACAGCGCCCTCTGTATAATTTGCTGCCCTGCAGGGTATGCGCTTTGCGAAGTAATCCTAGTAAAAAATCTGCACTAGGGACAAAAAATAATTAATAGAATTTTGCAATAATAATATTATTATTAAAAAAAGTTTTACAAGTTAGAATAGTAAAATATCTGCACTAGGGACAAAAAATAATTAATAGAATTTTGCAATAATAATATTATTATTAAAAAAGTTTTATAAGTTAGAATAGGTATTAGCAGAAAAAAAACTCTTTAAATCATTGCAGAGAAATAGTTTCGGCTGTTTACTGCAAAAATGTTGTCTTTCTATTATTATCAAAGTTCACCACAAAAGAAGTGGGACAAGAAGTTAGCAGCAAACCCAACAAATTTTTGATATTTTTGCAATTTAAATTGGATCCCTATTATTAGGTTATGTCATGCTTGACACTAATTTTGACGCAGAGAAAAAGTAAGGCTGTCATGTCTTAGACGTACATAGCATCTTGACGATGAGTTGCTCATTATATCATAAGGTATAATATTTAAGATTTTTGTAAAAACGGTCATTTATTGACAATCGCCGTTGCCTATTGCAAAAACGAAAAAAATGCTATTGAAACAATGGCATGCAGCTGATTTATTACTAGAAGTAGAAGAAGAAATAAGCGTATATTTACATCATTAAAAAATCCGCTCTCCTGCTTGTTTTTGGCGAGAATAATAATGAAGCTGAAGTTTGCAACGTTTTTTTGCATCGAAAATTCAAATAGTATATTAAAGCACTTATTCCATAACACAAGCGCACTAGTACTTTAGAAAACTCGCCGCAAGCGGCTTGTTTTTTTAAACGTACTCGTGCGTATTTAACGTATGTTATGAAACTAGTACTTATATATTATTTGAATTTTCGTTGCAAAAAAAAAACGTTGCAAAAAAAAACGTTGCAAACTTCAGCTTCATGAATAATATGTTACAGTAATACCAACATACATCATTCATAATATCTTCTGTTTCATTCGTTATCCAACTATAATAATTTGGCTAATGTCGAAAAGATAAGGCCAATAACCAAAACTGAACTGAACTATAATAATTTGTTAGCCCTGTGCTAAACGCAGGGCTACCAATTTTGTATAGTTGGATAATGAATGAAACCGAGGGTATTATGAATGATGTATGTTGGTATAACTGGTAAAGTGAAATACCATACACGGTGTATTTGAAATAGGGTCGGAAATTTTAACTGATGATTCTACATCATAAAATATGACAAAAAGATCCTATAAACATATGTCTAAAAATGCGTCATAAGGGAGCTACGCCCCTCTGAAAGTGGCTAAAAAAATCGGTTTTTATTTAATAACTCAGGAACCCTTTGAGATATATCAACGAGGTTTTGCACGTCAACTAATCCTACCAAGGCCCGTTTTTATGTGTTATTTTCATGTACTTATTTCAACCAGGGGTGTGCGAAACGGGGGGGGCTTATCAGTTTTTTGTCCCAAACTTTTTTCTGTGTAACTTTTTTGCAATTTTATTTTTGAAATATGATTCCTCAGGTCAAAATACATAAAAAAGGTACTCTTGTTGTAATACTGTAGGATTAACCGTTTTCCAGAAAAATTCATTTGAAGGTGAAATTCCACGGTTCGAGAACGAAAAATTAAATACTAAAATGTTGAAAACCAAAATTTTGATGATGCAATGTTATTCTACATCAAGAACTAAGAAAAAAAGTTTCCATACATGTAGGTCGAAAAAACGATTTTAAAGCTACCATAGCGCTTTAAAAATGGTGCATATTTAGGAGACCATAGCTCCGTTAGGATTGATTTTTGGAAGTACCTGTATATGAGGTTTTTTTCTTAGTTTTTGATGTAGAATAACATTGCATCATTAAAATTTATATTTAAAAATATAAAGAGCGTTACGTAACGCCACATCAGTCCCCCCCCCCCCCCTATAAGGCATCGTAACGTTAAGTTAAGCACTAAGGGAACGTTCAAGTATTAGATAACGCAAAATTTGGCAATTTTTGACCCCCACCCCCCCATGTAAAGCGGCGTAACATTTTCAAGGCCCTCCCCCCCCCCCCATTTGTAACGTAAAATCTTGCTTTAAGGTTTAAATTGGTTTTCAACCGGTATGAGGTAATTTCTGCAACCGGTTAAGCGAAAACCGGTTATTGACCCATAGGCATCTCTATTTTTTTTTGTTCAGAGGATTTAGTAAACGCCGTGTGCAATAAAATTTGCAACTAATCCGAATCTTAGGCCTAGATCATTGTTGAAAACGTGATCCAATAAACATTTTACAAGTTTATAATTTTGTAAGTGTTACGTAACATTTCAAAATCTGCAGGTCGAAATTAGTTAAAACAGAAAATTTCTCCCTTGCAACTAAACAAAAAAAAAATGTGCCCCTGCGCGTCTGCCGAAGGGTTAAAAACATTTACTAACATAAACAAATCTCAAGTATGTATATAATTTTAATGGATTTTAATAATTAAAATGTATTTTAACCATAGTTACCTAATTAAACTATAATCCATAATGTGTAATAGTTTGTGTGTAAAATGTAGATATCCAAAATATAAATAATTTAAGTTATATCACTATCATAGGTTTCTTAGTATTTTCTATCACAAAAAGCTTAAAATCACAAAAAATCACTAAATTTGCACTAAAAATTCATCTATTATTTATCTATTGTTTTAATTTTATCGGGTTTATTTTCAAAAATAAAGCCATTTTTAACTGCACGACGCACAAATAAACGCGCTTCATACTGTCGACCCTAAAACTAACTCGAAATAGAAACCAAGACCCATGGGGTACCATCAAGCGTGGTACTATATGGGACGCACTTGGCCCAACAGGTCGGATGTTAAAAGTGCACTAAACTTTCAAAGTAAAATTGTTTAAATGTATAAAATATTAATATAACTATGATTCACTTAACCGATAATGTTTATTTATTGCAAAAATAATATAGTGAATGTACTATATACATTCTGATTTGTTTTATTTCCTTTTGTTTACGCTGACTGATTCATTCATCTTTAAAACAAATTTTAATGCAATGTAGGAGTTCAACGGCGACTATGTTCACAAAAAAATTACACTTCTGGCAGGCGAACTCAGTGCACTATACAGTGTGTCCCCGGATCGATTTGACAATGCCACAAAATTACCTTTTTTTTCGAATTAAGAAAAACTGCATTGAGATTTTGCCCTGCTTGCTTAAAAACTAATTTTTGTCAAGATAAAATGTTGAAAATTTATAGGTGGCGCCAGATATCAGTGAAAGAGTAAAAAAAATAAAAAAAAATTATTATTAAAATTTGACATGCGGCTCTTATTTTTGATTATAAATCTATTTTTTTAATAACCTTTTTTGTATCTGTTACGGAAAGGTAAGTTAAACTGAAAACTTTACTTTTTTACTGATATCTGGCGCCACCTACAATAAAAAAAATGATTTCAACAAAAATTAGTTTTTAAGTAAGCAAGGCAAAGTCCCAAATCAGTTTTTCTTAATAAAAAAAATGGTTATTTTGTGGTATTGTCAAGTCAACCCGGGGACACACTGTAGGTATAATTCTATCAATTGCCGCAATTGTAAATATGACTGGTACCCTACCACTAAATTTTTAACGCGCAGAGTACCATAGTCCAGTCAAATAACGAGAAATTCCTTTGTTAAATTGCAATAAATAAACCCGGGCTGATATTTTAAACGGTATAAGGCCATTTTTGAATGTTTATAATGTTTTTAAAAGTCCAAACTCGATTATTATTAATATATAAAAAAAATGATCCCAACAAAAATTGTTCTAAATTTTCTCCTTAAAAAAATTGGTTATATGCATTTTTATCGTAAAATGCATATTTAGCGAGATAACCGTACTCACCTCTAGTATTCATGATAGCGGACACCATTTACGAAAATCACCCGGTAAAAAACTAACAGGAGTGTTCTGTTACCATCCACTACTACCCTTTAAAATATCAGTACATTTATTGTATTTACATTTATTATTAATAATAATAATCCTTCTTTACTGTGATCCGTTAATACGTGATAGTGACCCATATTGAAAGTATGGACCGCGCGGGAAACGAAACGCAAAGAGGATAGACCAAGTATAGGCGCTGCGGTGAAGGAAGCGTAAAGCAGGAGGGCGCTTTAAGCATGAGTCACTATCACGTATAAACGAATTAGACTATAGTAGTGCCATCTTGTAACATTTTTGCGAATTTTTAAATATGTTCGCCGTTGAACTCGTATATTGAAGATCTTTGAACTTGAATATTGGAATACCTCTATACATATAATAATAATTGTTTATAAACAATAATATGTATAAGGTTAATGACTGATGAAATGATTTTTTGCAACATGATATTGACCACGTAACTTAAATTTTTTATGTATAGGGCAGGTGCTTCTTCATGGGAATGTCTGGGAGCAAAACTTGTGGCCTAGAACATAAAACTAGAATATAGTCTAGATTTTAAGTTACAGATTGTAACGCCACCAATCTGAGTCATACCCTATTATCCACATAATTTTATTTTGCGAAAAAAAAATCTTGATACGTCTTTTGACGTATCATAAATTATTGAAAACCTTGTTTTTCTTTTATTTCCAAGTATACATTTTTTTTCAAACCCATTCGGGAACATTGTGCATATGAAAAACAAAACAAAAAATACTAATATCTACTTGCTCAATGTTTGGTAATCAACAAAATAATTTTTAGAATTTTTTAGAACTTAAAGCACGTTTTTGAACAAAACCAACACGGAAAGAAATTAGTGGGCTCTGCGCTATACATTATAAGATATTTGGTAACAGTGGCAAATTATAGTGATTTAAGCTATAGATTATAAGGGACACAATAACTAATAATGTTAAAAATAAATTGGAAACGATTATATATATTACAGACACGATTATATTTATTACAGGCACTTGTATAAATTTACAGAAATTTTATTATATTATAAAAATTATTAGCACGGACAATAATTAAATCTATTTAAGCTATAAATGCCATACTATTTGTTATATTTTATTATTCACTAAACAATTAAAGTATTTCATATAAATTTTTACACTGACTGTCATAATTGTAAGAGAAAGCCTTGTATTTATATAATAAGCGATTATAATTTGCTTGGTATGTGTGTTATAGCGCTCCTAGCTATAATTTTTTTTTTCCGTGAACACACTAACAAAAATTCGACTTCAGCTAATCTCAAAATTGCCTGACATGGTCAGCTGCTTAGATATTTAGCGGCAATATTAGATAGTCTGACTTAATGCGGACTCTTAATTTTGAGGTTATACCTGTTGACAGTTGCAATTGTAACCGTCAAAAAATATAACCTCAAAGTAAGAAATTTAAGTGAATCTGCGCATAAAGTAATAATTAAATTTTTGGATTTTAATCAAATTAAATTGTAAACATATTGTAATTTATAATATGTTGGCTAATTGCTTTATAGTAAAGGTCATTTAATAAATTAAAAAAAAAATAACCTCAAAGTAAAAATTAACTATTAAAGTCAAACAAAACCGTTATTTTATACACAGTTGAAGTTAGCAACATAGGTATACCACTACAAAAAGGGTATTTAAATGACCTTGAAAGGGAAAAGTAAATAAGACGGGAGATGACAGTCAAGTGCCGAATTATGTCACCGACTTAGAGCTATGTCAAGAAAATAATTTATATCTATTTAATTCTAAAAAAGTTTTTAATAAAAACCACTAATACGGACCTGCTTTCCATGCCCATAACACAGTGAGCAGGTAAAAATTTATAATTGGTAGGGAACGCACCCCAGTGTAAAAATCATTGTAAATGTTATTTGACAAGACAAATAGATTTTATATTATTTTATTTATGGTTAACGGATTGCAACTTACAAGTATTTTTTTCAGAAAAAATGTGCTCTTGCATATTAAATCCAAAATTAAAATGTTATCGACAGCAGTATTTTATTTTAACACATTGAGTAATAATTTGTTTTTACATGATTCATAATAAATTTTTACATGTGAGTGGTCCAGCGAAAAGGTATATTAGCAATCATTTTTGCGATTCCCAATGCATTATAAATATATAAAAAAATATATATAAATAAAAAAAAAGTTTTTTGCACGACCAAGACTAAAACCTAATTTTACGCTTTCATTTTCGGGACTGAACTTGCCGTTTTTCTCCCTAGGGAATAAAAATCACGGCAACCTTGATAATATTAAAATATTATACTTACTCTGTGCTTTGCTCGTTCAAAAATTAGGTTTGGTGGTGTTTTGTAATAAATTAGCGATTCAAACCAATTTATTTGATTTTAACAAAGAAAACCTTTAAAAATAACATTGTTATAACAATTTATACATAACTTAAAATTTATCACCTTCGTCCATTTTTTTGACGTTTGTGTCAACCATATTAAAAAACAATTGAAATCGCGATAGCCATGAAAAGTCATCGCAATTTACAGACATCTTGATTAAATTACGAAAATAAAACCGATTTTAGACGCCTGGTTTTTAATTTTAATTTTATCTACCTACCTAAATTATGTTTGGTCCTGCAAAAAATAGTGTATATACCTCAGGACTAAACTTGGTTTTTTTAGTCCCTTGCATTTCTGTTTCCCTCGCTCGCTACGCTCGCTCAAGAAACACTAATGCAGCGGGACTAAAACAGCCAGTTTAGTCCCTTGGTATATAAATAACTATTTTTGCTATTTTTTTTTTTTTTTGCTGAACACATATTGATAATATTGCATTGTTTTTAAATTAGTCGATCAAATTGATAAGACAAAATTTCACGTTTTTATTTTTTGAGTGGTCCTTTTGGCCAATTGGGCTTTCGTATCTTTATCCAACTAATACTAATAAAAATAATAATACTATAGTCCGTCCAATTATGCAAGATAGTAGTTTAAAATTTCCGCGATTTTTAAGCTACATCATTGGTTAAAAACTCGTACCTTTTAACATATGCAATAAAATATTGTAACATTTTTTGTTTATGACAATGATTGACGGTCGTTAAAGCTAATAAAAGAAGAGAAAGATACATACAAAAATGGTTTTACTTAATGTTATTTTATATGGTATTGAAAAAGGTACTTTTTTGGTTTATTCTTCATACACTCACACTAAATTAGCATATTCTACATATTGTACAAACGTAAATTATATTGAACACAAGGAAAACGTAAAATTTTTAGGTTACAATTACAACTTAAGGCCTATCCAGAGGCTCGCATAACAACCATTACAAGATACATGACGACACATCAAGCCAATCCTGGCATCGCATTCTTATGTACTATGCTTGTTATGCGAGTCTTTGGATAGGCCCTTTCCAGGAAAACAGTACCGACATCTGTTAAATTTTTGATACACTACGATTTATGCATAATTATGCTATTTACAAGTCCCCATATAACTGGACGGAGTATATTCATATACTGTAACATTATTTTTAATAAATTTTATAATAGTGTAAAAATTCTACTGCATGTTAAAACTGTAAAACTGTGTTTGCAGTTTCATCCTACAATTTTTCATGTAAATGTTTCAATCCTTTTTTTGATTCAAAGCCGGAAATTCCGAGCTCGTGTTATATTTTGCATAATTATTTCTAAACATAATATTATGACAACCATTTATATAAAGCAGATTGAACACTTAAAGACAAATACAGTGAAGAATGTAAATAGTTATTATCATTAATCGGAATAAATTCAGTTATGACTCATCAACGTTAAAAATAAACACAGAAACATAGGCTTACGGAATAATTTTGCCGAATTATGAGGGAAATTTTTATAAAGGTCACTAAATCGAAACATTTGACGACTAATTTGTACACACAACAATATTGAATATACATATTAACTATAAATATGTAAATATATCGGTGTTTTTCGAAGAAAATATAAATGTAAATATTTAAAACCTCGCGTCAACGATAGAATCGACGCGGCGCCTATGCGAGCACTGGAAATTCGCCGATGACTGGTTATTATAGTAATACGAGCCAATAAGGGAACGTTCAAGTATTACGAATGGAGGGGCTTTCGCCATCCATTTACCTTAAAGGAGGCCATTTTTTACATTGTAGTCCAAGGGGGAGACATGGGATTTTTTTGCAAAATAAATCAATTGCTCGAAAGAACATACCATGCGTTTAACTTTCGATTAGGGAACGTCCAAGTATTACGTAACGCAAATTGTACCAAAATTCATAGACTTCATACCCCGTTTCTCGCGTTATTAAAGGATGTAGAAATTTCATGTTTTGGCTACCCCCCAAAAAGGGTGTGTGTTAGGGGGGTAGCCAAAATATAAAATTTCTACAGCCTTTAATAATGCGGGAACCGGGGTATGAAGTGTATGAATTTTGGTACAATTTGCGTTACCTAATACTTGAACGTTCCCTTAGATATAAGCAATGTAAATGGCAACACTATTTAAGGGCTCTCACGCAATGCCCAGTGTATCCGTCCCACTCTTGCCGTTTAGCCGCCCGCCTGCCAAAACGTGTAGATACATTGTTGCCACATTTATTGGTTTATATGCTTTAAAACCTATTCACAAATACGACGTAAAAACCTAAACGTAAAATCGTAAGAAACGCAGTATGCTGACTGGTTCAATTTCAAGGTTAAACCAATCAACGTACTGCATTTCTTACGATTTTACGTTTGGAAAATAGGCCCTAACAATCTAATCGACAGTTAAACATGCAGTATATGGCATAGCGGTACAAAAAAAAGGGGGAAACGTGGTTTCGTCGACATTAGTATTTTTTTAGATTTGAGTGGGTTCCGGTGTAAACAGTGAAAATTCTTGCACGTCGGCGATGATTTCAAAACCAATAAGGTGCGGTTCCAAACTCTATTCAAATGGGTAATTTTAATTAGCAAATTACGATGAAATTCTTTTGTTTACGAGATTAAAGGATTTTAATTGAGGACTCTCGGTTGAAATGTGTCAAATAAATGTATACATGTATACAAACTTATTTTTTTTTCATCATCGTTAATTTAACAACACACATTTTTTGTTATACATAGTTAAGCGAGCTTTCGCACGAAATAGTAGTATTCACCCTCTTATCTTACCTGGGTTTTTACAAAAACAATCCCAGCCAAGAATTTTAAACTTTAAAAACTAATGTTTAATTACCCCGCCAACAAAAAAAATAAGTTTATGATTACTATTAACCTCGCTAATCAGGCCTATTCACATGTACCATTGAGATTGAAATTTGTGGCAATATTGACGAAAATTGCAAGGTCATTTACGTCAACTGTATTAAAACTGCATGGGATTGTAATTTTTGTCAATATTGAATAGATTTCAATGGTACGTGTGAATAGGCCTGATTAACCAGACTATATTTTTGCTTATTTTCGTGCGCCCAAAACGAATTTAAGAATAAAAAAGCTCGGTGAGTCCCAAAGTACCTCGCTCGCTTCTCATGTAAAAATGGTTTCGGTTAGATGAGGCTAAATTTTGGACAATCTGATCAAAAGTTTATAAGGAAACAACTGCACAAATTAACATTTTAGGTGCTGGAGCACTTTGAAAATATCGAAAACCGAGCGCGGTGCACCGCTTTCATAAATAAGTCGTTTTGGTCCGATAGGGCTAAATTTTGGATATATTATAGTTCTCGACTTTCTGATCAAAAGTGTAAGGGCAAAACTCCCAAAATTCTATTGTTTACGTGCCAGAGATTTTTGAAGATCTCGAGCTAGCCCTTCCAGTATTGTTTAGTACAATTTTTTAAAAAGTTATGAGGTAAGATAATATAGGATGAGTTAAGGTAAGACAAGATAAGATACTAAGACTTTCCCATTATTAATGACAAAGGAAGGTAATATATCTTTCTCCTTTTTATCAGACAATAACTTAATATCATTTTGATCAGAATTATTTAACCATAGACAAGTAAAGACCTCCAAAGCCGTTGCGAAAAGTGTGATAAATGTGCCTAGCGCATCTGCGATAAACTTGCACATGCGTACTATTATTGTTGTTTTTGACAAGTATTTTTTAACCTTAGGGATTTGTACACCTACTTTGAGTACACCAGGGATTGACCATTTGCTCTTCATAAAACAATACAGGTTAAAGTTATAAACAAATGCAGCAAAAATACAATTAAAACACAGTAGAAGTCGAAAAATGAACAGAAATAAACGACGATCTGACAGTATAAACAAACTACTAATAATTCGTCACCCCAGTATTGGTTTGCCGTATCTCTATTTTCGGACATTTTGAGATTTTTACTGGGGGATTTTTGGAGATACCACAAATGAATACTGGGTTGACGAATTGTTTTACGACCGACAGTATTTCACAGCTGACAGAGATGCGTACTGCGCAAGGTCAGATAAATTGCGTTACGTCATTTCGCTGCCCCGTTCTGTCACAAAATAATCTTGCGCAGGCTGGACTTTTAGTTCTCTTTTCTTCTCTATGTATTTAACACATTTTGAATAGAAAGTCCTCAATTGAACAAATGATGAAAAATTGAATTCTCAAAACGAGGCGTGTCCCTGCAATTGTAAAATGCAATTTCAGGTGCTTAGGCTAACGAGTTTTAATAGTTAATCTATATTTACTAGTTAGGTCTTAGAGGTGGTCTTAAAATCTTCTGAGAAATGTTCTCACGTAGGTAGTTTACCGAAATAGAAAATTAAAAATTAAATTATAAATTTGTGGTTCCAGGACCTGAATTAAAAATATAGATAAGGTATTATACCGGGTGACCATTTAAAAAGGAACACGTTGGCTGTCGACAACCCGCCCGGCGGGTCCATCCCCTACTTATATTCAATGTCGAGAGCCCACCTATCGGGCTCACTGTAGACTTGAATAACATTGCAAAAAAGTAGTCCAGCAGGTTCGCCGTCTTCATCCAATGAAGGCGGCAGGTTAACGTTTAATTTAAGTAATTTAGTTTTTAAGTGAGTGTTTGTTGCGACTATCATATTGCTATCACAGTGCTTTCACATTTTTATCACAGACTATTGCGTAATATTAGTACATAATGCTAATAAAATTTAATTTGAAGAAATGAACATAGTATAATATACACACAAAAGTATAGAGTAAAAAAAACCTTAAATTGGTAACATAAACACTGAATAATATCGCAAAAAATGTTGATGAATTTAATTTGAAACGTACAACGTGGAAGATGAGTTTTTATTAAGTTTAAACATAACACGTTAGCGTTTGCGCAAAGATTGTGTAAAAAGTGGGAAGTATTTTGCGAGTCAAGATAGAAAAACAAACAATATAACCCAGAAATTTGGACTTCGGGGATGGGAATTCCCAGACCACTTCGTTGTGACCCGAATTCCTAGATCACAGGAAGAAAAAATAGGGTACAAATACATATTTGCACGATTCTTTAAAGAAAAAGAAGTAGTCCGGCACCTGGGATGAGCATTAGATCATTTATCCCCTCTCTAGATATGGCATTAATGTTGATTTGTTTTTAGTATAACATATACAAAACTAATTATAAACAAATCACTATACCGGGGAGGTAAAGTAAAACATATTTGTAAACAAACCCCTATAGCGGGGAGGTGAAGTCTACCTAAAGTTTAAAATGCCGCTCAACTGAGGTACTTTTTTGGGAGGACGTACGGGGATGTCCATAAAGTATCATGTTTTTTTGGGCATTTTTGACCACCCCCCTTGACCCAAACTCTCACACTGGAACTGGGGGGGGGGTCATATGATATGACTCATATATCCACTTCTTTAGGTACAAAATTGTTTTTTTTTTTGTATACAAAAAAACAATGTTAATCCTAAAGAAGTGGATAAAATTAATTTGAATACATTAAGAGTAAGATGGACTAAAAATTTCCAATACCAAATTAATTTTTGGTTATTTCCTTTCGGATAAATGGCCACTAACATCTATAATTGACTTATGCTCGGGAATTGGGAACCGCCTCGACGTTCCAAAAAAAAATAAAAATTTATATTACAACTTTTTTGCATTGCTCTAGACTCCCCTTCCCTTGTCACAAAGTCTCATACACTCCTGGACCTTCCCCCTTCCCTATGGGCGCTACATTTTTACATTTTGTTTAACCTCGTACTATTCTACTTAATTAAGCAAAGTCCAGGACTTGTGTGGGCTAGTAGCAGAGGGAACCACCAGCTTTAATTGACTTTCGAACCAATTTATAGGGAGTGTCCGCTTCACTTACGCCTTCGCCATTATTTCAATTATTAATTAACTGAAAAAGGCAAATCGGCGCCGGTGAGAATCGAACTCACGCTATTTGTGTAGTAAACTCGCCAAGAACGACGCGGTAGTCCACTAAACCAATTCTCCCAATGGTCTCCTTTAAGTATTTTTTCGTTTAAAATACAGAGGTCTCGCATCTATCCAGGGGCGTAACCAGGTCCAATTTTTGGGGGGGGGGGGGGGTTGAGCCCCGCTCCTCTTTTCCTTTTTATCCCTGAAATTTTTATTTTTGATTAGTACTAAAAAAAATTTTTTTTTCCGAAACGATTTGCAGATAATGCAAGTAATTAATTGTTAATGCAGAAAAAATTTTAAATGCAGCAGTGATAGACCCCTCGTACGCTACTTTGAAGTTTGATTTTTTGAATTGGGGGGGGCTTAGCCCCCCTAAGTCCCCCCTTGTTACGCCTATGCATCTATCCCTTAAAAAAGTCCAAATTTTTAAATAGAAATAAAATCACATAAATCGATCATCATTAAAAAGTTCAATTTTTTATATAAGATCATTTTTAGTGACTTAATTTTTATAAAAAAATGTTAATTTTCAGTTGTTGGCAAAGTTACATTGAAGGGGGATACTACCACAGTAATGCATGATAATATCACTTGCACGCAGGCCAAATGCCCATTGTGCATACTACCTTCTGTGGACCACCGGCTTATAGTGACTTCCGAACCACTGTTTGTAAGGCATAGATACAATTTTTGTCCAACAATTCTTTTTTATAGAAATTGAACAAACTATTATTTCTGCCACCTAGTTTATTCTAAGATTCAAATTCAACAATTCAGGATAAGACCGCAAAGAGAGTATCCTTACTGTATAGTCGGCCACAATTCTCCATGTCACAAGGAGAGCAGCCATACTGTGTAGACCTGGGATCCTTTGCTAAGGACCCTGAGATCATAATAGTCGGCCACAATTCTCCATGCCACAAAGAGAGCAGCCATAATGTACAGTCGGACACAAATCTCAATGTCCCATCGCATGAACTAAATAATTTGTCTTCCACCGCGGGGACTCGAACCCACGCTCTAGCCGTGACGAAGTAAATATCAAATGCTTAAACCGCCACGGCCACCACCTTACCTTAATTTTCAGTACATTTACTTAATAATTTTAAATTTATGTGGGCTTAGAAAAAAATGCGTATACGATTTGCAGTATTAAGGGTTTGTTCCCGAGTTCCATTAAACAAAATGTCTTATAAATATAGATAACAGTTTTGAATGATGTTTTAGAAGAAGCAAAAGTTGAAAATAAGGTAACTGATTCATTTTAATATTAAAAAACCCAAATATGTTAAAAAAGATAAAAATATCAGTCCATTAAAATAAAATTAAAATAAATTGATATTTTATGTAATTTTAAATACCTAGTAAAACACAATAAAACCAGTTTTATGATGTAAGCTAAAATTATTTAAAAAATCACTGGTGGAACAACTTTTGATTTTAATAATGAATATTCTAGAATATGTAATATTTATATAATAATTAATTAGACTAATTAATCCGTCCTAAAATAAAAACAAAAGATATATTTTTGCTTAAAATTCTCATGATTGTTCTGGTCACTTGGTTCAAACCGTATTGTTCGAAAATAACAAACAGATAATTATGAGAAAAATACAAAAACTGCGTTTTTTTCATGGAAAATAAAAAACGGAAATAATTTATGCGAAAGAAATAGATATATCTATATATACATAGACCAACACATTCACCGTCATTTGTTTCCTGTACCGCCTTAATTTGACAGGAACTCTATTAAATCATGCATTTTATTTTTTACAGGTAGTTTTTTGTGTCTACTCAATAGATTATTATTTATGTATGTACTTCCTTAAATTTTAAAATGGTGTACACCACATGTATTAAATATACAATGGACAGGGGTAGGGCAATTTAAAATTTTATTGTTTTTCCAAAGGTGAAGTTATACATAATATTTAAACTTAAAAAATTAAAATATCAATCAATAAAATTGTAAATAAAACAAAATTTGCGTCCGTCTGTCTGTCTGTCTGGGTGTAAACTCTCTAACTCCATTTCTACATGAGATATCGACTTGCGGTTTTTTGCATATTGCTTCTTATCGTATTCCGAAGAGCTGATTAGATTTTGGGGGTAAACGATTGGGGGTAAGGGGGTAAAAATAGGGTAAAACTCCTATTTTTAGCGTTTTTTGTTTATAATTAAGGCAATTATTATTGTATTTGGTTAATTTAACACTTATATAAAAGATAATATTAAATTGGTCAAAAAATGTTATAAACAACGTTTTCCTAAAACGCATTGTTTTCGAGATATTGACGTTTAAAGCAGTAAAAGGTTTTTTTAGCATATCTCACATATTTATAACCCGATTTCAAAAAATTATATAAATAAAAGCTCTTTTAAGCCCTATAAAAAATGTTATATACAGTTTTTTGCTAGAATATAATGTTATAAAGATACATAATTTAAAATCAAACAAAACACCTAGTTTGAAATTTGCAAACTAGATGGCTCTAGTGTACAATAGTGCCGATGTTTTGACAGGGTGCTTGCAACGTTTCATCTAGTTTTTAATTCGAAAGGAGCCTTAACAATTTTCCGGTGTTATGTTTAGAATTAACAAGGTATAATACCTATAGCGTGTCTGCAAAATTTAACTATATTTGATTGCAAATGCTGATTATTTTAAATTGCTTGGGGTGGCTAAATTGCTATTTAGAACATCCCGCCAAATAGTTTAAAATGAATGCATAATGAATTCCAGGAATTGCTTTAAATGCCTAGACCTAATAAGGTCTAGGTATTCAGTTGTAACCATTCCAAACAAATAGATCATTTAGTCATAATGGAGCTCTCTACAACTAGAATTATGAAACAAAAGACGTCTACCCTATCTCTATCTCATTTGTGCTACACTTTCCAGCCTACCAAATAAATACTGTATTTGTTTTTCATACAAGAAATACAGTATTTATTAGGTTGGCCGGAAAGTGTAGCACTGAGCGGCACGAACGAACATAGCTAATGTGAATCTGTAGAATAAGATAATTCTACTAAAGTTTAGATGGCACCAGTAATTTCTTTAATAAAAATAATATAGTTACACTTTTCGCCCGGCCAAGTAAATATTGTATTTGTTCAACAAAGAACAAATACAGAATTTGTTTGGTTGGGTGGAAGTGGTAGTGTATGTATGTCTTCTATCCTTTTTGGGTAGAACTTTTGTCCCTGTCTAATCTAACGGGAGAAATCGCCATTTAGAAATGTTAAATAACTATGTAAAGTCAGTGTTATGAGTATTTATTAGTTTTACCAAATAAGTACAGTTTAGTACGAGACACTGAAGTCGACAATACATTTTCCCGATCTACAGTTTAACGAGGAATCCGACCAGAGCCGTAGCTATGGAGAAGGAGCCTTCCCCCCCCACCTATTTTGAAAAGTTGCATTATTCATGGATCCAAAACAGACCTGATAAGGTCTAGGTATTCAGTTGTAACTATTCCAAACAGATAGATCATTTAAACCAAATTTTATTATCGAAACTATAACATACTAGTATGAAGCATACTACACACATTTTATTAGTTAACTACAACAAACAATGACGTCACACTTACTATTTTTAGTATCCATGTACCCCTAGGTGGTTTACTTGCATAGTAAGTATTTCTATCATTTTCTATTATATTTCTGTTCACTCCAAATCATATTTGTTCGAACAAGAAGAGGAAAAAATAGGTTAGGTATATTTTTTTGGGTAAGCCAGTTGGCTAAAACCCAACATCTAGACGTTAAAAATAATTGTAAGATTGTTTTGCCAGACACTTTTTTGTACAAGAACGGATTAAACTGAAATAATTTTAAATAATCGTCACATATCATTCGTCGAGTCATTCGTGGATAATGTAGGTACCTATAATAAAAGAGTTAAATAAAAGTAAGTAATTTATAAGCTTTATGCAAAAATTTTCTTGCAAAGTTGGGACAAGCCTAATTTTTTCCTTGTAGACCTCATTTTTGGTTCTCAATTTCAAATATCGCAAAATAAACAACTCAATCACTTTTTAGCCTCGAAAAACATTTTGGTATAATAGTGAACTAACTATGACGTCATTTAAACAACACTCTTCAAGACATACTAATATGTTATAATTAAGATAATAAAATTTGGTTTTTGTCATAATTTAGAAATGTTAAATAACTATGTAAAGTCAGTGTTATGAGTGTTTATTAGTTTTACCAAATAAGTACAGTTTAGTACGAGACACTGAAGTCGACAATACATTTTCCCAATCTACAGTTTAACGAGGAATCCGACCAGGGCCGTAACTATTCCAAACAGATAGATACATTTAGTCATAATTTAGAAATGTTAAATAACTTCGTAAAGTCAGTGTTATGAGTATTTATCAGTTTTACTAAATAAGTACAGTTTAGTACGAGAAACTGAAGTCGACAATACATTGCCCCGATCTACAGTTTAACGAGGAATCCGACCTGGGCCGTAGCTATGGAGAAGGAGCCTCCCCCCACACCTATTTTGAAAAGTTGCATTATTCATGGATCCAAAACAGAAGTTGCATATTTCATGGATTCAAAATACAAAAGTTACATATTTCTTTCACGAAAACGAAATGGTGGGGACCTTTTTTTTAGTCATTCAATTAAATTTATTGTTAAATTTTTCTAAATGCTAAAAAAGTTGTCATTTTTGACCATAGCGGACTTAATAATCAATCAATCAATCAATTCTCAATTCAGAAAAAATAGTTGTAGATGTATTTGGTAGGTTAATTTGCTAAAAAAAATGTAGTTCAGTGTATTAAATATCTGTCATAATGTGTCAGAACAATAATTCAGTAATAATAAGTGTTTGACAAATTTTTTATTAATCAATACACTAATATGCATATTTTTTGTGAAAATAAGATGCAAAAAACCTCAGTGATACTTTTTTCCGAAATGGAAACCAATAGACCGTTTCTGTGAATGGATTTAAATTCTCTGAACAAAATTTATATAGAATAAACGAAAACAGTATAAAATGAAGAACTATTAAGTCGACTGTGGTCATTTCTGATGAAAAAAGTCCATTTTCTTCCAAAACCGAGCACCTTAGATTTAACTGTCAATGATTTTATAATGTGTAGGCTTCCTACCAACAGGACTAACTACTGGTTTGCGTTGGCAAGTCACTAAAACTTAATTTGTATTCAAGATTAGCGTGTATAACCTTAAAATAAAAAGCCCGTGTAGCGAATTCAATTATTTTCCGGTACGGTAACACAATACCTCCATAGGGTTAGAAATAAATCTCACCCCTTCATTTAAATAGGAGACTATTATACTGTTGTAAGAGCGCGCTGGGGGGCCAAAGGATATCCTAATTAAGTGACATTTATTATACTGGGGGGATTTTTATAATTAAATGTTTATTTAGAATTATTTGCACTCTTAAACTGCGTTTTAAGTTAAATTTCCGTTTTGTGCTCTTCGCAGACTTCAGGTAGATTGTCAAAATTAGTTTTCTAAGAAAAACTACTTTTTTCCTACGAAAACGACAAATTTCAAACGATTACGTTAGTTAATCCTGAATTATACCGTCAGGGCCGTAACTAGGGGGGGGGGCAGGAGGTTCTAAGCCCCCCTGGTCTTGGTTTAAGCCCCCTCCTGGCGTTTTCGCTGAACCACCCCCTGGTATTTTTTAAGTCTCCCGCCTTTCGGCGACATTTTTTTTTTATTGAAACCTTCAGGGACAAAGCTTTTTTTTGAGGGTGCCACCCTGGGGGCTGAGCCCCCCTAGATTTTTTCTGGTTACGGCCCTGTATACCGTATATCGTTTTAATTTTGATAAGCTAACAACAATTTAAATGAAAAAAACCTAACCAATTATAACTGTCAAAGTCTAATCTAAAAAAACAAACAAGTTTAGAAAAAAAAGTTTTCGCAATCGACGCTGCGCGACTCGTGCTAAACATTCGCTCATGCGAAATATTTCCCATTAAAAGGGGCCAAGCTGCCTTAGAAAGCAATTAAGCACAAACGTTTATGGAAACTTTTTTCTCATTTTTTGACATAAAATCTAAATTATATTTAATATCTCGTATCTTTTTGCACTTTTGCACGAATTTGCACTTATGCACAAAAATAAACCGAAAAAAAAATATTATTCCATCAATGATTGATGATCAATCTATTTTCTAATCATCGTACAGAGTGATATTGGTAGACTGACAGTTTCGGGCTGCTGGCCCTCTTCAGTACCAAGAGTCAACTCTGCACGCTGATTAAGAAAACGTTTTTAGACTTTATTCGCAAAAGGAATATAGTCATTAGATTGATGTAGACTTGTGCGCCATCTATTGCTGGATGTAGACAACTACTCATACCTCTCCTAGTCTGGAGACTTTAAATGGTAGCAAGTTGAAGACTTGTGTGTCTCAAGCACATAGTACCACTAACGAGTGGTTAGGCGTAGAATTATCAAGGACAGAAATTTTTAATTTTAAACAAAATTATAAAAATATTAATTTATTATTCCATCAATCTATTTTCTTATCATCGCACAGAGTGATATTGGTAGACTGACAGTTTCGGGCTGCTGTCAGTCTACACTCTGTACGATGATTAGAAAATAGATTGATATAATAAATTAATATTTTTATAATTTTGTTTAAAATTAAAAATTTCTGTCCTCGAAAAAAAATGTTTTGTTTTTGGTTTTAAATTGATTTATTTATCACAAACAGAAAGTTTAAAAAAAAAATCAGAGTTGGAAAAAGTTAAACTAAAAGTTGGTCCCGGCTCACCGTGTACCATGGAATGCGAAGCATTGCATTACTGCACGGCTTGTTAAATGGAATATTTAATTTGTGATTTTGCTGTGTTTGTACTATTAAGGTGATTTACACTAAGAATTAAATTTAAGAGCTTTTTCCGAGTTTTCTTATTAAACTTTTCGCAAATTTAAAGCTTGAAAATTGTATTAGGTTTACCTTAAATTTTAAAATTTAAATTTTCGTTTAATTCTAAATCCTAAAACATTAAAAAAATATATTTATCCAATACATACAGATAATAAGACAATTACTAGCTTTATTTTAAATAGATAAACTCAATAATAACCCCCGCGTGGCTTTTACTTTATTGAGTGGATAATTAATTATTTTACCCAACTCAACTGTCACTTGTCAAATTATTTTCTTGTAAATGCAATTAAAATTTTTAATAAAAATATGAATTCCTAAGCTATTTATTGGATAAAACCTTGTATGGCACTCATGGGTAAACCGATATTGCCCTCTCGAAAATTAACCTGAATGGCTGACGCCTCGCAGGTTAATTTTCTCATGGGCAATATCTTACTTTACCCACTAGTACCATAAATAACTATTATTTCAATTTTATTTTTTTGTCAGAATTTTTCTTAATGGACAATTTGCCTACTAAATTTTCTTGAAAACTAATGAAAATAACAAAAATATATAATTAGTAAATTAGCTAAGAAAAAATAAGTTCTTTGGATATCCCCAATAAAAATTTATCATACACTGAAAAAACTATAAAAACAATTGAAAATCTAAAAACTATAAAAACAAACGAAAATCTTAAAAACTGCTTTAGGGATTATTCGTACCACAAAATCTATTAATACAAAAATTAGGTGCTTCAATTTGGAATTAATTTTTTAAGGCCTACCGTGCACCATTTCATCCCAAGGACGTAGATGTTTTTTTTTGTGGGGGGTGGTAATACCAAGATCTTAGATATTTTTTCCGGGATTAAATGAAAAAAAGCCAAATTTATATTGTTTTATAGGATAATGCAATAAAAAAAAATTATTTTTGTCCTATGGGGGGGGGGGTAATTACCCCCGTTACCCCACTCATCTACGCCATTGTTTCATCCCTTCTTCTAACTATCCCTTTCTAGAAAATTCCCCTTTTCCCAATTTTCTTCAATACACTTTCGTTTGTAACTCTGACCATTTTATCTTTAAAAGTTTTCTATAGCACATTTCAGTGCGGTATACCGCGGTTAGGGATTGCAATCCGGCACGAATTTCAATCCGGTCGGATCCGGCCGAATTTCTGTCGATCCGATCGGATCCGGCCGGATTAGTCACATCAAACATATGTTGCCTTTTCATTCTGAAATTAGCTATATTGAAAAAAGGATCGTAGGAAACAAAGTGTTAATTGTGTCATCTGCTAATCGACTTCGTATAGAGCTACAAATATAGCCAGCGGCCCTTTCAGCTTCTACACTTGTAAAAGTATTTTTCCCGATCTCCTTCACTTTCATATGCAATCATTTCCTTTTTTAAAATTTTTTCAAAATCTTTCTCTTTTTTGGCATTTAGGCTATAGGTTTTTGCTTCTTGCTGAATAGGCATTTGTAATTCTTCTTGTAATGTCAAATCATTTTTTAATGACGATGAATGTAAGCTGTCCTCTGCTATATTATACAGTGCGGTCCAAAAGTCACTCCCCCCCTTTTAACTTTTGAACGAATTGAGATATCGACTTCAAATTTAGAACTCTTAAATAAGACAACTTAAACTATCTTTTAGCATATATTTGATATTTTCAGCTCTTTAAATGTGGGCAGGGGGGCAGGGGGGGGACATTTTTTTAAAGGGGGGTCGTGTGATACATTTTAAAGCTTATAAAATTCTCTATTTAAACTAACATTTTTAAATTTTTTGAAAATGTTTTTTAACCCGACATGGTCACACCTCCAAATAATTACGTAATGGTCACACGGGGTCCCCCAGACCCCAAGCAAAAAACAATTTGTTATTTTTGTTTTTTCGATTGTCCGTATAAATAATCTTTCCAGAAAGTAAGTTTAAGACTTCCTTTTCATAATCCCGTCGTTTGTTTTAAATGTTTTTAAATTTTTTATGTAAATATAAGACTTTTAAATTTTTTTTCGAAAATTTTGGCATTTTTCAGTTAAAAAATTCCACAGGCTTTATTTTTTAAGATAAAGCAATAGTTCCAAACAGGTTTTCTTCGTGAAGCGATTCACTATCAAGAAAAAATTTGTGCTATACTGAATTGTGAAAAAAGTATATTTATTCGGATGTCTGAAGTTGACTATTTCGGCAAATTTGTGAATCGAAAGAAAGAAGTGGGTAATGTAGGTTATACAGTAAATAAAGTATTTTTATTGAGAAAGTAAACTTATTTCGTGTTTATTTATGCATTACATAGTATTTTACATAGGAAAAAAATAGATGACAAAAGTTAATCACGGCCAATACAGCCAACACACAACGCCGCTCTATGCTCTTCACAGACTGGTCTTTCGCACGAAGGACAAGCGAATCGTGATTTACGATCCTGCTGTCTTTTGCATAATCCACACCTCTTTTTTGTATTTAATTCCAACATAGCAGAACTTTCAACTCTAGAATTCATGTTCAGAATTGTCATTATGCCCTTTCGTAGGCTAAGACGAAGACTCATTTCAGAAAGACGTCGTTGCAAAAACGGTGTCGCCAAGTGCAACGACAATTTATCGAGACAATGTTTCATTCGTACTTCTTTGTTTATTTTTTTGTTAACGTTATAACATTTGAAAAGTATACGAGAATTGACGGCTGCAATGTCAAGAATACCAAGAAATACCCGCATTGGCCACCTGTTAGTTTTAGCAGCAACGGTGTAAGAATGACACAGCCAATCGAAGCAGTCAGTGCCTCCTTTTGTTGAGTTGTAATGCAAAACAATATCTGGTTTTCCACCCGTAACATTTGTCGTATGCTTATCAGACGTTATCAGTAGTACAATTTTATTTTTTTTCGGTGTAAAAGTGACGAGAGTCATACCTTGAGCGTGGCAAAACTTGGAATCGGGAACTTCTTTCGAGCAAACTTTCATTTCAGCCGGTATCTGCGTTTTGTTTTTCCTTATAGTACCCGTAATTTTTAGATTGTACGGCTCTTTCATCATGCGCTGTACAAGCGGTACTGAAGTGAACCAATTGTCGCAAGTTACGGTGCGCTCTGTACCGTGAATACACTCGGTGGTTTTGCGAAAGTAGTATTCGGTCAGCTGTTCATTTTCAAGTTTATCATTGATTGCGATTTTCCCCAAGTACGGAAGAGCGTAAATAAGATATGATGTACTCGGATCATTCAATGAAAAAAATTTCAAGCCGTATTTATCCGGCTTTGATTTTATATACATCCTAAATTTACTGCGGCCGCGAAAACCGAACAGAATTTCATCAACAGTCGTATCACGACCTGGCTGATAGCACGCGGTACAATTTTTAATAAACAATTCCCAAACCTGACGAATTGGAGCAAATCTGTCATCTCTGTTTCTCGTTTCTGTATTGTCAAAACGAAGACAAGTAGACAAAACCATGAACCGTGCTCGAGGCATAACGCAACGATAGAAACTCATTCCGTTTTGATGACTCCACAAGTCGTGCGTATTGACGTGTGTAGATTTCCAGGAACCAATATAATAAAAAAGAGCTATGAAAGCTTTCATTTCTTCGACGTCCGTGTGATGATGGTAGGTCTGAGTATCTTGCTCGCGCTCAATCATTTGAGCACAGTGTTCCTCGATTTGCAAATTAGTGCAATTTACAATGATCTCAATTATTTCAAGAGGAAATAGAGCATCCCAAAATTCTTCGAGTTTTGTCAACTTTGCAGCAGGTCCTGCAGGTCCCGGGATATACGTCGGTGGAATGTCGCTTAGCCGATCTAATGGACAGAAAAAAATATCAAAATAAATATTTATTTCGAACGAAGCATAAGAATTAGAGTAAAATATAATTTTTTATAATTCGGAAACAATAGTAGTTTATTGACGTTTCGGCAATGGCTCACTTTTTTTGCTGCGTGAAGTTGAATACAATCGGAGCGCATGCGCGCGCATGGGCGGAGATTGTATTCGACTTTACGGAGCAAAAAAAAGTGAGGCAATGCCGAAATGTCAATATTCTATTTTATTTGCAATTGCAACGATAAGTGGCCTATTTTGGCCTTTTTTTCGAAGATATATAGTCCATTTTTAGGCAGTCGACGCAAACGCGCGAACTCCGGGCCCGGGGGGAAACATGTCGTTTGCCCTTCCCTGTAAACGGGACTGTGTATATAGCTGTGCCAAGATGTGTTAAGCGACCAAGTTCATTGTTGTCGGATGCCATATCTTTGCAGTTTTTGAAGAAAAAAGTTGGTGAATACGTCAAACACTCATTTCCACGCAGTTTTTGTCGTGTAATAAGTGCTTTTTTACCGGTTTCGTGAGTTACAACCAAAACGTCGCTGACTAAAAATGGACGATATATCTTCGAAAAAAATGGCCAAAAAAGGCCACTTTTCGTTGCAATTGCGAAAAAACTCGTTTTTTTAGTAAAAACAGTCGAAGAAGCAAAAAAAATAGAAATCATGTCGTATAAAAGTCCAATGGACATACATATATACGCAAACATATATACACGCACACACTAACATACCTGACTGACGCTGCGCAAGATTGGTATTCCAAACAAAACCATCTTTCCCTTTGAGTTGTGTTCTGGGCCGCCCTCGTGCGGCAGATCCCAACAAGCGCTGCATCAATGATGCATTTTCCCAATCCATTGCCATATCGTCGTCGCCATCTTCGTCGGATCCATCGTCTGATACACGGTATTCATCGGACTCTTCTGCCTGCTCCGAAACATTATCTTCCGATTCGGAATCACTTGCGCCCAATATTTCATCGTTGTCTTCTTCGTTTCGAAGAGTCTCGGCTATAGAGCGAGATCTCAAATTGTACGCCATCTGAATATACACGAGAAAAATTATTTTTAGGTTAGGAAAAAAATTCTAGCTATTCGTACACATATACTTACATGTATGCGTCCACTATGCGAACACTACGCGTCCAAAAAAAATTTACTATCAAATTTTTTTTTTCAACGTTATGGTCACAGGGGGTCTGTCAGACCCCAACAAAAAAACGTTTGCACTCGACAATGTCTACCGACGCACTGACACAACAATGGCATTCCAAAACTAGCCTATATCATTGTTGGGACTCCCAGCAACAACAGATGGCGCCACTAATTCCATTTTGAATCGATACCTTGCAACTACAGTACTTTCAAATTGCCTGGGGTCCAGTGGACCCCCGGTGACCATGCCGGGTTAAGGTTTGGACTTTTTCAATTTTTTTTTATAAATTTTTATTTATGTCAACTAAAATTAGTTTAAAAGTATAATTAACATTTTTTTATGATGAAATTAGGCATTTTTAGAAAATATTTTTTTTTTTTTAGAGGAATTTTGACATTAATACCCATTTTCAACCCCATTTTAAACCATTTTTTTTTTAATTTAAAAATATGGAGTTAAATGGAGAATTTTATGAGCTTTAAAATGATGTATTACACAACCCCCCTTTCCATTTAAAAAAATGGGCCCCCATGCCCTCCTGCCCATATTTTAAGAGCTGAAAGTATTAAATTTATACTAAAAGATAGTTTAAGTTGTCTTATTTAAAAGTTCCAAATTTGAAGTCGATATCTCAACTGGTTCAAAAGTTAAGAAAGGGGGGGGGTGACTTTTGGACCGCTCTGTATGTATTCAAATGGGCGATAATTTAATTTCTTTTTTATTGAAAAATAGTTGTTTAATATTTTTTTATGTGAAAAAAATTATTAAAACAAAACTCTAAATAATATGATATAATAACCTTTATCAAAGAAAACAGAAAAAAAGTTTAAAAATTTACTTAAAGAAAAAATCAAAAAACGATTTAGTTAAAATTTTAAAAATACATAAAAAACTGAATAGTATTCTTAAAAAAAAAAATATTTAAATACCTTATATTAAGGGAAAAATAAATTTCGATTAAAACAAACAAAAATTTATTAAAATTCATAAAATACTCTTTGTATAACTTGCATGCAAATATTTATTAATATTTGCCACTTTTTGCAAAAATATGTTTTAAAGAGAAACTAGAAAACTTATTATTATTTTTAATATTTAATATTTTAATTTAACTGATCCGGTGATCGGGTCCGGCAAACTCATACCGGATCCGGTTTTCCGGATTGCAATCCCTAACCGCGGTACTTCCAAACAGAAGGACTTTAAGAACCTTTACCTATTTGGCCAAAAACGTTTTTTTTTTGGGATTTTTTGGCCAATATTACTATCTGAGCTTTTTCTTAGTATCTTTAAGTAAGTGTATTTTTGAAAAACGCTTTTTTTTGAGTGTAGGTTCATCATCTATCTACCTATATTTTCTCCGAACTAAATGTTCAAAGTATCTCAAATGTTATTGATGTATGTTGTAAACCCATTGTGGTGTAGTTTATTTTTAGCCTATCACTAGAGCAGAGCAAAGCGGAGCGTTGGTGTAGAAAATACCACCCTAAACGTATAACCATAGGCGCCCTTTAAAGGGGCCTTTAGGAGACATGGGACAGATAAAGCGAAATTTTTCAAATCAAGTATTATTTAAAACAGTTTATTGTTCATCGCCTACACGGAAAAAAAAATTATAGCTAGGAGCGCTATAACACACATACCAAGCAAATTATAATCGCTTATTATATAAATACAAGGCTTTCTCTTACAATTATGGCAGTCAGTGTAAAAATTTATATGAAATACTTTAATTGTTTAGTGAATAATAAAATATAACAAATAGTATGGCATTTATAGCTTAAATAGATTTAATTATTGTCCGTGCTAATAATTTTTATAATATAATAAAATTTCTGTAAATTTATAATAGTGCCTGTAATAAATATAATCGTGTCTGTAATATATATAATCGTTTCCAATTTATTTTTAACATTATTAGTTATTGTGTCCCTTATAATCTATAGCTTAAATCACTATAATTTGCCACTGTTACCAAATATCTTATAATGTATAGCGCAGAGCCCACTAATTTCTTTCCGTGTAATATTGAATAACTTCGGCGGAGTCCATATTTAAATAATTTTGCTAGAGGACCCTACTATGGTCTGTTTTTTTAAGCAAGATAGTAAATTAAAAATCGCACAGTAAATATTTTTACAACAGGTTTGAATATGATATTTTTGTGTATAGAATATAGTTACGTTTTATAAAATAAACTACACACTATATTCGCACATCCAATATTCAAATCGGTTTTGAAAATATTCACTGTGCGACTTTTAATTTACTATCTTGCTTGAAGAAACAGACCACAACTTATTTTCCGTAGGTAAGTCAAAGACAATTTCGTTTTCAACATTTTAGTTCTCGAAACATGTAACTTTGCCTTTTATTATATATTTTTTTTTTGAAAATGGTTAATCCTCCGAAATGTACAACAGGACTACTTTTTCATGTATTTTTACCTCAGAAATATTCTAATAATAAACTCAAAAAAAAGTTAATCAGCAAAAAGTTTGGGGCAAAAAATAGTTAAGGCGGACACCCCTGGTTAAAGTAACTACATGTAAATGCCATTGGCTGATAGCCTTATTAAGAATAGATCACATGCGAAACCTTGTTGCTGAGTTATTGAATAAAAATTAAATTTTTAAAACTTCTTTTGAAGGAATGTAGCTTCCTTATGAGTCGGGTTTGGACATATCTCACTAGTGTTATAACTTAAAATTTTGGAAAATGTGTTTTTAGTGTATTATTACTGCTCTTATTGAGATCTACCGATCTTTATAACTGACATAATTCTAACTAGCATAGTATCGAATTTTGTTCGTATTTTTTTATGTAGAATCACCCCTAAAAAGGAGTGTAGCTATTTCAAAATCATCCTGTATACGGGTATGGTCCCGAGAGTTAATAACCAGTACCTAATTAATGCAATTTAATTTATATTATAATATTAAAAAATATGTTTGGAAGCAATTCGGGTAATACAAAAAATGTATTCTGTCCCATTGTCTCCACTGAAAAATGCCTTAACGACGCATCGTCACGCCTATGCGTTCAACCTTGAAACTTAACTAACTCAACGTAAAACAGGGTGTCACCGATCCAGACAAAAAGCCTCTGGATTTAAAGCTTTAGGACTATTTTGATAAATTCATGTTATATCAACGTAAAAATGAAAACTTTGTCTTTATCATAAAGACTTTGATGTTTATTTAAAATCAATAAGTATTAAAATAAAACTTTACAAGATAATAAAATGAACTAAAAAAGAAAAAGAAAGAAAATAATAATAAAACATTACAAATTGTGATAAATGTGTTATTATATATCATATTAATGTGTAAATACATTTTATTAGTTTTTCCTTTCCTTTTTTTTGTAATTTACAATTAAATGAATCAATAAAAACCACTAAGATTTGTATTGATTAGATACACCTGACATAAATATTAATTGTGATATTTATTAGTTAAATTGACCACAATTTTTTAAAACGACTATATTTATCTTATAGAACTGGATTTCTTCTTAAAAACGTTGGTCTGTTCAGATATACCTTTCTAGAATTATCCTGAAAAAAATGTGACCCAGACGAATGGACAGATGGACTTCATTCCCAGGGAGTAAAAACTGTTAAAATGATTCCGGGACCCTACTACTTAATGTTTAAAATGCAATGATATGATCTAAAATACAAAATTATTTTTTTTTGCATGTAAAAATTTAACGTGGCGTTACATAGGGGGAGGAGGGTCAGAGCCGGTGTGACACTCTTTGACAAGAAGAAGGGAGGTAAAAAATGGCAAAAAAGCGTGACATACTTTATAATATTTCCCCAACTTCTTTCTTGTAATTTTTTAGTACTATTAGAATTAAGCACTAGAAACACAAAACCGAGCACAAAACTTTATTTGCCAAAAAGTTTACTGATTAAAGCAGAACAACACCTTTAACAATGGAAATACCCTATAGCCAATAAGAAACTCTTTTTGTGGTGCTGTGTAATGGCGATTTCTCCCGTTAGATTAGACAGGGACAAAAGTTCTACCCAAAAAGGATAGAAGACATACATACACTCCCACTTCCACCCAACCAAACATTGAACAAATACAATATTTACTTCACACTCGGCGGTAGGGTGTTAAACATTTAAGGTGAATTAAAATGGCGTAGGTTTTTCGCGCCAGATGTATCAAGTAATTTATGTAAAAATGTGTTTGTAAAGAAAATATTATCAAATCTACAATTGGTATAACTATTGATATTGATTTTACAATGGAATGTTAGTATATGTGATGTAATTTAGTGGTTGGATCTGGATTAGGGTTATCCACATGTTTTTGGGGTTATGATAGAAGAAATTTTATTTATTTGAAACAAGGATAACAGAGAAAAAGAAGTAAACAGTTAAGAAGTCTTACAAAAGACCAGGCCAAAAGAAAGTGATGTATATGTGATGTAATTTAGTGGTTGAATCTGGATTAGGGTTATCCACATGGTTTTGAGGTTATGATAGAAGAAATTTATTTATTCCTACGCACATTTAAACAGAATTGGGAGGTCCCACAAGAAGTCTTACAGAAGACCAGGCCGAAAGAAAGCGATGGTATGGTAGCAACCAGACAAACCATTTGCAGAAATTAACAAAAGAGTAGCGAGTTGGCTAATTGATATAAAGCAAAGGCCAAAAAATAAAGAGAAGAAGAAGAAGACAATATTTACTTGGCCGGGCAAAAAGTGTAACTATATTAGTTTTATTAAAGAAATTACTGGCGCCATCTAAATTTTAGTAGAATTATCTTATTCTACAAATTCACATTAGCTATGTTCGTTCGTGCCGCTCAGTGCTACACTTTCCGGCCAATTAAATAAATACTGTATTTTTTGTATGAAAAACAAATACAGTATTTATTTGGTAGGCTGGAAAGTGTAGCACAAATGAGATAGAGATAGGGTAGACGTCTTTTGTTTCATAATTCTAGTTGTAGAGAGCTCCATTGACACAGTAACATATTGTATCTCTTTAAAGAGTCTTAATAAGCTTTTTTACTTCAAAGCACTTAGCTCAATTTAAGATGTGGGTATTACGAAGTATAATGAAAAAATACCGTATGAAAACAATGCTGAATACGCTATTCACTATTGTACCAGTGCCCTAAATTCAATTGTTAGGTTCTTTTTTTGAAAAACGACTTATTAAAAGAAAGAGATAAAGTAAAACAAACACTACAGTCCACTGGATTGAAAGTAGTAGTCATTAAAATCTTTTGTTTTCCAATTTTGACGTTTACATAAGAGTTATTAGGGTATTGTGTTCGATAAAATCATGTTGTAGTTAAATTTACCAGTTCAATAACTTTTATTAACTAGTAGTTTAGGGATCATAATTTTTCGCTCTACTAGTTTTTATCGTCATTAAAAATTTTTGCATGCCGATCGATAGCTTTTGGCCACATGTGCCATTATGCATAATGGCAAACATTAAAATAACACAATGTTTCTTAGACAACCGCCATAAAAAAAAAACATTTAATTTGAGAATATAACCCTGTCACAATTGTGACTATTATAAATTTTTTTTCTTTAAGGCAATATTAATTCAAAGTACTTTTATAGACTTTCTATGTATGCAAACAAATATGCAAATAGAGACTTGAAATTTGGAACAATTTTTTTCTATTACTTAGAAAATCTTTGTTCCAAATTTAAAGTTTCTGTGCCATAGCGTTCTTAAAATATCGTAGTGTAAAGTTGTTTTGCAAGCACTTTTAATACGACTATAAGAATAATTTCTATTTGTTTTTGAGGTTATGTTATCTGTCAAAATACTAATATTAAACAAAATGTATATGTTACTGTAAAATAGCCTGCAGTTACCAATGGCGTAAAGGTAGATAATACAGAGCAAAAAAAAAAATACTGTACAGTTGTCAAAAAAAATTCAGTCATGTATTGATATGCAACTTGATATACAATTTGTATATGAAGTTGTCTATAAAGTTTATAGTAAAAACACTTTAAGCCTTTAACCCCTTCTGCTCCATTGTATCCACGTATGGATATTTGTAGGTATAGCAAAATATACCACAATATCCACAGTTGGATATTTGTTTACGGGATTTTCCATATACATTTTAATCTTGTGTGGGGACCTGTACCTTGAAGGGGTTAAGGGTTTTATTTTTGGTACGTAGACGTCATTTGTTGTACTATCAATACATGCGTATGAAATTGGCTCCTTTCTCTAAAAAAATTCTAAAAAAGTCCTTTAGAATAGTATATTAGAGTACTATAGTTTTATAACACGAAGTACAAGTGCGCTAAAAACGTGTTATGAAACGAGTGGTTTATACATTTTTTTCTATTTTGCTTTAAAATTAAAAAAAACTTTTAAATAAAACATTTAAATTGATGACTGATTTAGGGATTTTTGTTTTGGGTTGACATTACAGTTTACACCATGTTTAAAATTCTAAAAACAAAAGATATTTTTATATAGTTTATAGTCATATCTTCCCTTTTCCACTGCAATTAACCAAGCCACAATTTTAACACGGTAAAAATAACCTAAACACAAAATTTTGTAGAAAATTAAACTTTAAAGCGACATTGACATTTGCACGGAAAACGTCAAGCGATAGGCTTTTGTCTAAAGATCTAAATTCGTTAAATTTTATTAATATTGAATAAAAATAAGCTAATAAGTCATAGAAATCGCCTTAATTTTATATGAAAGAACTAGAAAACTGGTATATAGGTAAATATATTCGATTTTCTGGTATATATTCGAGACGAAAATATCCCGTCGTTGTGGTAATGCCTTGCTTTTTATTGGTTGAAATCGACATTATGATAATTAAAAAAAAAATCAGTAAAAGCCGGCTAAAAAAAACATTTTGCCTTTTAAAATTTTATCAAAATCTACATTTAGATTTATGTATGTATGAAAGTAAAAGGCGACTTGATTTTGCAAGAATGAATGAAACTGAATTTAAAAGGATTTAATTGACGTAGAGGAGGAGCTTTTAAATCAGCCGAGAGCATAAATTCTAAATAGGAATGTGTAGTATTTTTAAAAACATAGAATAATAATAAATTGCACTTTCTCCTACATGCTTATTAAAACCAGGTAAACACTGTTCAACTTGTTATTCTCAAAACACAGGGCAGACTTAACTTTTGAACTGAATATTTTAAAATGTGTACATACATACAGAAAAATATTGTCTTAAATCAAGAATATGGTGATTTGTATACCGGGTGATCCAACGAAAACTTTAACCTTGGATAAAAGAGAAACTAATGACTTTTCGAAAAAACGCCGAGACATCTTTTGACATGTAAACTATAATTGGCGTAACTACCCTCACCACTCAGGAGCTTCCAGTTCGAATATCTTAAATGGGAATGTGGTTCATGTAATACATTATTAAAAAGGTTTTTTAATTCTGGTTATAACAAAGGTTTATTTTTTTTTAAATCGGTTCAGTAGTTCTCGAGAATATACAGTATAACAAAAATTTAAAAAATGCATTCATTAATTAATTTAAAAACATAATATTTTTACATTTATGTTTTTTTTTTAATAATAATTAAAAAAAAACACATAATACCCGTTTGTGGCATTAAAAAAAATATCAAAAATTTTTCTTTTTTTCGAAAACCAAAAATTTTGATAATTTAAAAAAAAAAATACCTGCCACAAACAGGGATTATGTGTTTTTTATTTATGTAAAAATATTATGTATTTAAATTAATTCATTCATTTTTTAAATTTTTGTAAAACCTTTTCTCGAGGACTACTGAACCGATTTAAAAAAAAAATAAAGCTTTCTTATAACCAGAATTCAAAAACCTTTCAATAATGTATTACATGACACAGATTCCCATTTAAGATTTTCGAACTGGTAGCTCCTGAGTGGTGGGGATAGTTACGTCAATTATTGGTTACATGTCAAACGATGCCCCCTTAAAATAAAAATTGACTGGCGTTTTTTCGAAAACTCATTAGTTTCGATTTTATCCAAGGTTAAAGTTTTCGTTGGATCACCTGGTATAACGAAGAGAATATATTCTTTTATCCATACCATATCTTATTATATTTAAGAATATATTCTCTTTTCAACCATACCATATTCTTATCCTTTCATATTTAAAGCACAATTTTGCTTTAGAGGAGAATATATTCTCGTCGTTATATCCAAATCACACATTCTTGATTTAAGGCAATATTTTTTTCTGTTAAGTACTAGTACACACAAAAAAATAATTAAAAAAATATTTGAAACTTGGAGTGCAGATTAAGAACTCTGCTGATGAAAAAAGTCTACAACCTAAACCCCAAATAGTTTCATTTACAAAAATGGCGAAGAACACGGAAAGAAATTAGTGGGCTCTGCGCTATACATTATAAGATATTTGGTAACAGTGGCAAATTATAGTGATTTAAGCTATAGATTATAAGGGACACAATAACTAATAATGTTAAAAATAAATTGGAAACGATTATATATATTACAGACACGATTATATTTATTACAGGCACTATTATAAATTTACAGAAATTTTATTATATTATAAAAATTATTAGCACGGACAATAATTAAATCTATTTAAGCTATAAATGCCATACTATTTGTTATATTTTATTATTCACTAAACAATTAAAGTATTTCATATAAATTTTTACACTGACTGCCATAATTGTAAGAGAAAGCCTTGTATTTATATAATAAGCGATTATAATTTGCTTGGTATGTGTGTTATAGCGCTCCTAGCTATAATTTTTTTTTTCCGTGAAGCACTGAAAACTGCACGGGCTTAAATATAAGCTAGTTTACAATACAATACGAGTTATTTTAATTTATTTTTGGTAAGTGTAATTTTACAGAGTTTTTACAGTGTAACTTTAGGCTATTAGACAAATTAGAACATAAAATACTGAGCGTGCATACCAACATTAAAAACTAAACAAAGCGTAGAATGAATTGCATTATGGAACGTAGATGTGCTATTAGCACACTAGCTCATTAAATGAGTCCAGATGTTATAGTTTGAAATATTCTACCTAATAGAACATACCCACAGAGAAATGATTACTAAAAACAAGTAGGTAATATTCAGACCAAGTTGCTCAAAAGTTTATATATCTTCAAGCGGTAGGCCTTAAAAATTTTAAATCAAAAATTAAGCACCCCATTTTTTTATTGGTGGATTTTGTACAGCGCAGTTTTTGAGAAAATCGATTTTCAATTGTTTTTATATTATTTTTAGTGTATGCTCACACTCTATGTTTATGAACGGCAAAGTGAGACGGACATATGGTCACGTGCCACGCTTGGTTGCTTGCGGGACGTATACATATTTACTTTTTATAGCTATTTTACTAAATCTATATACCATAGATTACATTTTTGTTTAACCTCTTACTATTCTACTTAATTAAGCATCCCCTAAGTCCAGTGGGCTTGTAGTAGAGGGAACCACCGGCTTTAATTGACTTTCGAACCAATTTATAGGGAGTGTCCGCTTCACTTACTCCTTCGCCAAATTTCAATTATTAATTAACTGAAAAAGGCAAATCGGCGCCGGTGAGAATCGAACTCACGCTATTTTGGGTAGTAAACTCGTCAAGTACGGCGCGGTAGTCCACTACACCAATCCTCCCATTTAAAATATTTTTAATTTTTAATTGGTTTAAAGATATTTTAAATCAAAGTAGGCAACTCTTCTTTTTTTATTTAAGCCTGCCAATATAACCTATTAGGTTATGACATATTAAAGAAAAATAATTAAAAATCGCCCTAACTTAGAGCCTCTACGCGTCAAAGCCAATTTAATTTAAAGTATAAATATTCTGTGTTTAGCACTTAAATCAAGTTTACGGCCACTTTATAATAAAACATTGTGATACAAGTTTATTTTAAATTATTTTATTTTGTTCCAATGTTTTCCAACTTAAATTTGAGAAATTTCCCAACAAATTTTTCTAGGGATTCGGTATAGCTGCCTCAAACCAGCATTTTTCCTGCGAAAATTTTACCATGGAGAGCTGCCTTAAATCAGCTTTACCCCCGACCCAACTATACTACTCCTTTTTTCCCAACTGTACTCAAATTTTCCCAACTGTACTTCAATTTTCCCAACACTAGAGAAGAAAAACCCAACTGTACCCTCAATTTTCCCAACTTTTATCAATTTCCGAAATGTACCACTCAATTTTACCAACTGCACAGTCAATTTTTCCAACAGCACAGTCAATTTTTCCAACTGAACTTGAAACAAACTTTAATTTTTTTAAATTAGTTAATAATGTTATCTACTAACACAAGTACTTATCACAAATACTTATATTGGAATATCTTTCTCCGTGTGTAGAAACAAAAATAGGCAATCAGGAAAAAGTCCATAATTGACCCCTTAGGGCAAAAAAATATACCCACCCTGAATTTTTCCAATTTTCTGGTCTTTCTCTTTCCTTTTATGGAGTAAATACCTACGAGAACGTCTGTTTAAACCACTCCATATAAATTTCACTTTCCTTTGAATTAAATTAAATGTCTTCAAATATTTACAGTTCCTTAACATCAGCACGGTTCGCCGTTATTCACTTTTAGTTCGACTTTGAAAAACACTCAGTTTTCTATATAATTTGTTTACTTATAACGTAAATATCGGTTTAAAACCAAAATTATAAAATAATCTATCGCGCGAAAAGTTTTTAATCGCAAAAAAGGGTCACGTGACCTCCATAACTCCATAAACACGTCAAATTTAACATTAGCTTACATTTATTATTCCATCAATCTATTTTCTAATCATCGTACAGAGTGATATTGGTAGACTGACAGTTTCGGGCTGCTGGCCCTCTTCAGTACCAAGAGTTAACTCTGCACGCTGATTAAGAAAACGTTTTTAGACTTTACTCGCAAAAGGAATATAGCCATTAGATTGATGTAGACTTGTGCGCCATCTATTTCTAGATGTAGACAACTACTCATACCATTTCATATTTTGGCCAGCAGCCCGAAACTATCAGTCTACCAATATCACTCTGTACGATGATTAGAAAATAGATTGATGGAATAATAAATTAATATTTTTATAATTTTGTTTAAAATTAAAAATTTCTGTCCTTATTAGTTTACATATTAATTGAAAACAAAAGATGGTTTAATATAAAATTATAAAAAATTAAAAATTTAAAAATTAAAAAAAAAACATTTGGACCTAGCGAAAAATTAAAAAAATTAAAATATTAAAAAAGTATATTTTTTATTTTTTTTTATTTTAAGGTTAAACCGTCTTTTAATTTTAATTTTAATTAATTAACAAGAGAATGTAATGTTTGTTTAAATTAATCTATTTATTAAAAAGTTATGGAGGTCACGTGATTTGCAATCTTAAAACGTTTTGCCCGATAGATTATTTGATTTTTGGTTTTAAATTGATTTAACATTAAAGTAAACTAAACTAACTAAAAGTAAATAACGGCGAACCGTGTCAGGTTATGTGTGTTTTTTTAATAAACGAAGAAAACACAACGTCGAATTTTTTATTAATGAAGTGAAACTTATTTTATTACTACTAGTAATAAAATTTTACTATCTGGGTCATTCGATATTGAAAAAATTAGGTTAATGTTAGTAAACACATCAAATAATGCTGCGAAAATACAATTGATCGGTATTTTATTATAGGAAAGCTAACTTCTGAATGCATTTCTCACTGATAATGTCATCGTAAAAACATTTTAAGTAGTACTCAACAAATTGCCTGCATGCTATCTCTAAGGAACAGAAGGCGGACTTTTGGTATTCGTTTACCGGGGATCGCAAAATTTATAGTTTTAAAAATAAAGTTGCATAAATCGTGTCGTATAAGTCTTAAAAAAAATAGGGTTAGACATACTTTCATTTTGAGAAACTAAAGTTAGGCATACCGTCATTCTAAAACAATAAACTATTTTTTCTATTTTGCGACTCTTATAAGCTCATAATCACACGCATTTTGCGTGTTCTTATAGAGGTCTGTACTTTTTGTTCTTTTGGGTTGGCAACAGACCTGGCCTATCGCTTGACGTTTTCCGTGCAAATGTCAATGTAGCTTTAAAGTTGAATTTTCTACAAAATTTTGTGTTTAGGTTATTTTTACCATGTTAAAATTATTGCTTGGTTAATTGCAGTAAAAAAGAGAAGAGATGACTATAAAATATATCAAAATATAATTTGTTCTTAGAATTTTAAACATGGTGTAAACTGCAATGTCAATCCAAAATAAAAATCCCTAAATCAGTCATCAATTTAAACGTAAGTTTTTTTAAATTTTAGAGCAAAATAGAAAAAATTGTATAAAGCACTCGTTTGATAACACGTTTTTAGCGCACTAGTACTTTAGAAAACTCGCCGCAAGCGGCTAAAAACGTATGTTATGAAACTAATACTTTAATATACGGGGTTCATACGGAAATTTATTTATGAAAATTTTATTATGTCAATTTGATCATTCTTGTCAAAATTATTTAAAATGTTTCTTAAGATATCTGTAAAATTTTAAAGATTGTTTTAAATTTATTAAAAACAACTTTATATTATGTATAATTTTTTGGTGTAGCAAAGTTTATTGGTCGCGATTGTACCTTAATTAATCGGTACTCTATACCATATTCCACTAACTGGACCACCATTTCGATGTTGTTATTGTACCTTTTTGGGATACACCAATTTGAAATATCTGTTTATAAACATCTGTAGATACGCCACTGTGTAATAATAGCGTCGACATGATGGTCAGGTTAGTAAAATATCGTTTAAAGTGTCGATTTAATTAAAAATAGTGTTTATGAAGTTCTAATTTTCGCAAGCCCCCGGTAAATGAATACTAAAAGTCCGGAATTTGTTTGAATAAATTGGATCTGAAAAAGTACAAAAAAAATATTTTATTCACAAGCATACAGAAAAACGTTCTTTATATGCATTATAAAAAGTTGCAAAATCTATCATTTTTGTCTGTTTCTTTAAAATTTTCTTTTTTAACCTAGGTTAGATATGAATTCATATCTAACCTGTTTTTTAGCTTTTGGTTATACCTCATAGATGGCGAAACAATCGCCTTGTCTGTAAACAGTTGAAGTTTGCGAATAAAATAACCTAATATTTTAGTTTATTTCTACGAAAAACAATTGGCATTAACATTTTTAAAAGGGAAAAAAATTGGGGGCCCCTAGGTTGCAAATATCACTAGCCTTGGGCTGCCCAGTCCGACACTGCGTAAAGTTAAAAAAATATATTACATACATATTACGTTTTGAAGGGTAAAAAGCATATCTTCAAGACTTTTTTCTCTTTTACTCTGGCCAATCCTTCTTGAGATTGTTTATGTGTTTCCTCGTCCGTTTAGGTATGTCTTCGGCTCTTAAGATTTTTTACACTTACGAAATGTCAAATTAATCCGAATCGAAAATAGTCAAGTATTCCGTCGTATTTGTTTTATTGCGTTTTTATTCGCCATCAAAGTGTCTATATTTATTTAGTGCTGAATTCTTAAAGCACTATAATTGTTGCGAGAATGATGTCCGATAATTTATGGTATCGGCGCTGTGCGCAGAATTCTATTACTACATCGAATTAAAATAAATCCCGGTTTTATTACAACACACAGTGGGAGATGAAAGGAAAATATATGTAGAAATCTTTAGCAAAAAGAAGTTGAATAATTATGGAAAAGAAGAACTATGTGGATCTGTATAAATTATATAAAGAATATACATTTCCTAGTTATGCTATGACCGTCTAAAAACTAGGGACCCTAGATCTACACAGAAAAAAAGGTTATCTTGGCAGAAGATAATAAATTATCTTGGATTTATATTATCTTAAATCGAGGTAATAATCTTCTTTTAAGATCATGTATCCTCGGTTTAAGATTATTTGTGACTTTGGTTTCCTTTAATTATTCTCTTGGTGGAAAAATCTTTGTGTCAAGGATTTTTTCCTTAAATGCATGACATTTAAAATAGTAACAGAGAATCAAGAGTTATTATCTTGACTCAAAGCCCCTGGGCACCTATTCTTGACTTTCGGGGAGTAGAACGACTGATAGAACGAGTCTGAGATTGTGACCGTACTCTGTTGGTTTTAACAGTATGCGTCATATTCTAATCGTTGTTCTATCACTCGTTCTACTACCCGAAAGTCAAGAATAGGTGACCTGGTGTCTTACGGTAAAGAGTTTTCCGGCCTTACCCCACGTAGATATACAGTAGACCCGTTGTTATTGGGAGAGAAGTAGGTTTGTTTTTATTTGTCGTCAGTTGTCTTTAACGGTGTATCATTGTTTATATCTGCTTTAAAATGGACGTGTTTGTATCTGTTACCCTCAAACGATGGGGATTTTCAAATTTACTTAAAAAATTCACGGGTAAGTAGCTTTAAATAATTTATACCTATAGGTTATATATAAGCGCCATTTTGCAATGGCGTTGCAACAAGTTTTTCTTCAAAAACAAGTGCTTTTTCCTACGACCACCTATGAAACCAAATTTCACACGATTAAAAGAGTAAGAAATTATCATATTTCATAGGCGTGCGAAATAATGTTATACATGTGTGGGAAATTTTTTCAAAATATTTACCATTCTATTAACCCTGGAACCTGACTGTGGGGTCAATATGATCTTGAATCAAGATAATCATAATCTTAAATCAAGATTATAATTCTCTTCATTCAAGATTATATTATCTTAAACCAAGACTTAGTGTAAGATAATATGATCTTGGATAAAGATAATATGATCTTAAATCAAGAGAATTACATACTTGGTTTAAGATAATATGATCTTAAATAAATGATTTAAGTGGCTTTGATTTAAGGAAATTTCCATAAATCTAGGACGTCAAATGCCAAGAGCACGGCGGACTTGATCCAAGACAGTCATGGCGTTGAACATATCGAAAGCCATGGCGGCCTTGGTTCAAGATCGTTTTGCTTTGATTCAAGATATCCTTTTTTTCTGTGTAGGTCTTAAGTTAGAAAAGAAAGTCACAGTGTCCACTTGGGAACTTAAGACCTAGGTCTAGTATTCCCTACTAAAACCCCCTTTTCTCCAACACTATTGGCAGGTAAAAACAGAATAGTTTATCCTGTAACTAGCCATTATACGTATTACAGACCGAACTTTTTCTTCGATTACAAAATTTCTTTTTAGATTTTAAGCTTTCACGGCCATTAAGATATAAAGAACTTTCACTTTCGGGTTTGGACCGTGTTAATGGATTTTCACTTTCCGACGTTTCGTCTCTTAGTACTAGAGACATCTTCAGGGATTAATCTGAAACTAAGTTTCGAATCAACTTGTGTCACTATTTATGACGAGTTGTGGTTATTCACCCGTGACGAGGTTTTTCCTATCAAAGACTTCCATATTGCAGGTAAGTGGTAACCAGTGTCCCGATTGATATTGTTAGGATGCTTGATGATTGCTATCGATTCCGTATCTTCCTTGGCATTTTTCTGTTTTCTGTTAATATTTGTTTTGTTTCAGACAAATTGATTTTATGACCTGTTTCATGTACATGTTCGGCTACTGCCGATAAGGAAATTTGTTTCTTTCTTATATTGCGCTCATGCTCTTGAAGTCTTGTAGAAATTTTTCTCTTAGTTTCACCTATGTAAACCGTACCACAGGAGCAGGGTATTTTATATACGCCTTCTGAACTCAGGGGTATTTTGTCTTTTGTTGAAGTCAAACATTGACCTAACCAAAGCCTTGACCATGAACGGTTATACCAAAAAAGACATTAATAAGACCATATACAAATACAGAAATCCCAGACCCAAACAACAGGACAATAGTGACAATGACAGACAGACACAAGTTATACTTTCCTATGTAAGCGGTATCACGGATAAAATAGGTAAACTTTTGAAAAAGTCAAATATTAAGCCTATATTTCGGTCCAACCAAAAATTAGGCAATGTTTGACTTCAACAAAAGACAAAATACCCCTGAGTTCAGAAGGCGTATATAAAATACCCTGCTCCTGTGGTACGGTTTACATAGGTGAAACTAAGAGAAAAATTTCTACAAGACTTCAAGAGCATGAGCGCAATATAAGAAAGAAACAAATTTCCTTATCGGCAGTAGCCGAACATGTACATGAAACAGGTCATAAAATCAATTTGTCTGAAACAAAACAAATATTAACAGAAAACAGAAAAATGCCAAGGAAGATACGGGAATCGATAGAAATCATCAAGCATCCTAACAATATCAATCGGGACACTGGTTACCACTTACCTGCAATATGGAAGTCTTTGATAGGAAAAAGCTCGTCACGGGTGAATAACCACAACTCGTCATAAATAGTGACACAAGTTGATTCGAAACTTAGTTTCAGATTAATCCCTGAAGATGTCTCTAGTAGTAAGAGACGAAACGTCGGAAAGTGAAAATCCATTAACACGGTCTAAACCCGAAAGTGAAAGTTCTTTACAAAATTTCTTAATACTTTTTATTACTCTTTTTATTATATCGCTCAACTCAACTCATTGTAATTTAACTCATAATTTAGTCATTAATAAGCATTGAGATGTCACCACATGTGCCTATTCCATCACAAGAGCAAGAATATAACATTGTCGCACAGTGTGAACGAATCTGGTAGTTCTGCCATTGACAATCATTTAAGCATCATGTTATTCTAAAGTAGTCGTAAAAAAAACATTTTAGAATTTGATAAAATATCTAATACTAACAAGTACCATAAGTAATCAAGTATTATTTTTAAATTGTTAATAATTTTTGATTAACTTTTTTATTTTCGTACCACTATGCGCCGTCGCAGCCTGAAATGGGCTGTAACGTTCCCATCACTTTGCGATTATAAGAACAAGTCCGGCTACAAATGGCCGACTTTTTCAAATTAAGATCCTCGTGATTGCGATTTTATCAAAATAGTCATCCCTTTATTGCGTTTTGTCATGTCTAGCGCACATTCCATTAGTTTTTTCTTAAACTATTGCTTTTTCATAGGGGACTAAAGGGTTAATCGAGCTAGGAAAGAGTGATGGATAAAAAAGTTTGGTTATATCTGGTAATTTTGATATACAGACAAAAATAATAAAATTCTGTTATTTTATTGAACACTATGGGTGAAGATAGTCGAAAACCTGGCCAAAAACTCAAGAACTATTCTGCCGTGCTATGAAAGACCCGCGTATCTCCATTTGACGTATAGCAACGTTTTCACGTTTTCTCGGTGTAATATTTTGAAAACTCTGGTATGCTACAAATGGAGATACGCGGGTCTTTCATAGCCCGGCAGTATTGTAAATATAATTGTGTATACAAATTTATGTTTTCGGGTCGTAAATTTCGAATCTGAGGTTTAAAATTTTAAAATCAAAGTGGCGGATCCAATATGGCACAATACTGGCTAAGTTTAATGTAAAACAGGTTGGATCCGATAGTAGCCTGCGGTACTTGCGCAAGTTACCGACTGGAGTACTGATTGGCTCAGATAGGAGCCAGCGGCAGTGAACGTGTTAACTAATATAACATAAATTTTAACAGAAATACGGCATATTAACAATAATTTCCAAATAGCTCGAAAACGGTTAATGTTAGGTATATGGTATTTCATATTGATTTTAAAGCAAATTTAATTCTCTATTTAACTAAATAAAAAAAGTATAGGGTACCCATTAAAAAAAATGAGTTATGGCTATTTTAAATTTGTTAGATTTGTCCTGTTTTCTGAGATACCCTGTATAAATTTTGGGTTCTGTTTCGGCTTAGGATAATTCGATTAAATATCACTGAGTAAACCAAAAAACAACTTTTCTCCAATTTAAAAAATCAAGGAGAAATTAATTTTTTTAAGGGTGCTAGAAATTGCTTATTTTTCGCTAAAAACTTGAATAACTCAAAAACTACCGGAGATAGACATAAAGTGTTGAAATCAAAATAAAGCAAATTTAATGTAGATTTTAAAAGTTAAAAAATATATGGGGTGTTCCATTTAAAAAATCAATGTTGAATGCCACTTCCGGTACAAAAGGATATTTAAAATTATTGGTTCTCCATAAACTTTTAATAGGCCACTTCTGTGAATAACCCTGCATATGGAGGGTTTTCGGAGTCGTAGATTTAGTATCTGAAGTCTAACTACAGCAAGAATAATATTAATTTATTATAAAGTTTATATTTTTAAGGTATAGTTATTTTAAATTTGCCGCTAAATACTTCACAAAGTCCGATTTACACTGAAGCATGTGGCTTGTTTTGAATGTCAACATAACTAAAATTTATAATTTTTGTTTACTTACTTTGTTTTTATGATGTTTTGATGTAAAAAAAGAGAACTGATAAAGCTGTTGCTAAAAACACTTTTGTATTCCTGTAGAAACAAAATTTGCTTATAAAATCGCTTTTATTCCAATAATTTAGAGGAATAAGCGATTGTTTTGTTCTCGTTAATGGCCCGTCAACGTTTAACAATTATGTAAATTGGGCGTAGTCATTTCGTTTACGACGCATGCGTATCTTACGTTGCTATGGTAATTTCGAGATTGTTTACAAGCGGGAAGGTTTAAAATAACTATACCTTAAAAAAATAGACTTTAGTATTCTTCATTAGAACAAACTATGATGATGAATTATTAAATATTTGCATTTGTTTTTTTAAAAATAATGCTACGGAAATAAACAAGTAACCAAAGAACTAATAACTCTTCTCTCTAAAACGTAGTCAACATGTAAATTTGTCTGTCTTACTGGCAAAGCTTTGTTCTAACAGAGACAACAATAACAGTTACTGGTAATTGTTATTGTTCATGCCTGAATATACCTACTATTTGTTTACAAACAAACCGAGATGTTGGCGATACTTTATATTAACGGTACACGTATTCTAGAGAGAAGAGTTGTTAGTTCGTTGCAAGTAACACTGTTTTTTCACTACCAGCCTAAAACCACATCTTTATTACTGTTCTTTTCATTGGTAGAAATATTATTTCTCTACCTATGACGTCAGAGGTTCTAAAAATAATAAAATTGCACCATGGTTAATAATGAATTTTTATTCAGCTGTTTTGGCATCTGACGTTTCACTTAATTATTAAATCACATTGCTATTTACAAGTGTCTTTAGGCACCAAATTTATTTATTGCATGATAAATTAAAAAATATTAACTAAATTAGTACCTATAAAACATGTTTTACAAAAAACACTTCGAAAAGTGAAAATCATTGGCCAATCATATTCAACCATAGATTATACAACCCATATATTATCGTAAGGATCATAGATTACTAGAGGTACAACCCCCATATATTTATTTTTGAGACAATAGATTCTCCCTCACAGTTTTCGCCTGTCTCCTTATTTCTGGGGGAGTACCAGAATCATCACTTTGCATTTCACTTTCCATTTTTATACATTTTATTACACTTAACACGGAAACACTTTCTAACTTAATAATTTTAGCAGATCACCAGAAAATTTCTGCCAGAAATGTCAAGTTATTCATTTGTTTTTTTAATGGCCGCGAACGGCCAGCGTGATATTTTAAATTTATAAGCTTTTTCATTAAATTTTAGTAAAAAAATAAATAAATAGCTAACTAATTGTACTGGTAGTGAAAAAAATACTATATTTTCCACGTGAGTGAAGATTTAACATTTTAGACCGCGTCTTGCGGGCTTCGCGCTAGCGCGCTCATCCCGCAATTTGACGCAGGTCAAAAATGTTAAACTTCTCTCACTTGGTAAATAATATACTATTCTGCATTATCTTGAATATCTTAGTACATGACATTTAACCCTGAGAGGGTTAATTTATGAGAAATGCACGTGACCCAACTAAAACTATAATTTATAAAAGTTGTGGAACTTCGTTAGCGTAAACATTAAGGTAGTTTTAGAGTAATTAATCACATCGCAGTATGCATGCAATGGACTGCCGACTATTTAGATTAGATAAAGATAGAAGTTCTACAGAAAGAGACAAAAGTATAATTATTATTGTTTTAAAATAAAATTATGCATATTTTAGGTAAAAATAACATTTTAGATTATATTTTAAATTACATGAAGGTAAGATATTAGTTTTTTTTTTTAAGTAAAAGTATATTTTTTTAAAATTTTTACACAGCTATGTGTACAGTAGGTCTAAAGTTTCCTAGGGAACTTATGACCTACTCCTTAATTTGACAGTCATTGATAATAAATACCCCGTTGTGTGAAGATTTTGTACTTGTTTTTGTGTTTAATAAGCTGTTTTATGTATTCTTTAATAATTTTGTATATAATGCACATTTTTTGTTGTCAGAAAAAGTCCAAACAAAATCTTAAATTATCAAACAGGATATTTATCTGTGTTTATTAATTGCTAATTATGGAAAGTCTCACAAAATGTAATTAAATCATTGTACAAATCAATGCTGTATTCGATAAGGAATTAATTAATTATGTTGGTTAACATTCTCATAAAATGTAAAAATAAATAAAGAATTTCTTCTATTACGTCCGCATTTTACTTTTCTCACACATTATCATCATTAGTCCTTTTTATTTATTAATTTCCATTAAAGTATTTTAAAAATAGAAACAAGCCGTAAAGGTAATATATGCATTCCATTATATGTATAGTAAAAAAATGTATATTGCATTTTCCGAAATATTAAAAAAAAAATACTAAAAAATAAAAAATATATATATATATATTTGAAAACAAAAAATACAAAAAAAAACGTAAAAGCTTAAAAAAAGTTCAAAATTTTTCATTTTTTATTATTATCCTTTTGCAAAAATAAAAAAAAAATAAAAAAAAAAAATTCAGAAAAACAGTTTTTTATTTTAAAAGTTTAACCACCATAACTTTTTTTTTGGGGATTACTTTGAAAAACAATACGGATCTTTTCCTCATAGAACTTGATTTTTCTTGAAAACTTGTAGTTGATCGGATTATTTGTTCTTGAGTGTCTACAAAAAACGTGATATCGGACAGACAGACGGACATTTTCAAAGTTTCTTATTTTTTCATGAAACACATTTGTATCACATTTGTATCGTTTGTATCCAAGAATTTTTTGTCTATGACTTTTTTTGACGATTTTGGGAAATTCTAAACTACCGTATAACACTATTCTAGCGCTACGCGCTGTGAATAGTATAATAAGTATATTTTAAGATCTAAAGATTTAGCTTTCGCTACACTCTAAATTTGTCCGTCAATCTTTCAGAAGTATTAACTGTACTAATCAGAATGTGAATTTACAATATTTATTAAATTAACAATATTACTCGGTTTAGTAAAATCTCAGCTCTTTTCCTGTCGGTACAATAATTTTGCATTAAAATTCATGCATGTGATCTAAAAACCCGGCACTTTTACAGACAGTCCCGAAGATTATCATAATTATAGCTTACATTCTACAAAAGATAGCAGTAAAATTACCAAAATAAAAATTCACATTTTTACAGATAACAGTGAATTTACAGTACTGATTTAAATTTACCCCTTTCTTTGCTGGTAATATACGAAATACTTTATTTGCTGTGAAATTACCATATTTTCATTTACAGTGTACACATTCCCTTAGAACCATCAATAATAATATTAGTCAGTCTTTGGTAGGTTTTTTCCGCGAAAAGACAGTTTAGGCGGAGCCAATATGGCTGACCAGCAACAACTTTGTTATCACTGATATGCCCAGGATTCAATTTATTCTATTAGTGTATTAAATTAATGTGAACAGTGTTTTTAATAGTATTGAAGAATTTTTATTAATTTGGAAGCATAATACACACACCCCGATTTTTATGGATGCGTTAGCGACCTCTCAACTCAGCGGGTGAAGCGTCGTAAGGCAGGCTGCGTGCAAACACAATAACGCACAGTAAAAAATCAAGTTTTATGAAATTCTTCTTCCCCACGTGGTGATATTTTTATGTGGTGGCCAATTGTTGGAAATGAAAAAGCCAATAACAAATACAGAATAGAATAATATTAGTCTAATTTTGTCATTGTTTAAAACTGATTTTTTCTATCCTATTAGGTGTAAAAATTCAATACTTTAAACTTTTCTTTAAAAAGAAGAAAGTAAACATGGGAAAGCAAAATATATAAACAATGTTAAAATTGATGTTTAGCACTCAAATCCTACAAAAACCAGATCTGGAATTTTTGCCTTCTTTTAAATTACCCCTCGTATTAGTCAAATACTACCGTACTTACTATAGTCCTAGTTAGGTACTTAGTGCATCTGCCAGGAGTTTATATTTTTGTATCTGCTATAAAAATAGGACAATGTTAAAGCGGTTCCTGCCTGCGATATGATTTTAAAAGATAAAAGCCTTGTATAATGTGCTAGGGTATGATGCATAATGCCTATTAAAGAATATATTTGTATTTTAAAAATTATTAAATTCAAAAATTAAATAATGACGTTTGTGTCAAATATTTTTATCTGATTTTAGGTGGCTTCAACATTCTGTCTCTGACTGTACGATAGTTATCGCTCTCGCGTCGGTCTCGTTACGGGCGAGAGGCCTCTCGTTATCGTTACAACGATACGATATTTTTTCACCTCTCGCTATCGTTCTGTCCAACGATAACGAGACGATAGCGAGACGATAGGCCTTAGGCGGCAACACTACTCGAAACGATTCTGTTGAAAGGCGTCATTCTAAAAGTTAAATCACAAATTGTTTGAATGAATTTTAATTGTTGATTTAAAGTTTTAATTTAAGACAGATACATAATATATCTATATCTAATCAATTACAATTGTTTCTTCTTTCGATTAAGTAACATACGGGCCAATTACTGTCTACATTGATTTTTAATTTATTACTCTTCATTTAAATTTATCACAGTTTGATTAGAAAGATTTAGTGTAATCATTGTGCAATAATTTTTTTATAACTTGCTTCTAGAATTCCAGACCTCTAAATTTTGTTTAGCAATAACATGTTAACCTACGTTCTAATAAACATTTGGCTTAAAAATCTTTTAAACGATTTGAAAGAAGACATCTACCCTGCTCTGGCCATTAGAAGACGCACTCTGCCTTTTCAGACTAGTCAATTGACTAGTCTGTCTGGACCCTACGTATTAAAAATATAAACAAGTACTAAAAATACACTTTACTCATTACAAAGGAAACAATTAAGGTGAGGTAAGATTTAACATTTATTTAAAACAGGTGTACACTTATGTCAATGAAGAGCACTCGTGTTCTGTGGCAAATGGTTCTTAAAAGTCACTTTACAGTACTCTCTATCGGGGTAAAGGGAAAACTTACTGCCTCAAGGATTAAATTAAGTTTGATGCATAACTTACACGTTTCTTTTTCTTTTTTAATCTGTAAATGTATGTATACTCTACAAGTTCTTAAAAAAAGCAAAATGAAATTTCCCTCATTTTATCATTCTTCTTTTTACAGATAGACTTTCTAGCCAAGTATTTTATAACTTATCTAAAGCACATTTTTTACAAATAATGTAACTCCTTCTAACTTGAAGTTTCTATAACTCAAACTTTTTGAGGTCCCTTAAGACTTGACTGTATATTTATTTGATTTTTTTTTAATTCTCATATTATCTGAGATTCATGTACTTTTCATAATATCTCTTTCTATT